>CM076569.1:294192928-294510587 GCA_034641835.2 Pinus albicaulis
TAAATCTAAATAATTAAAGTGAACCTTTCTAAGTTAAAAATGATTAAAGGCAAATCTGGTTTATGTGAGTAACTATCACAGGGATAAAATCATGTTGTCATACTTGATTTATTTCTTTCATTGCATTGAAGAAAGTGTGCTTTAACTTTTGAAGTTTTTTTTATTTCAAATTTATTTTCATTGCAATATTTAGTTTGGTTGATCATTATTTTACGTGTGCAATTTATTTCAGAATTTTGATTCGCCTTTGCAAATTTCTTTTGTAGATTACCACACCCTTTCCTTTCCCAAAAGTAATTGGAAAACTTGGTGCAGGAATATCTGTTTTGGAACAGGAACCAATATCCTATTAAGGAACAGAGTGCTCGAAGCATGAAGCTTAGATCCCCTACACAAAGACATAAATCTCCAATGTAAGTGTAAAATATACTTCCCGCACCTAAGTCATGTACATGTACTAGTGCAAGCATATTGCAAGATTACAGGAATAAAATCTTGGTGCAGGAAGGAAAATTCTTAAGAAGTTTGATCTTTCCAAGGGCCCACTTGTGAACCTACCAACACCCATACTGGAGATAAACATAGAATTTCATTTCAGCAATCAATTTTGTTCACAGCAAATGTGAAAGCTCCTTTATTTGATTTCTTCGCAAAGTACTTTCTTTCGCATTCTGGCACTAGAACTTCTTTGGTGTAAATTGTTGTGTGATATTTCTTTTCAATTCTGCAAGTTCTTGATTTAAGAAGTAGGAATAGATAGGAAATTTTCATACCACTTCTGGTATTTCTTGTGCTTCATCTCTAAGTTTACGAACCTCGGGCTGACAATTAAGTGTTGAAAGGAATTTTCTTAACTGCGATTCCTGCACCCAACAATACAGAAGTGCAACATCAGTAAATTTTTCTTTTCAAAATTTCAAGACTCCTTCTTAAAATACATAAAGGGGTTTAAATATAAAAAGAATAATTCTTAAAATAGTCATTACAATAAAAAATGAGGAGGTTTTTGTTGAAAAGTGTAACTAGGTCGGTCTTCATATTGACTATGCAATTACAAATTTATAGAAGACAAAGATAATAAAATGTAATTTTTGTTGCACTTGCTTCATGGGTTTCATGAGCAAGATTTTATTATAGTTCAATAGGCTTCTTCTTGATTTCTATTATGGTTTTTCTTATATTTATAAGTGTAATTAAGAGTCATGATAATGAAGTGTCTAGTATGAATAATTTCCTCCAAGACCTTGTGAAAGAATGGCCCATAATGGCCCTCAAGACTGCCCACTATCTACGTTGAAAGATCAGCTCAACTTTGCTCCTAAAATTTGGCCGCCAACATTAGGACAAGTAGGCCCAGAATCTGTGATTAAAGTCGGCCTAAATATTGATTGTATGATCGGCCTAAAACTGAGGTAATTCTACTATAAGTAGACCAATTGTTTCGGCTCATTTGGAAGAAAACAATGTGGATTCTCTTTGAGTGAACATAGGATAGAAAGTACGGATTTTTGAAGAACATGTACAGGTTTTTAGTGCGAACATCTTATGAGTTGATTATAAGTGTCAAAAGGTCTAACCAATTGCATATTCACCTGTGACTGAAATGCGGATCTGAGGTGTAGATCCCTCTGTGTAAAAGTGCAATAAATAAAGTGTGGATTTTTCTAAAGTGTAACAGTGTTAAAGTCAAGAAGATAATACAAATTCTTATTTTGATCACACTGGTAAACAGTGTGGGTTTGTAGGAGATGACAGTGTGTACTTCAGGAAGAAAGGGATGTGAATTTATCTGAAGTGTCAACAGTTAAAAAGTGTGAACTCTAACAGTCATGAAGTGTGGAAGTCAATAGGAATGAAATGCGGATTTAAGAAGTGATTAAGTGTGAATAATAAAGGTAAGAAAGAAGGTCTACATTCTGGAAAGATGATGTGCATGCAAAGGATAAGAAGGAGGATCTCAAGATAAATTTACAGACCGAGTTCTCTAAAGCTAATAGAGGTCAGTATACATTGGTGAAGAATAAAAGGATCAATGTTGGAGGAAGACTTAGAAGAAGTGTCAAGGCCTTGGAGGCATTCACAGGTCAAGGGTCTGAGTCTTGGTCATGGTACTTGTCATTTGAATATCTATAAGAATAATTTCTCGTGGATTTTCCTCTCCAAGAGGGAGAGTTTTTGCCCTAGATCAAAGAGCCTAATTTTGTGTCTTTTGTATTTTGGTAATTGAATTTATGAAAGACTAACTAAGCTAAGCAAGAGAAGGAATAAGTAACTCAAGTACGCTCATAAGTAATTATCAACAAGATAATTTGAATTAATCTTCAGCCCTCCAAATTCTCAACATGGTATCAAAGCTAAGGTGCTAAAGAAAAAATTCTATTTGACAAGAAGACATTAAAGGATCAAAATTCAGTTTTCTAGAAAGCATCAAGGCAAAAGTCAAAGTCTACATTGGAAATTCAAATCAGTTTGCAAGGAAATCCTCAAGTCTTCTCAAAGAGACTTTCAACCTTATTCAAAGAATCTATACTTCGCAGAGGTAATATTTGACATCAAAGATTCTTGATATTGAAGGCATTGTTGGCAAACGCATCATTAAGCCCACCCAACACTATTGAAGACATCTTCATTTTGAGGTAATCCTTGATCATCAAGGATCCAAGATCACCTACTTTGAAATCATCTAAGAGGGTTTTTTTTCCATCATCTTTAATAAGGAAGTTGATAGAAGAAGAAAATTGTCTTCACAAGTAAGTATCTTTATGACTTCATATGAATCTATCAAAATGTCTTCCTTGCAAAGAAAGCAACAAACTGGTTAGGATTTCAAACTCACTTACATAGAATAAAAAGATGATAAAATCATGCCAAATATATGAATGGAGATATAAGAGCCCGAAGTATTCTTACAGAATCCATATAAGACTCTCTCATCTCTAATGTATCAAATCTAGAATCATCAAAAATAATATATGAGAAATTGGTTGAGTTATTCTTTGTGAGTACTGCAGGAGAAGCAATCTCTCTGAGATCATCTGCAAGAAGTGGGAGAAGTAATCTCTAACATTGAGATGACTGAAGTGGTGTTGGAAGCTCTATCAGACGAATGGGGAAACTTCACTTTAGGTTTATACGGGAAGAAGGAAGCCACACCATTCCATGATTTAGGGTATCTATGTAAAATATAGGAAACAAGATTGAAATCCAAAGGTGTTACAGGATCAAGTGAAGGGAATCAAGCCTTGGCAGCCACGTCAAGGAAGAAAGGAAGATAAGTTTGGTCCTCAATATAGTAGGGACAAAGCACGATGATTTGGATGTGATGAAATTTTGCATTATAAAAGTGATTGTCCTAAATCTGAAAAGGACAAGAGAAATAGGTAAGAAGCCCATATCTCATAAATGAGAGAAGAACCTGATGCAAAGAAATATAAGAAAGAAGAAGCGAGGGATATCCATTATGATGTTCTCATTTAAATGATTTATATTGGTTTTATGATAGGAAGCAGTGTAGCGTCCTGATCAAAGCATGGAAGGAATTCTTGGTAAAACAACTTTTGGAAAACCTCTCTGATAAAATTACTGATGGAAGGCAGTCATCAAGATCAAGGATCATCATGGAAATAGGTGGTGGCATTTTTTAATGGAGTTCTCTATGAATTCACTGATTAGAAAGAAAGCAGAATGGTTTCATCAAGAATTCTATGCTACAAAATTCTGGGATGTGATGACATATTGATGAAGCGGGTCAAGGGAATGAAACTCTTCATTCTAGTAAAATTGCTACAGGATTACTCAAATGAAAAAGGTATGAGTTATATATATATTTATATGCTGACACTAGATGTTGTGAATTCATGTCATATGGTTGCAGAACTTCTATATTTAGAAGTGTGATCTATGGAGGAGGATCTCTCGGTGCACTGACAGATGAAATTAACATAATATATCCTCATATGGAATATGAGGTGGTTGTATATCAACAAGGAACAGTAAATTGAAAGTTCCTGGGAATGAAAATGTGCAGAAAGGAAGATATCATTAAGTGCAACCATGTCAAGAGGCATTTATCATCCAGAAGCCAAGAAGATGTGACTATAATATCTCCTGGGAGGATATGTAGACTCTGATAGAAGTCTAGTAAAGAAGAAGACCCTTGAAAAAACATATCATTAGGATATGTGTCAATTTGAATAAAGGATGTTAGTACCTACAGGAAGATATCATGGTGATATATCATCACTAAGGTAAAAAAAATTAAAATTTCATACGTATATGTTTATCTGGATGAATTTTTGCAGGGATGCTAATCAAGAGAAAGGATGTAAGATCCTCGGAGATGATTCAAAAGAAAGTAGCATGGAATAAAAGGTGGACCAGATAAGAAATACATATGAATTACTTTATGGTAGATGGCATGCCTCGTGAATGAAATTGATGGATGATTTGTGCCCTATGGAGCTAAAATGGAAGGTTCCTCAATATCGAAATCCATGACATCGAGGGGAGGAATTATTCATGAGAAGTTGGGTGTCTCACCATTGTTATTACAGGTCCCTGATTGAGAGGGATTCCGGTTATCAGTTTCTTACTTGGAAGAAACTGGGCAATTCCTAATAATAAGCTTAGGTACATTCCTTACACAGGAATGAGTACATTCCCTTGGGGAATAGGTCCTCCCTGGCTGAGAGGGAGAGATAGACACATCATTCTGGTCTTCACTTTGGAAGACAAAATGGAGGATTGGGTAATCATCTGGAATTTTATTCTCTTTGAGAATGTGTTAGGGAATTCAAGATAAGAGTAGTCAGGGACCGATATTCTTTGAGGGCTAGCTACCCAAGAGAAGAATAGTACAAGAAGGTCATACTTTGGGAACACCCGGGTGGATTATGTACCTTGGAGAGACAATAACTATGGTTTCTATAAGTCATGTGTCTCGCCAGCATTGTATCCCATTGTCTCATTAAGAGATGGGGTTGTTATTCAAGGCCTTGAACTAGGATAATGTTGGTTGATATGATTCTATATAGATGTGATTTCCAATCTGATTCTTCTTATGAGATTATTCAGTTTGAAAGTGACCATGTACATGTATGAATACCTCCCTAGTTAAGAGGGAGTGTTGAAAAGTGTAACTAGGTTGGCCTTCATTTGACTATGCAATTACGGATTTATAGAAGACAAAGATAATAAAATGTAATTTTTTTGTACTTGCTTCATGGGTTTCATGAGAAATATTTTATTATAGGTCAATAGACTTCTTCTTGATGTCTATTAAGGTTTTTCTTATATTTATAAATGCAATTAAGAGTCATGATAATGAAGTGTCTAGTATGAAGAATGTCGTCCAAGACCTCGCGAAAGCATGGCCCATAATGGCCCTCAAGACTGCCCCCTATCTACGTTTAAAGATCAGCTCAACTCTGGTCCTAAAATTTGGCCTCCAACAGTTGGACAAGTCAGCCCAGAATATGTGATTAAATTCGGCCTAAATATTGACTGTATGGTCGGCCTAAAATAGAGTTAATTCTACTATAAATAGACCTAGAGCTACGGCTCATTTGGACCAAAAAACATGTGGATTCTCTCTGAGTGAACACAGGACAGAAAGTGCAGATTTTTGAAGAACATGTATAGGGTTTCAGTGCGGACATCTTCTGAGTTGATAACAAGTGTAAAAAGGTCTAACCAATTGTGTATTCACCTGTGACTGAAATGCAGATTTGAGGTGCAGATCCCTCTGCGTAAAAGTGCAGTAAATAAACTGCGGATTTTTCTAAAGTGTAACAGTGTTAAATTTAAGAAGATAATGCGGATTCCTATGCTGATCACAGTGGTAAACAGTGCGAGTTTGTAGGATATGGCAGTGCATACTTTAGGAAGAAAAGGATATGAATTTCTCTGAAGTGTCGACAGTTAAAAAGTGTGAACTCTAACTGTCATGAAGTGTAGAAGTCAACAGGAATGAAATGCGGATTTAAGAAGATATTAAGTGTGGATCATAAAGGTAAGAAAGAAGGTCTACATTCTTGAAAGCTGATGTGAATTCAAAGGATAAGAAGGAGGATCTCAAGATAAACTTAGAGGTTGAGTTCTCTAAAGCTAATAGAGTTCAGTATACATTGGTGAAGAATAAAAGGATCAGTGTTGGAGAAATACTTAGAAGAAGTTTCAAGGTCTTGGAGGTATTCATAGGTCAAGGGTCTAAGTCTTGGTCATGGTACTTGTAATTTGAAGATCTATAAGAAGAATTTCTTGTGGGTTTTCCTCTCCAAGAGGGAGAGGTTTTTCCCTGGCTCGAAGAGCCTAATTTTGTGTCTTTTGTATTTTGGTAATTGACTTGATGAAAGACTAAATAAGCTAAGCAATAGAAGAAATAAGTAACTCAAGTAAGCTCACAAGTAATTATCAAGAAGAGAATTTGAATTAATCATCAGCCCTCCAAATTCTCAACAGTTTCAAACAACCCTCCTTAAAGTAAGTAAAAGTAAAACAGAAATAGAAATTAAAGGGCTAATTTGTTGGAGGACTATCATGTTGTCCCTTCTTCCATTTTCCCCTTGAGTTGAAGAATATTAAGCATAGGCTTAACCTCTGGAGGTTGGTCTAGCCTAATGCACAGGTGTCCAGTAAAAACAGCATCAGATAGTGGAGGTAGCATGTATGAGGACGTATATGTAAGACAACGAAGCATAAGCCATTGCTTGTGAGGCTTCACTAGATATCTCCAGTATTTTTCCCAATCTAGCTTTTAAATCTTCATAATATGCTCCTCTTTTACTTTTGAAACTTCCTACTACTATCTTATTAAGTTTTCTACTAAAGGTAATGCACCAGGGGACATATGTCAATCAGATTTGTTGTGATAAGGTTATGCCTTACCGTTTCCACAATGTTTGTGGAAATTTCTTTCGCTCTGAAAATTTCTCTTTCTGCATTCTTCAATTGTATATCCCATTCTGTGAATAATATCTCTTTCTTTGAGTCTTCAATTCTTGGCAGGTTGGCCTTTTGGCCATCAGCAAAATCCTTCCAAGTGAAAAACTAGGAGACCTTATCATCTATGTCATCGAAACTAATCTTCATATCAGCAATGTGATTCACAAGTGAATCACTCTGTTCACATAATTCAAGGATGCTTGTTAATTTCTGACAAAAGACAACCTGTTGTTGTTCCAATAAAGTGTTTAATTCTAAGGCTTCTTTCCTGAACTCATCAATATTGGGGCTATATTTCATTTTCTCAATAGAAATTTGTAACTAATGAATAAGAGTATCCTTAGAATTAATTCACTTTCATGCCGAACTTTCAGTTGGTGCAGGCTCTCCTAAAGATGTGCAATCTAGTCCTGTAACTGTTGATTAATTCTTTAATTTTTTTCTTGTAACTCTAATTCAAGTTGGATGATATTTTCATCCTTTTGTTTCATCAGTTGATGAATTTCTGATGCTTTGTCAATGGTTGCAAAAGCATAAGCTCCTACGAACTGTGATAAGCGAGTTAGATCCTATGAAGGATCTGACTGTCTGTCTTTCCAAAAAAATTCCATTGACATATCTTCTTGAATAAGAGTCTAGTATTGCTCTATTCTTCTTCTTTTATTTTGCCTGCTGACAACTGCCTTGTGCTTAGGACTATAAAAAATGTCCAAGGGAGGAATCTCTTGAATATTAAGAATGATCTCAAAGGTTGGGAAGGTTGGGATGTATTCTATTCTTTCTATGCTTACTAATTTGTCAGAGGGCCCAACAGTAAATGAGTCCTGGCTTATAGTAGGAGGAGTTTGTACAATTTGTTGTTGGTCAATAGTCATAGCTCTTTGTTCTTCCTGGAGTTTGAGGTCAAACTCCTTCCAAACATCCTTTAGATTGCTTGGGAAATCCAGATCTATTGTATGAACTTCAGTTGATTTATCCTGATCTATTGTATTAAGGAATTCAGTATTCTTAATTGCTAATTCACTTTCTTTCTAAGCCATGGTTTGAGAAACATCCAAAATTTTCAGTGGAATTGTCTCAAATATCTTATTTCTGTATTGTTGAAACTTTATTAATTGTTTTGGGTGAAGGCGTAAAGTTTCCAACTTTTTAACTGCAACATAGTTGTCGATAAACTCAAATAAGTCGTCAAAATCATCATCTTCATGCACAAAGTATATGATTTTCACTTGTGTAGTGAAATTATTGGCGACTTTAAGTGGATCATACTGCCTGTTTGGAATTGTGAATAATTTCAAACAATAAATCTGACCAATTTCCACAATAGCATGTTTGCATTTTTCCAGTCCATAAACACCACAAATAATTGGAAAAGAAGTCCATAACACTTTCTTGGCATCTTTCAAAATCTAGTTAGGCCATTTCCAACAGTCTGATATGCAACTTCTCTCACGAGAAGTTTTTCAAGAACTTACAGTTGTAAGACATGTGGTCGAGCTAAGCTCCCAAATACTCGTACACAGGTGAATGACTCTTCACCAAACCATTTTCCTATAGAAGAAAAGTTAGCTTGGGCATTTTTTCAAAGTTTGGGGGATTTATCATTAAAAATAGCTTGAAAAGGGGGTAGAATAACTCCATGATAGATTTTGTAAAAATGATTTTCATATTTAGATTCCCACATAATAATATGAAATATATGAATGGGAACAGGATCTTGGGTAGTCCATTTCCAGCCCATGGCTAGAAAATCTGAGGTAAAACATACAACATCCATAATATAGCCAATCATATAGATTCGAGGGGGGGGGAGGGATTTTAGAAGAGATAAAATGGTCCTTTCTATATTCTAAAATCTAAGTGGAAATATTATTTGACAGAATATTTCCCTAATCCATAACATAAGCATCTGTCGTTGCTTCCATAAGGGGAACCCATTCTACTAAAAATCGAGTTGTGTATGTCTGACCAAAAATTATAGACATCATAGCAGAGACATAGCAATAGGAACTTGAAAGAGATTCAGTAGAATACATACCATTTTCATCATTCTTGTGCTTGTTAGGATTTCTCCTCCATTGCTTTATCGACGTCAATTTTATTTCATTTTCCTTGGCGATCTGTGTAAGGAATTCCTTATCATAAACCTTATCAGGGTCTGGAATATGGTACATCTGCTTTAGGTCTTTAGCTTTAAAGGAACCAATCATTGTTCCTCTACTGGAAAGGAATGTTATGTCCTCGATATTAAGGTTGTCAATAATCCACCTTACCATATCAGTATATGGTAATATTTTGGGTCGTGTTGCAATTCAGTGAAGAAAATAATTAGCTACGTCTACAATTGTAGCTTCATAATAATTTGGGGCATCAGTAGTTGTTGTTCTTTGGATTTTGCAAGGTTTTTCATCTTCAAGAAGCTTATACATAGATTCCCATAAAGATGATCCACTTTTAGGTCCATAAGTCGTATCTGTAAACAGAGGCAACATCTCTTTTCTCTCAGATGTTGTAGGCATAAGGTTAATAGGAGCCATATGCTTCTTTGCTTTCTTTGGAGCCTTAGAAATTTTCGGAGAATTTTTCTTACTCAAACTTGCTTGTAAATAAGTAAGAAAGAATAAGCGAAAAGAGGGAACCTCTTAGTTTTACAATACGTACAAATACCATAGTAATAGAAACATTTCAAATGGATGAGACTTCCCATGCTGATGGGATATGAATTGAATGCTCGTTGCAGGAAAATGATTATGGAGGTATGCGTGACAAAACCATTAATTTATGACATCAATAATTGATATGGGTTATCATGCCTGTATAATAATTTGTGAATTAAAACCAAATCTATCGTGTTACATCATGGCTCGTGCGCAATATCTTCATTAAATATTGATGATCTTAGATTTTCTGCCTATTGTGACATCGCAATCACAATCTCAGTGAAAGTTGATAGTCTGCAATATGCGTGAGTTAACAAGAGTACGATGTGCGATATGCTTTATCACATCGGTGAATATGATTGGTAACAACAAGAACGGTTAAGCTTTGTGAGAGCGCGATGCGATATGCTCTATCGCATCGAGGAATAGAAGCGGTAACAAATAAGACTATCGGGGAAAATGCGAAAGCTTACGTGGAAAAAGTAGGTCCCACGGGCATTCCCTATAAAATTTACTTGGAAATATGGCCTTTTCCATTTAAAAATGTTTTGATTATATACATCAGATCGCAAAAATGCTTCTAGTGATTTTTATAGAATTATATACGCTACGCAATGATTTTGCGATTGCGGTGGGGCGATTTATTTCCACTTAAGTATTTAGAAAGCCAAATTTTAAAGTTTTCATCCATTTTTTATCCCTATTTCTATCAAAGAAATACTGTGAGGGTTTTATTTTCTTTAACTCTAAAAATTAAAAGGGTCCCCATCATTTTCTAAGGTAAATATTGCTTAAAATAATGTTGGTTGTTGATTTACACAACATAAAGTTATCTCATCTATCTTTTGATCTTCATTTTTATATTTGGAAGAAGAAGAAGCCTCTTGATTAGTGTTGGAGAGGTAAATCCCATCTGCGAACAGAGGCGATCCCTACTAGCCCAGATCGGGTCTAGCAATAATCAGTCACACAGTGACGCAGGTCTCTAGTTACAAAACGACAAAACATAACGAGTTGCCTACCTCGAGTCCTACGCAATAGTCTTTGGATAAAGGATGATGCTTCCTGTCCTTCGCTTTGGCAGATCACGATCCTTCCGCTTAACACGTCTGAACACCTGCACACATGCGAAGAAACACAATGACACACAGCATAGAATCTAAATCTTGTAACCATACATCAGTCAGAGAGGATGTAATTCATTGCATCAAAGACAAAGACACATGAATGAAACCATAATCAAAGTCGCTTATCATTAAAATAACAAAGGAAAGATACAACCCAAAGCTCTGACGCTGGATCTTCCTTTGGCGGGATCGACAGTGGAGCATGTCTTAATGAAGCTCGTCAGAAATGGGACAAAGCTCTCTCTCTTCAGCTTGGCTCTCAAAGGCTGTCTGGCGATAGTCTCCTTGTTATAAGCTCAGCTCTTCTCTAGTGCTATTAGGACTACTAGCTTGCTAAGGGAAAATGGCAAGCTTATATAGATGGTGGAAGGGGGAGTTGGGATCCCTAAAATTATGGTATTGGCCCTATCCTTAAGGAATCTTCCATGATAGGTGGAAAACCACCTCCCATACATGGAGATCCGAAGCCAAACCTCCCAACTCATTTTAGAGACTCGTTCAGGAGTTTGTTGGAATAAAACTTCTACCATTTTTTTTTTATAAACAATCCTTATTAAGCTTGGCACGAGTAAAACACTAGGACAAAGCGCCAATTGGCGCACCCTCTTTGGTGGATTTTCCCGATTGGCACGAGGGCTGAACTGGCTAGTCGCGCCAAGGCTAAAAGATCAATTTTTAGGGTTTTCCAAAGGAAACTTTCTTCAGAGGAATGATTTTCCTTGTCAAGGGGGATGCCATGAAAGTGGTTTCAGGTTATGTCATTGCTCACAGGTCACGGAAAAAGGCCCTCCAATGTGTGGGACGGGGAATTGCAGGGACAGTGACAAATTATTGTGTAACAATTAGCTTTCATTTTCTTCTGAGCCTTTTCATCTTTGGCTTTAAGTTTAGCTGAAGCACATCTACTAGCTTCAACTTCAATGGGATTAGTTTGCATGTCTTCTAAAGTAAGAGATGTTATTTTCCTAAGCATGACTGCAAATTCAACTTCAAAATATTTGAAAAACCTAACCTTTGTTGCTGCTACTGGTGGTTTACAATCAGCATGCATTTTATGATAAATTTTATTAAATCTTTTTCTGAAATCAACCACTGATTCACCATAGTTTCTTTTAAGTTCTTCAAATTTTGTTAGAAAATAGATAGGATCCTTTTTAACACCCCATTGATTCTTAAATATGGTGGTTAATTCATCCCAAATTCCTTCTAACGATTGAACAAACAATCTCATATATACATTCTCATATTCAATATTCATATTGTCTACAAAGTCTAAAAATGTTGCTAAATGATCTTCTACATATAAACCAGTTTCCCCATTAAACGTTGGAAGGCGTTTCAAGTATCCATAAGGATAATTGTTTAGTATGTTTGGAAGTTGTAAAGCATCATATCTTGCTTGAAAAATAGGTTGAAAAGTAGCCATACCTTGTGATGAAGATGAAGAGGAATAAATAGTGGTAGAAGTAGAATATGACGAGGTAGAAGTTGAAGATGGAGGGGTAAAAGAAGGTCGATGAAGAAGTAAAGTTGAAGATCTTCTTAAATATTTCATAGGTTTTCGAATGATAAATTTTTGAACCTTTGTTTCACCTTCTTTAGGTTCAAATAAAGGATTTTAATATAAGGAGAAAAGATCTTATGGTTGAGAAAAAGTAGATGGAAAATAATAAGATGTTGGAGAAATGAAATCAGCAGGTTTGAATTCAAGTAAGAGAAAATCCAAATCTTGTTCTGATTTGGGAGAAGTAAAGTTGAAGATCTTATTAAATATTTTAGAGGTGTTCGAATGATCAATTTCTGAAGCTTTTTTTCTCCTTCCTTAGGTTCAAATAAAGGATTTGAATATAAGGAGAAAATGTCTTATGGTTGAGCATAAGTAGATGGAAAATAATAAGATGTTGAAGAAATTAAATCATTAGGTTTGAATTCAGGTAAGTGAAAATACAAATCTTGTTCTAATTTGGGATAAACCGAAAGAGAAGATCAGTAATCAACTCCTTTAGAGATCAGTTCATGTACCCTGGGTGGTAGCTCTTATGAATTTAAAGGAATTGGTGCAGATTTAAAAGGATCAAGGACTGAAGTATCCTCTAGTTGAGGAGGTATAGAAGAAGAAAAAGGGGTTTGAAGTCTTTTTCTTGAAGAGGCTTGTCTTACCAGTCTCAATAGATCTGACAAAGGTAAAACAATCTCAGAATCAGAGTGAGACCTAGTATGTCTTGAAGGAGTCATTTTTTGGTTCTGTGAAGCTGCCAGGTGAAATATTTTAACCTTTCTAGTCCTTTATTTACCCTTAAAGGAATAGCTATATCATTTTCCCAGGGAAAATAGATCAAATTTCGTATCTCCAGCAACGGCGCTAGTCTTATGTCCTCTAAGATAATTATAGGTTAATTAATTATTCCAGAGCATCTAAAATAATTTGTTCTTTTAAAATGATTTTTTGGATGACCAATGTATTGAGAAAATAACAAGCAGATGTTTTAAACTTTGATAGTATTAAGTATTAAGAAAAGGGTTGTTCTTTTCTTCAAAACAATGATTTGATTTTGCATATGTGAAGGCATAAATTGTAAGAAACTATGATCTACTAAATATCCAGTGTTATCACTCTCCCCAACTTCATAATGCTAACATTAGGATTGGAGAAAGGTAACCACAGACCAAAATTTAGGTCAGGTAGCTAGCCCTACCCCGACCAGAGAGGGCTCTCTCTTTTTCACTTTAAATATTCAAATGAATGGTTGAGTATCATAATATTTTAGGATAGATATGTAAGCTTAATAAGTAAAATTTGTTTTATGTTTTTAATTGTGGATAGAAAAGTCAATGAATGGACTGTAAATGAGGTTTTTAGATTTGAACTTTGAGGTGAACCTACAAAGAGTGTGTGAGGAAAGATAGGTAGTTTGGAAACATATTAATCAGTCATTGAGTATAGGATGAAGATGGAGTAGAGTTTGAATGAGAACTAAGGTGAATTCATTCAATTTAAGAAACAAATAAACATAATATGGTAAATCTTGTCTAAAACAAAGCATGCATAAACATGAATTTTGCTCTCAAACTTACAAGATAGACATATATTAAAAATTAGACATGGTATTAAGCATAAGATAATAAGAAAACATGAGAAACACAGATGCTCCAAAGCATACCACAAGTATCTCGACACAATTATTGCAAATTTGTCTCTGATTTCATTCCACGAGCTGGTTACAAGAGCTCCAATGCAAAATATGAGACTATCCAACCCCACACAAGACAAAAGAGAGCCTACTTATAGAAAATATAGAATATGACACCTCATCAGGTCAAAATCCCATCCAAAATGGATCATAAATGAAAAACATGAGTCATTTCCTAGTTTCTAGAGAGGTTAGAAACCATTCACAGGAGCGTAACAAAGGGTTTCTCACTCACAAGCAGGAAGGTAACAACGCAATGTTTCTACTGGCCACAGAAACTTAACACCTAGATTTATCACCTTACAGGCACATGACAAAGGTTTTCTCACCCACTCAAAGGAGTATCACCAAATATTTATGCCAAGACAAAAATGTAACAATGTGTGTTACACCATTTTTTGGTCATCTAACCTATTATTATTAGATGGACCCAAGTACACCATGTAAGACCAATTTTACCCTAAGTAAAATTTCTTTCACTATGAAAAATAAATTAGTAAACCACCTTTATTAAGTTGTTTATGGTCTAAACAGGAAACCCCATGAGGAAATATTAAATAGATCTACATTTGTTTGATTTTCCTCAAGGAGTAATTAGTTAAACAGCAGTTTAATTAATATTCCTGGTTATATTTAACCCAAAACAAGAAAATTAATTAGATAAATCACTATTTATCTTATTATTTTCTAGGAATAATTATTTAAACTTTATTTAAATAATATTCCTTGTTAAATATGACTAAATCATTTATAAATAATTAAAGAAATCATTATTTATTGATTATTACTCAACCACATCCTTAAAATAATAAATAAATCATTTATTTATTTATTATTTACAAATAAAGGGATTTGACCCAAGTCAAATTCCTTTTCCCTCGAACAAAAATAATAAAATATTCCATAACAGTTGGACCTTGATTTGGTTAATAAGATTTTAATTATGCACCAATATCTGAGACTTAACCAATATTTTTGAGTATAAGAAAAGGTCTCATTCTTTTTAACACCTTTGCTAAGTGTAGATCACTCTGATCATACTTCTTGGTCTGACTATTGATCCACCATCATAGTCATATTTTGCTACCATTTTTGTCTGGGTTTTCTACACCATCAAGAGAGAGGATTTTTAGATCTGAAGTGCTGAGGAATTACAAGAACCCATCCCATTGAGGAGAACTAGGAACACCCTCCTATGTTTTCCTCCCAGGTGCCCTTAATACAAAATGCATTCAACATATTACCATTCTTTATTCACTTGGATGCACACAGTAAATCTCTGCTTTTATTAACTTCTTAATGTGTTTTGATGCATAATTCATATTTTTCCCAAAGATTTATCTCGATCACCTAATCATAAGACTGATGGATATTAGCAAACACTTTGTTGCTATGGTTTTTTATGCAATAGCTAAAGTGGCCTTTTTTCAGACACTTGAAATTAAGATTCATACTAACAATCGGCTTACCCACACGGTTTATGATTACAACCGCCGTTGTTTTTCGTATCTCTATATCTGGGGCTTATTTAAACCCTAGGATTTCTTCAAATTTCTTGTTTTCTTTTTTCTTGATGTTGATTTTAACCTATAAAACTCCTAAAATATTAGAAATTTAACTCATAAGTGCTTATCTGTCACATAGTAATGTACAAAGAACTGCAATTTGAGACGACACATTATGTTGAAACCTACTCCTTAGAGTGTCAGAATTGCAGGTCACACTTTTTGGGCCAAAACCTACAACCTGGACCTCCAAGGCACAGAAAACGGGCTTAAAACTGCAACCTCTGTAGAAATAAGGTCAGAAACTGCGACCTGGACTTTTTTGTAGGAGCTTTTCTGAAAATTTTATGGGTTTGTTTGGGCCTCTATTCAGGGTTTTCTGACCTTCGTCTCTGCCCGTTTTGGACATGTACTTGTTCTTTTTTACTCAAATAAGTGGGATCCTAGCCCCCTAGGGCTTCAGTACCCTCCACCTTTGGTGGAAGAGTTTTAGCTGCTGCAGGTTGTCTGAAATTTCAGTGTGTTCAACCATTTTTTCAGATCTGATACCTTACCTTCAAATCCACTTCAGATTGGTTATTTATCCATCCAAAACACCTCCTTTAGTTTTTTTTGGGTTTTCCTATAAGGTCCCCTCCGCTTCCCTCCGGGATATAGCCTTTCGCCACCTCATTTACAGCAATATTTCCTCTGATTTTTTGTTGTTTTTCTGCAACAATTTCCAGCAGATCTGACCTTTGGATCCCTGTCCCTCCCGAACTTAGATATATTGGCTATTTCAGTGTGTTTTGACTATATTTTTCCCACCTACAGACTAGTTGTGGAGAGGCCCGCCTCCTTGGGTTTATATTATTGCATAATTAGCTGTTTATTTTATGTTATTTCAGTTTCATATACTGTTATTTGCATGTTTATTTACAGTTATATAGCACACTTTTTATTTTTCTCTACAAACATCTGGGTTTAAAAATTAAAATTTACACACTTTACACATACACCCTAAGCGAAGAAGAGCTTGGTTACCACCGCCAAGCAAATACTTTAAAACATTGAAATCAATTGATCCTGCACCTCTCTGCCCTTGTTTCGACATTGTAATCAGGTCATCCTGCACCTCCTTGCCCTTGGGTGTCTCTCTTCCCTTTGTGCCATGTTTATGTCGTCATCATTGCACCACCAAGGCATTTATCCCAGAGACTTCTTAGCCTTCATCCTCAGTTTCCGGTAGGAAGACTTACTCCTCCACGTAGGATTCGAGTTAGCCCTCCATCGAGTCCGCACTCCGACTCTTCTTCTGGTTCATTGGGTTCTCCTTCTCGTTTTGCCCCCGGTTCTCCCCCTGTCACCTTCACTATGTCTGGTTCAAGAACTAACGTTGGTGGTAACCCCAGCCCTAATGCTGGGAATACTACTAGTGGGACCGCAACAGTAACTACCTCGGATGCTCCCTTGCTCCCCTATATGGCAGGCCTCAGTCTTCCTGATTTTGACCAGTTGATAAATGACCCTATACACCATAATGTTGGTTGGCCTGCAATGCCAACCAAGCTCCCTTCCGACATCCCCAATTTTGAAGGTCTTGCTAGTGAAGATCCTACAAATCATGTTTGATCTTTCC
Source organism: Pinus albicaulis (assembly GCA_034641835.2). Taxonomy (NCBI): domain Eukaryota; kingdom Viridiplantae; phylum Streptophyta; class Pinopsida; order Pinales; family Pinaceae; genus Pinus; species Pinus albicaulis. The sequence goes on from CM076569.1 coordinate 294,209,972, forward strand.
ACATGTGGTGTTCGTCTAACTCCATTATCGATGACTCTGTCCATCTTCGGTTGTTCCAACGTACGCTTACTGGTGAAGATTCTAAGTGGTATGTTGATCAGGCCCCATCCTCTCATACCACCTTTGCGACTCTTTCCCGGGCTTTTCTATCTTACTTCCAGCTTCCCCTCTGTTATGAAACTGGTACTAAAATTTTGACTTCTTTCCGTCAATCGTCTGTGACCCGCCTATCCGATCATGTCTAGGAATGGCGGAGAAGAAAGAGCCTATGTCGAGCCCCTACCTTCGAAGACCATGTATACATGGACTGGTTCCTTAGATCTCTCTTGCCTGCTATCGGCAAAGATTTCGCATCGCATTTCCCTCAAACCGAAGAAGCCGCTCTCCAGATTGCCTTAAAATATGACCTGATCTACGCTCAGTCGGGTTATGTTTATACCATTCTACCTGATCTTCCCAGAGCCGGTGGTGCCAACGCACCAGGGGCATCTCATGTCACCGATGGTATCGTTGGAAATCTCTCTCATCCATACGCTCAACCTCCTATGGGCTATGGTTTTCCTCAAGGAGGGGCTAGCACCTCCAACACCTTTCCCACTCCCGGTAGCATGTATCCAGGATACGGCATGCCTCCTCCTTTTTCCCAACCTCCTGTTTACTACACTATTACCCAACCTCATTATTATCCATATCCACAGCCTGGTGCTCCAACTCCTCTAGCATTAGCACCTCTGCCTCCCTTGCCTTCTCAACCCCCGCAACAGTAGCGACCGCCCCCTCAAGGGCAGGTGTATGCACAGCAGGGCACGACTAATCCTCCTCCTTCCAAAAAGAAGAGGAAAGGCACTCAAATTCAATCTGCCTCTAGTAATTCTGGACCTAATCCGCAAATAATGCTCCTAACACTACTAACCAGCAACAGGGCACTGCCCAAGCAGGACAGGCCTGTTCGCACGAACAAACCTTATTTTTGTTGTGGTGTTTATGGTCATTACACACACGATTGTCCTCTTTTACCACATATGAAGTAGATGTGGGAGTCTCAAGCAGTTTTAGCGAAGACAGCAAGCCTCCCCTTCCATCCCTACCAGTCCTGCGCCTAGTCAACCAGCTGTGTTTACTAATCCTTTCCCTCAGCAAGGATTTATGGCTACCCAACCACCTGAAGGTCAGGCGGCCACTCAACCTCTTCCATCTGGTACCTTCGATTACTAGATCCTCATGATGAACTCTGACCAACCTGTTACCGTTGACCTCAACCTTCAGACTCGGTCTCGTCAATACAACAAGCCTCCCGCTACGTCTATCCCCGAGCCACCTTCTTCAGGTTCTACAGAGCCTCTTTCGACACCTAATGGTCCTTTGCAAATCCCTCAGCCTAAGGCAGAGGTTCATACCAAGATCCCTAAGGGACCACTACACCAAAATTTTGCTTCTGGCAAAGCTGCCCATTCATATAGTATAGTAGATGATTTGGCACAATATCTTGTTGCCATTTCAACGCTGGAACTCCTCCAGTTGTGCCCTTCACAACGAAAAGCTCTACTATCTAACATGGGCGTCATATATCCTTCAGATAATTTCTTGATCGTCTTCGATGCTGACCGGTCAGAACATCCTCCTCTTCCTGCTTCCGTCGCCTTCCAAATCCCATTCAAGATCCGGAACGCCACCATTTCCTAGTGTATCATTGATGAGGGGGCATCCAACTATGCGATGTTCACTTAGGTTTGGAAGCAACTCGGATCACCTGAGTTGGCTCCTTCCACGATCACTCTTCGAGTGTGGGATGGCCACGCCTCCCAGCCCATTGGCCTGTTCCGCAATTTTCCTATTACTCTTGTGGGAAAGACTGTTTGCTTTGATGTAGAAGTCATTGATGCCCCCTTAGATTACAACATTCTATTGGATCATAGCTACACCTATGCAATGTCTTCTATCCCACCTGCGGTTCACCGCAAGATTTCCTTCCCTCATAACGGAAAGATAGTCACCATTGACCAATTGACATATTATGAACCGAAATCTCAGACCTCCCCTGAGTCCATCATCTCTTCGGTGGCCAATAAGCAAACCGTCGATCCTTTGACCAATGTCTCACCCGGAGTCTACAAAGACTCCTCTTTGCTTGGTACATTCCCTGTGTTAGGGTCCTATAATAATAGGGTTCATAATTTTTTAATTTACTAGACTTGTAAATATGTACATACCTTGCTTTCTGCAAGTTGTTTTCCCATATTTGAAAATAATAAAAAATGAAAAAAAGAGGGTAAAAAGTCCTAAAAGAAAGATCAAAGGACTTAGAAAAATATAAACCCCAAAAGAAAAAAGAGATAAAAATAAGACCTGAAAGTGAGCAAGTCCAAATGCCACTACTTTTACTTTACTGCAAAAATAATGATTATGTGCAGAGTGTCAATAAATGCCATAATCCATGATCAGTTAGACAGTTTAATCCTAACTTTTCATGTTTTAAATAGTGAATAAAGATTTGTCAAAATGTTTAAACTTGACAAATCAGTAGATAGGTAGAGAATAATGAGGAGTTAAATAGTTTAATCTGAGCCCTCGGATGAAATAAGGTAGATTTAGGTAGTTTTTATGCTCTGAAAGAAAAAAAATTTAAGGTTGCAAGCCTAAATGCACCTACAAAATGAAGAAAAAATGTTAGAAATAAAGTTGGGTAGGTAGAAATCAGTGGGGCAAGCATGTAATAAATGATCATCGCGCAAAATCACTAATTTCCCCTCTCCTATAAGTATTCAGTATTCTAAGCTATCAGTCAAACAGGCTCAGAGCATTTCTCTGACTTTTGTTGGGACCAGAACCAAGGCTCGATGACTAGTTAGTTAAAAATATTGAGTTCTTATGTTCAAACCACAAATTATCATCATTCACCCTTCATTCATACATGAAAACCCATTTTTCCTAAGTAAATACACATTCTTACTTAGAAAAGCTAAATCCCAAATAATTAACTTCATCCCTTCAAAAGCATTCATAAAAACCCTCAAAATTACATTTATCCTAAGTATTAGTGAAGGAAAAATAAAGATGAGCAATGCTTGATTTTATACTATACTTAGAGATAAATATGTGTTTTGTTTTTATTACACTACCCTTTCATATTAACCTTTAACATATTTTTATTAAATCCCTAAAAATACCCACCCGTAGTTATTAATTCCCTTATATTTAAACACCCCAAAAACCCACTATTATAATGCTTAGACCAAGGTTTGAATAAAAATCCCAAATTAGAAGCCCTTTGGTCTAAAAATATCATTATTGAAATACCCCACCCCTATAGTTTGAAAACTATCCAAACAGTTGAAAACTTTATAATATATATTAACCGCGCCTGCGTATGTATTATTGAAACATTTTTATAAATTTTTTAAATAAAAATTACATTACATTACCACCCTCCCCCCCGCCTATATTTGTATAAATAAAAATTACATTACATTACCACCCCCCCTCCCGCCTATATTTGTATAACCCAAGGTTTTTTTTGAATTAAACCAATGTCTATTCATAAAGTTCAAAACCCCTCCACCCATTTTAAATAAGGCCTAAAGGCTTAAACTTTATTAAAAACACACTTGATAAAGCTTAAAGTCCTTTTTCCGCTGCATAACACACCCCGGTCCCACCTCCCATTCCGACCCAGTTTCTGAACAGATTTGGATTGTTCGCTCATCAACTCCAGATCCGATGATTCATATTTGATATCGGGCAGATAAGTTGTGCGTTAATCCAACCACCAAATCTACGCGAAATGGGTGGTTTTCCCATTTCTCTCCCATCCACATGGCCGTTCCTAATTGGATCGCATTCGTTGTGCTTAAAACTGCTTACCACCATAAACCTGCGCGACAACCATCAGTTTTAAAATCCTTTGCATTCCAAAACCATTATCCTACCTGATGCGGCCTGCATTTAATGCCAAGGTTTAATACAACCGAAATGTTTATTAAACCTTTGTAAATGCATTTTCATTCTTCTATCTTCTTGTGCTTAAAACCAATGCCTTCTGCATAGTTTCCCCGACTGTAAAAACCCTGTTAAAGCCTTTTTCCTGCCATTTTATGCCCGAAACATCCCAGATTTACCCAATAAGCCTCTGAAGACTGTTGAGGAGCTGTGCATTTCTCCAAACAAGATATTAAAGCCATCAATTTGACCAGAATCTCGGAAACCTTACCAAAGCCGATACCTGCACTACAACAGGTATTTTCCAAGAATTTAAACCTGCAATCAAATTGAAAAAACAATTTAAAGAAAGAAAACAAAGAAATTGATTTAAATAAATTGCCCAAAAGTCCCAAAAATAGGCCAAACTCTGGAAAAAATTTCCCATAAACCCTTTTCTCTGCTGCGCACCATTTTTTAAGAAATTTATGAATTTTTCATAGTTTAATGACCTATTTTAAGCAGTGAAACAAGCCAGAAATCCTCTGCAATTACCTTAAGCTTCTGCAACCAATTCAAAAGAGTTTTTAAGCCCTATTTCTCAGATAAATACTCAGAAAACCCTTGTTTTATGTTTTAAACCAGTTATAAAACCTCTTTGACAAGTCTATTTGGACAGAAATCTCAAAGAAAAGCCATTATTAGTCAAATTTTCCCATAAAATACTCTGCTAAAGTAAATTACTCCTGCAAACAGTTTAAACTTGCAAAAGTAGCCTAAAAATGCCTAAAAAGCAGAGTACAAGCAAGCCTGTAGCTTCTAAAGCTCCTAAGCCTACTCCTGCCATGACTTCAAACACTGCTATTGTTGTCAATCCATTACAACCCCCAATTGTTGATATTGAGCATATCCCCCTAGCTGATACTAATTACAAGATAGTTGATCCTATTGTGGAATTTAACTTGTTAGATATCCATAACTGGTGTTTTGAAAAATCTCTAGATAAGGATGAAGAAATCCATATTTGGGAATCCAATTTGCCCAAATATGTGGTTCCATTAACTCACCCAGGCCAAGAAATTATCAGATTATGTCAGCAGTACTATGTTCCAGAGCAAAGAGCCATTGTAAATGCTAATAAGGAGGTGCTTTTTATTATCACTACATAGTCAATTAACCATATGTTTCAGCTTCAACCTGATCCCCAATCAGTCCCCTTATCAATAGAGGCCTTAACCCAGCTATATATTGGCCTAGATTTTCCCAAAAGATTCATGATTTTTCAAACATTCATGCCTTCCCATGTAGAAATTCCAAAGATAAATCCTCCATATTCTACTCAAAAATTCCCAGAAGGATCAAGGCATATAATCTCTATGTTTTCCTTCATCCTTGGGTATTTCACTAATGAGTCTATCTTGGGATTTTTGTCCACCTTTTCTACAGGTCAACCACCCTCAGTTATCTTTGACTATGCTGGTTTCATTGCTGATAGTATTCATTATAAATTGATCAATTTGCAGCCTGAGGGAGTATTCAAATATACCTCCTACCTTTTCCACATGTTTCTATATTTTCAATCAGACAAATTTCTAGTTGCTTTACAAAAATTGATATTGAAGGGAATCCTTTATCTGTCATCTTTTAGACTACATTGCTCAGAAAGGAGTGCACAGATTTCACATATTCATACTTTTCATAGTTATTTTTTGCATCCAATAATAACAATGTTGACCAAAGCAGAACAGCCAAGAATCAGTGAAGAGATGAAAAATATTTTTCAACTATCAGAGCAAAGAAAAGTTGGTGACTATATTTGTATGAGAAATACACTGAAATTAGAGTCTTTGGGGCAAACTTGTTACCTTGCAAGTTACCTAAACATCCTCCAATGAGGATCTTTGCCTTGGAGTACATCAGGCAGATCCTTAATTCTGATTCTATTAACTTCATGGTAGCTAAGAAGAAAACCCAATTCAAGTTAAAGAATCAGATAGGGCCATTTATATGCAACCACAAAGATGTAGAGAAAGAGGTAACCAAGAAATTGTTGGAATTTAAATTTAAAGAAAGTTTCCCATGGAATTATGATCCACAAGGGATCTTAAGTAAACTAAGGGTAGCCCACAGGGGCATGGTCTAGTGGCCATCGAACGCACTGTTAAGGCGTTCGTGTTGTTAAGCAGGTCACGATTTCAAGTCTCATCTTATCCGAGTACCGCTCTTGCAGGTTCGGTGGTTCCCTGAGAGGTTATAGTGATAGCTGGGGGGTTGGACCCCACGCCGTGCGTGTGAAAGTTGCCTGATGTTTTCGATTCCTCTGACTTACAAAAAAAAATTAAACTAAGGGTAAAATGTAAATTGACACCCTTTATCCATGAATCAAAACCAGAAATAGAGAAGTTTGCTGATCAAATTGAGTGGGTTGAAAACACTTTAATAGAGGCAGTAAATCAAAGGAATACTAGTCACACTTTGGAAATTCCCAAACAGCCAGAGACATCCACTAAAAGAATCAGAGAAGAGGGAGCTTATACTACAAAAACCACAACAGAAACAAAGTTCAAGATCATTTATAACAAGAGGCCCAAATTATATTCAACGGATAAAGGAAAAGTGACAATAGATGTGGAAGAAACAGAGCTTTTGAACACCAATACAGATTTGCCAGATACTAATGTGGCTACTATGATTATCAATGAGCCCAATCAGAATGAAGAAAACAATAGGGAAAATACACAGTTAATGGAAAGACAGCAAAGTATGGAAGCATCTTCCTCACATGCAACTAAGGAAAAGGACTTGGATATTAAAGAGAAATACAAGCAAATCAAACTTCAGAATGAGGAAATCAAAACTGAAATATATTCTCAGTTCTTAAAGCAAAAGCTAGGTAATCAAAACAGATTCCTATCATCCTTTGATTACTCAAGTAAAAATTGATTATGTCAGTGTTGCAACCCAAATTATCAGTGCCAAAGACAATGTCAGACTATAGGAAAGTTGATCTTGAAGTAGATATAGATGCCATCCATGAATTGGATCAGATAGAGTTTCACAGGCAAAGCTCAGAGATGTTATATTCCACAGTGGCAACAAAAGCTATGAGTGCTCAGAAGCTACATAACACCATATTCAACATGCAAGATCAAATTAAGATGGACAAAGCATCATTGTATGCCAAGGATTTAAGGATAAAATCCTTAGAAGAACTAGTGTTACAGGTGGGATATGATCCTGCTAATATCAAAGCAACTGAATTATCGATTAAAAAGAAAAATGAAGATATAGATGCTTTGAGGAAACAGCTCAAACTTCCTCAAAGTGAACATCCTTAGACAAAAGAAGTCCTCCAGGAACAGAGTGAAAAAGATGAAATGATGAGTTTAATTCTTCAGTTGACAACTTAGATTAAAGAAATGGAAATACAGATGGACAAGCTTGTCCAAGAAAAGGAAACACTGAAAGAACCAGAAATTCCTACAGTCATCCCAGTTATCACTACAATAGTGCCTTCAACTTTAGGAGAAAATTTGGCACCCAAAGAGCCACTGGCCACTGCAGTGCCAGCGACTTCTTCCACAACTTCAGGTACTTAATCTTCTACAACAACATTGCAGCCTATAGATGAAAGCAGTCGACTAGTGAAAGAAATGGAAGAGATGTCTTTAAAGGACAAATGAGATAAACAGATTGACAAAAATAGTAGAGAATCTTGAGAATTATACTAAATTGGCTCAGATAAATGCCAAGACACATGAACAAAAAGCCATCATATTAAGTGAATAGCTCAAAAAACTGAAAAGTGAGTTAGCTTTAACTGAACAAATATCATACATCAAGAATTACATTTGGAACAATGTAATTGAAGCCATCCATGATGTTTGGCCTTCAATTCAGGTAATTTTTGAGCAAAGAGAATTACTGCTAGCAGCACAAGCTGAAATTCAGAAGACACAAGATGAATTGGCTAATAAACCAGAACAAGCTTTAAGGCTTATCACTTTCCTCAACAGCAAGAATAGACAGGAATTGGAAGAACTAAAAATCAATGACAGGACAACAAATATCCTAGAAATTAGGAAAGATACCACAAAAATAAATTTGATGAGGCAACTTGAAGCGAAATGTGAAACTATGAATACTGCTATAACTAGATTCATGGTTAAATTCACAAATTTGAGGCAAAAGGGACTGCCTGATATCATGGTTCTTAATGACAAGCTAATGCCTCAAAATGATTATGACAAAAAGATAAGGGAATTTGCCAAAGAACAGGTAAATAAGCCACAAGGGCAAGGCATTCCAACAGGGAAAGTCTTATTGAATAATTTTGAAGATTTGTTTTACTTGCAGCATGAAATCAAACACCTATTTTTCATCAAGCCAACCTTTGCTAAGTATACTGAAGATGATGAGAATTTTAGGAAACTAAAAAATATTCAAATTCCTAAAAATGAGGATTGGCAAGCACTTATTGATTTATTATGAAGAATGAAAGACAAACAAATGAAAAAGGAAAAAAAAATTTGTTGATTTTGTTGGAGAAATCTTGAGAGGGGAGTGAATGGAGTATTTCATAATCAAATCCTTTTACTTTTCATTCCTTAAAAACCCATACGCTACTTTACTTCAGTAAACCAGCGTATATACGCGGATCCCCTTTATGAAACTAGCGTATACACAGAGATTTAGATATGTCATTAAATCTTCACTTAAATCATTCCCTCATGTATTCTTCAGATATTCAATAAGCAGTAAACAGGTGCAGTAAGAACAGAATAAACCATCACACAAAGCATCACACATGAACACCAGGATTTTTAGGTGGAAACCCAAATCGGGAGAAAACCACCGCTGCAGTTGCTCAGCCTTTAATATTTTATTATAGAGAAAACATCTTACAACATATGTGCTGGCGCAGACTTGACCAGCACGCAGGCACCCACCTGCGCTCGTTTACCAGCCTCTCCTGGAAGGGAGCTACGACCCCCTGACTCGTTTACCAGCCTCTCCTGGAAGGGAGCTACGACCCCCTGATCTCGTTTACCGGCCTCACCTGGAAGGGAGCTACAACCCCCTGACTGAAGGCTACAACCTTCAGCACCACCTTGGACCACGTTTCATCAATTTTCACACTGGATCCAACCACTTCAATAGTACACAACTTGCAGACCGCAATTCATCATATTTCCAGACGGAACCCTTTCCATATTTTTAAGCACGAACATACATCATCAACAGATACATATCAACACAGATCAGATAGCAGAAACACAGCAGAACAGATCAGATATTTCATACCCCTTGCTTCAGCAAGCCCTAGTTAGCATACGCGCTTTCCCTTCACTGATGTCGCGTGTATACGCGCTTCCGTCCATACAAACCAGCGTATAACTCAGTGTATATTTTATTGCGCATACGCGCTTTCTCTTCGCTGAAGCTGCGTATATACGCGCTTCCTCCGCTTTGAAGTAGCGTATAGATCTTCAATTACTATAGAGCAGGATACTTCTTCAGATCAGATATTCAGTTCAGATTTACCCTTTCACTTCAAACAGATGTTCGCCTAGATGTTCGCCTCATCATAGATCTAAGCCTTCCATAAGTAGATCTAGTAGATACATTTCAGATCTAGATCCCTTTCTTCATCATTGGTGCATCATCCAATCAGATTTATCTTCAAGTGTAACCCTTTCATTCAGATCTACTTCAGAGAGAAGTATTCATTCAAGCTCAGACATCTTGCACCCACTCTCTCTTTTTGCACAATGAATTTCTTCTCCTTTTATATGATTACCCTTTGTCAATACCATGAGCCCCTTTTTCAATACCATGGACAAAAACAATACCATAAGCCCAAAACTACTTGGACGGGGTCAATTAGGCGGATCATTACCCAATACAATGGATTAATACCATGGTGGTTACCCTTGGGTTTGCACTTTTGAGCGCTTTTGCCCATACGTGACTTGAAACGTTATTTTCCGCGTGTATACGCGACTTCACCTAGGCCAATCCGCGTATACCAAGAGACATACTCTTTTTCAACATAGATTTAGCACTTGCTGACTTCTTTTCTTCACTGCCTTCTGTACACACTGCTGATACATCAAATTTACTTCATCACGAACATATTCTATCAATCACAACTTCATCAAGTGAGTTGTCATTCAATGACAACACTTAGCATCATCTTGCTAACTAGCATCATATCACATCAGATTTACATCGATTAACAAGACCATCAAGTCAAGCATAACTTCATCAGGTGTATTGCCATCAAGGACAACACATGTCAACTGTCACATGTCTTCATCTTCATTCAGTGGGTTGCCATCAAGGACAACACTCTGCATCCTATTTCCAACAATCTCCCCCTTTGGACTTGATGGCAACTATGATGGTGTTTGGTTACTACAACAGATAGTTTAGGTACCATATCACTCTCCCAAATATTTGACATCATTATCTTCTCTTCATTAAAACACCATGTCACTCTCCCCCTTTGACATCAAGGGCAAAGGGCGGATCAAAAACCAACACTCTCCTCCTTTTCTCCTCATGTGGAAGAAACGTGCGGATCAAATGTCTTCAAAGTGGCCAAAACTCTTTACATATGAGACTCAATTATCCATCCAAGTGGATTTACATATGAGACTCAACTACCCAACCAAGTGGGTTTACAAAATTGACAAGTCCTTACATGACTGAATATTACAATCAAAATTGACAAGTCCTTACATGACTGAATATTACAATTTTACAACATGGGTCTCCACCAGACCTTTTCATACAATACAAATATGACTTTTTTTTTTCATAACCAATACCAAAAGGTCCTCAAGAAAGAGAACATATTTCAAAAACCATCATAATACCAACACTGCATTACACTCAGCAAAGCTAATGCTCCCCCTGAATCTGTGCAACCAAGCAAACTTTCCAAAGACTAAGGCTCCCCCTTAGTTTGTGCATCCTGAAAACTTCCACCAACAAAACATCAAGGCATCTTCATCAAAACATTAGAAACAGAATTATGAGAACTGGAACACTGTCAGAGATACCAAATAGTATCAGAGATACCAAACAACACTGCAGTTGTGCTGAAGAATGCTGAACCAACCAAAAAATTGTCAGCAACCAAACATACGCTGTTTTATTTGCATGAACTTGCGTACATACGCGACTGTGTTTCAAGAAACCCGCGTATCCCAAGACATCTTCTAAATTTCAACCAGATTTGTTCTTTTGACTGGCAGAGACCACTCCCAGCTTCTGTCTTAGATACTCGAACGCTTCCCTGGGCAGAGGTTTGGTAAAGATATCAACAGCTTGTTCTTTGGAGGTAACATACTCCAACTTCACTTTTTGCTCAAGCACTTGTTCACGTAGGAAATGATATTTGATGGGAATGTGCTTGGTTTTCGAATGCATAACAGGATTCTTTGAAATACTGATGGCACTTGTATTATCTCACATAATGGAGATAGGAGTTGTACATTTGATTTGAAAATCTTGCAAGGTTTGCATCATCCATAGGAGTTGAGTGCAACAAGATGCGGCAGCTACATACTCTGCTTCAGTTGTTGATAAGGCAATAGAATTTTGCTTCTTGCTGAACCAAGATACTAACCGGGGTCCCATATAGAATGCACCACCACTAGTGCTTTTCCGATCATCAACACTTCCAGCCCAATCTGCATCAGTGTAAGCATGAAAAGTAAGATCAGCATTCTTTGGATACCATAGACCAAGGTCTTGAGTTCCTTGAAGATATTTGAAAATTCTTTTAACAGCCTGAAGGTGAGACTCTTTTGGATTAGCTTGGAATCGTCCAACAATCCCAAATGCATGCATAATGTCTGGTCTAGTTCCAGTGAGATAAAGTAGACTTCCTATCATTGATCTGTATTCTGGTTGATTCACCGTGGGAGAATCATCATGAGAACTGAGATTGCATCCGATTGCTCGATGAGTGCTTCTGAGGTTTGCATTCTTCCATGCCATACTTCTTGGCGAGGAATTTGCTTAAGATATTTTCTTGTGATAGGAATATACCATCTGCAGTTTGATGCACTTGCAAGCCAAGAAAGAATGTTAGTTCCCCAAGTAAGGACATTTCAAATTCTTGCTGCATGACAGAAGCAAATTTTTGACTCATAGATTCTTCGTTACTCCCAAAAATGATATCATCAGCATATACAACCACAATCAATAGTTTATCATTTTCAATTTTTGTGTATAAGTTGCTATCAGTAGACCCCTTTGAAAATCCTTGTTGATGAAGATATTTGTCAAGACAATAATACCATGCCCTTGGAGCTTGTTTGAGACCATATAGAGCCTTTTTAAGTCTACAAACAAGATTTTAATCATTTCCCAAAATGAATCCTTCCGATTGTTCTATATATACTTCTTCTTCTAGATCACCATTAAGAAAAGCAGATTTAACATCCATTTGATAAACTTTGATTTGTTGATAACTTGAAAAAGCAAGAAACATTCTTATGGCTTCAAGTCTAGCTACAGGAGCAAAAGTTTCTTCAAAGTCTATACCTTCTTGTTGAGTATACCCTTTACAAACCAGTCTAGCTTTGTTTCTTACAACATCCCCATTCTCATTTAACTTGTTCTTGAAAATCCATTTAGTTCCAATGACATTTTTATGATGAGGCCTTGGAACCAAATCCCAAGTGTCATTCTTCTCAATTTGAACAAGTTCTTCATCCATGGCTTGCCTCCAACATTCATATTTGCTAGCTTCATTGACATTGTGTAGTTCAATTGTGGATAGAAGTGCCAAATGATTAGAAGATCCCATAAGAGTTCTCCTTGTTCGTACACCAGATTCCTTGTCACCCAAAATTTGAGTTTCAGGATGATTCTTTTGAACATATCTGGATGGAGCTTTTTCAGATAGATCATCTTCAGGTTCTTCATTGGATCCACTGTCTATATCATTGCTCTCTGATGTAGAAGGCCATATGTCGCCATCATCTTCATTTGCGGTTTGTTTTTCTTCTTTAGGAGCTGCAGGAGACTCATCAATAACAACATCAATACATTCAACAACCTTCCGAAGCCTTTTATTGTAACATGTGAAAGCTTTGCTTGATGAAGAGTAACCAAGAAATATCCCTTCATCTGATCTAGGTTCAAACTTGCCAAGTTTTTCATCATTATTTTTGATAAAGCATTTACTTCCAAAAACCTTAAAATGCTTCACAGTGGGAGAATTGCCATACCAGAGTTCATATGGAGTTTTGTCACTATTTACCCGAACATGAGCTTTATTGAGAATGTTAACTGCTGTATGTGCTGCTTCACTCCCGAACATGCAAGGGGGAACATTAGAATGAAGAAAGCATAAACAAAGCCCATTTGAACAATTGTTCTATTTTATTCTTTTCTGCCTACATCATTTTTGTTGCGAATTGCTGCTAGAAGCTATCGTTTAATGCCATATTTATTCAAAATTCAAAAGAATTCATTTGATGAATATTCTCCTCTCACGATCGAGATCTAAGACACTTGATTTTTAGATCTGATTCATTTTCTGCCAAAGCTTTGAAGTTCTGAAATTTTTCAAGTGCTTGATCTTTGTGTTTAATGAACACGATCCAACACATTCTAGAGTAGTCATCAATAAATAAGATATAGTATTCTTCCCCACGTAATGACTTTTTCCTCATAGGTCCACAGATATCAGTATGAATGAGTTCAAGAGGCTTACTTGATGATCCTTCTTTGGCATTAAATCGTACTCTGGTCTGCTTACCAAATTGACAATATTTGCATATGGTACTTTCCGGAAGATTGACCTTGGGAAGATCACGAACAGCTTGAAGTCTGCTTGCTTTGTTGATTTGAGAGAAACTCAGATGCCCCAGTCTTCTATGCCATAGCCAATTTTCTGAAGACTTGCTTAAGTAACATTGATCTATGCCGTTTAGTACATACAGGTTGCTTGGATTTCTTTTTCCTTTTATAATGATTTTACCTGTGTCAAGATCACGAACCACACATTCTTTGGAACTGAAGACCACTTCTGCTCCTTGATCACACATTTGACTAACACTTAACAGGTTATGCCTTAACCCATCCACATACATGACATCTTTAGCCTTCACTTTTTCTTTTAGAAATACTGACCCTTTTCCTTTAATCACAGCAGGAGTATCATTTCCAAATGTAACTTTCTTTTCCTTTTCTAGAGCATTATAAGTATGAAGTTTGCTTTTGTCACTTGTCATGTGTCTTGAGCACCCACTATCAATGTACCATTGATTTTCTTCACCTTCTGCAAATAATGCTATCCCACAATTTTCAACCGACGGTTCTTTCTTCTTCCACACTTTAGAGCTTGAGGGAACATGTTCTTTAGGCTGGATCTTGTTCCTGCATTCAGATTCTTCATGGCCAAAGTTATTGCAATAAGTACGTTCAACTTCACTTTGAAGAGGAGAAAAATTGTTATAGGTATTCTTCTTTGGTTCAGTATCCAACCTTTTCTTTCTTGCTTCTCTTGTCATGATGGTTTTATATGCAACACATTGAATAACTTTATGACCAAAATTGTGACAAGTGAAACATTGCCCATTGAAGTAGAAATTTCTGCGATCATGGAATATTCTATTTGAATTTACCTGTTGGTTGTAGTGTCTTTGAAAGCTATCCCTGTTAGTGTTCCTTGAATTGAGATGGTCCTGCTTTCCCTGTAGAAATCCTTTATTCTCTTGCTGAGTGACTGAATGATGTAAACCACCTGTAACTGCTTTTAGAAAGTTTGGTGCTGAAGTTTGAGAAGATTCTCCGGTATATCCAAGACCTGTCTTTATAAGAGGAGAGCGTTGTACCTTGATGATCTCATCTAAGGTTTCAGATCCTTTAGCAAATCTAAGATTCAAGGTTTTTTCTTTCTCAACTTCTTTTCTTTGACTTACCACTTCACATTCTATTTTTTCAATATGTTTCTTTGCTTCTTCAAGCTGCTTTTCAATGGTCTCTCTGATTATCTTTTCTTCTTCTAAGCGTAGTTTGAGTTGATTATTTTCTTCAAGAAAATCATTCTCCTCTAGAGCATCCATAAAAGTATCCTTTTCTTCTTTTTGTTCAAATGCCATGAGAAGTCTAAGATCTTCTTCACATTCTTTCTCACTATTAGATGACTCATCACTATCTTCATTAGCATAGTAACTTTTCTTAGAACTAGATCGGTTCTTATTCCTTCTTACTACTTCTTTTCTTTTATAAGGACATTTTGCAGCATAATGACCAACTTTACCACACTCAAAACATTTGAAGGGAAGCTTACCTTTGAATCTTCCAGTACCTAGTTGGAGCTTTCTCACGAAATTTGCTTCTTCTTCATCGGATACATAGCTGGATTCTTTGATAACCTCCTTTTCCTTTCCTTTTGTAGATGCCTTAAAAGAAACTTCTCTTATTTGAGAAGGACCTCCTTGTCTCATTTCAAAAGCAGTCAGAGTACCATGTAATTGAACAATAGAAAGAGTTTGCAGATCTTGCCTTTCTTCAATAGCAGAAACTTTAGAGTCAAATTTTGAAGTCAAAGATCTCAAGACCTTTTCCACCAGAGTAGTATCAGACATGGTTTCACCCAAATTTCTCATCCGATTTACAATATCATCTAGACGAAGAAAGAAACTGGCAACACTTTCATCACTATGCATCTTCAAATTTTCATATTCAATTCTAAGAGTTTGGAGTTTTGCACTTTTTACTTTTGTGTCTCCTTCATAGCTTAGAATGATTTTGTCCCATATTTCTTTTGCTGAATGTAGCTGCATTACTTTAGCAAATTCTGATTCAGACATGCTTCCCAATAAGACATTCACTGCTTTGGCATTGATTTCATACTTCTTTCTTTCAGCTGCATCAGTAGGAATACTTGCCGGGTATTGATAACCTTCTTCCACGATTGCCCATACATCTGCACAAAGACTTTGCAGATAAGCTTTTGTACGTACCTTCCAGAAGATCAGATTGCTTCCATTGAATAGAGGTGGCTTTATAGACATTACTCCTTCTTGACTTCCCATTGCGACGGATCTCCTTTAAGCGATCAAGCTTCTGCACAAGGACCTCCTCTGATACCAATTGTTGGGGAAAATACTGAGAGGGGGGGGGGTGAATCAGTATTTACTGCATAATCAAATCCTTTTACTTTTCATTCCTTAAAAAACCCATACGCTACTTTACTTCAGTAAACCAGCGTATATACGCGGATCCCCTTTATGAAACTAGCGTATACACAGAGATTTAGATATGTCATTAAATCTTCACTTAAATCATTCCATCATGTATTCTTCAGATATTCAATAAGCAGTAAACAGGTGCAGTAAGAACAGAATAAACCATCACACAAAGCATCACACATGAACACCAGGATTTTTAGGTGGAAACCCAAATCGGGAGAAAACCACCGCTGCAGTTGCTCAGCCTTCAATATTTTAGTATAGAGAAAACATCTTACAACATATGTCTTTGGCCCCTTGAGACTTGACCCGACTTATGACACCCTAACAGTTTGACCTCTGGAAAGAACTACGACCACGACCTGGTTACACGGCCTCTCTGGAAGGGAGCTACTACCAGTCGTTTACCACACTCACTGGAAGGAGCTACAACCCCTGGCAGAAACTCTGACCTTTAGCACCACCTTGGACCACGTTTCATCAATTTTTCACCTTGGATCCAACCACTTCAATAGAACACAACTTATGGACGCAATTGCATATTTCCGGACGGAACCCTTTCCATATTTTAAAGCACGAACATACATCATCCATGAGATACATATCAAACTGAATCCAGGATAAACACGTAAGCAGATCAGATATTTCCTTGCCTTGCTTGACAAGCCCGAATTCTGCTTTCAGCTTCAACGTTAATAGCCGCGTGTATCACATCTGAATCCATACAAACCGGCGTATACCTCAGTGCATATTTTATTGCGCATACGCGCTTTCTCTTCGCTGAAGCTGCGTATATATGCGCTTCCTCCGCGTCGAAGTAGCGTATAGATCTTCAATTATTCCAGAGCAGCATACTTCTTCAGATCAGATATTCAGTTCAGATTTACCCTTTCATAAGCAGATGTTCGCCTAGATGTTAAGCCTCATCATAGATCTAAGCCTTCCATAAGCGGATCTAGTAGATACAAGTACATTTCAGATCTAGATCCCCTTCTTCATCATTGGTGCATCATACATTCAGATTTATCATTCAAGTGTAACCCTTTCCATTCAGATATACTTCAGAGAAAAGTATTCATTCAAGCTCGGACATCTTGCACCCACACTCATGATTTGCACAATGAATTTTTTCTCCTTATATAGGTTTACCCTTTTTCAGCCACCATGAGCCCCTTTTTCAATACCATGGACCAAAATAATACCATAAGCCCAAAACTACTTGGACGGGGTCAATTAGGCGGATCATTACCCAATACAATGGATTAATACCATGGTGGTTACCCTTGGGTTTGCACTTTTGAGCGCTTTTTCCCATACGCGACTTGAAACGTTATTTTCCGCGTGTATACGCGACTTCCCCTAGGCCAATCCGCGTATACCAAGAGACATACTCTTTTTCAACATTGATTTAGCACTTGCTGACTTCTTTTCTTCACTGCCTTCTGTACACACTGTTGATACATCAAATTTACTTCATCAAGAACATATTCTATCAATCACAACTTCATCAAGTGAGTTGTCATTCAATGACAACACTTAGCATCATCTTGCTAACTGGCATCATATCACATCAGATTTACATCGATTACCAAGACCATCAAGTCAAGCATAACTTCATCAGGTGTATTGCCATCAAGGACAACACATGTCAACTGTCACATGTCTTCATCTCCATTCAGTGGGTTGCCATCAAGGACAACACTCTGCATCCTATTTCAGATTTCAACATCCAAAAGCAGTTACTACAGACGATGGCAGTTTGGTAAGTTAAAAGAGTATCGGTGAGAAGAGTATCGAGCGAAGGCAAGTCAGTTCCTAAAATATCTAACAGCCAGCAAGTAGGACACATAGACAACCAGCAACTTCTTGTCATCAAAACAGTTCTATTTCTTTTGAATAAAATAGAACATCTTGCTAATTTGTTAAGCAGATGTCCCTATTTTTGTTTTAAAGATATTTTATTTTCCTAAGTTAATTCCTAGAAGTCTTCTAGGATATTTTGTAAAACATTATGTATAAATACTTCAACTTTAGAAGTATTTTGTGTGCAATAAAATTGCTGGAAATTACTATAGATATTTTGTTGGACTTGAAGGCTTTGTGTTTCGATTTTGAGTAGAAGACTGGATCAACTATTTTGCATCATACTTCAGAATCCCTATGATAATCTATCTGGAGTGAAGTACTCTCTAAACTTGTCATTGTTATCTTTCTTTGTTACATGCATACATCTGTGTTTTAATTATAAATCTAAATGTATAACTAGGAGTATTACTACAGGACATGTTAATAGTACCTTGTTTTTAACTAGTTATCATTTCTTTGTTTTCTTCTAATTTCCAGTGTAGGGAACCCTTAATTTCTCCCTCTCTCGTTTTACCTCTATCTACAACTTCCCTTTTCCAGATCAAAGGATCCTTAAGTGCCCTTTATCCCGATCATACCACCTCAAAAAACAACTTTCCAAGATCTCCAAGGGTTATCTATCTTGCCCTGAAGACATTTGACCTTTTAGGCCTTGATCCTAGTTCTGTTAGCTTGATTTAGACTCCATAGCCCAATGGACAAGTAGATTTCCCTCTATTCATCCCTCCAAGTGATTTATTCCCACCAAACCAATCACAACTGAAAACCAATTGCACATTCATAACTGGCCTAATATCTACCAAACAAACAAAGATAAATCTTAAAGAGAGAGCCCTCTCTAAACCCTAGGAAGGTTAGATCCTAGAGTTTGAAGTATGTTTGTGGTTACCTCTAGTATTCTTTGACTAAAACCAAAATTCCACAACTTAAGAATTTACTAGAGTGATAACATTACTGGCAACCATACTGGGGAATTAACCAATCCTGAGTCATAAAATTAGTCTTAAAGAAATCATTTTATTCATCCTTTTACTTTAAGATTTCTTTTATAGGTTGTGGGTATTGAAAAATTGTAATTCTGGCTTCTAGGAAAACCTACTATACCAGGTCTAACCCGGATCCTAAGCCTGTTGTCATAGTAGATAACCCAGACTGAATTGGAAAAAAGAAAAAACAAACAAAAAACTTAGAAGCTGAAGTATCATTAATCAGAGCTAATTCATTACCAAGAGAATTAGTTAGTCTGCAAGATATTGATTTTGATCTGAAATTTGAGCATTCCTTACTTAAAAGTAAATATGAAAATGATTTAAAAACTGACGTTTGAGACCCTGATTTTGTTTAATAAAAAACAAAAAATTATTACAGCAAGTTCTAAATCAAAGAAAGTTGAATATCAGACTAAAGTTGAAGAAATTAATGTTACAATTCTCAAGGATACTGATGAAGCTATTGAATTAGCTTAGTTTTTGACTTATGCAAACAAACCTCTGGTTTCTCAATTACACACCACAATAATACCAGTTGTAGATTCATCTTTGTATGTTGTTACATCATATATAGATACCACTACCAACTCATCCACAGACCCATTTATCCCTAGACTGCCTTTGCAGCCTAGAATACTTTTTCCACCATCCACTTCATCCACTATACCCACTAGTTTACCTTCTGGTTTTGCAAATACATCATTCTCATTCCCTATTAGTTCCACTTATATTCCAATATCATTTCCCAGCACTTCCACTATAGCTTTCAGTTCATCAGCTATCATTTCCATCACAGCTCCAAGTTCTTCTACTAGACCCCCTAATCAAGCTAAGCTTCAAGCTATGGCTGCTATATATGCTCCCCTTGTCTTACCACAACAGCTTCATGACATGCCTCAAGATTATCAAAATAAAATATCATTGTTTGATGGCACTACACAATATACTTCTCAACAACACATAAGTAAAATGACAGACTTCTTTGAAATTTATGAAATAGATGACTCAGATGTTCAAATGAGACTGTTTGAACAAACTCTGACACGAGAAGTTAATAAATGGTTTAAATATCAAGCTGCTGGTAGTATAACTGATTTAGCTGTATTTCATAGATTGTTTTTAAATAAATGGGAAAAGAAAAATAACCCCCTCCAGATATTATCTGAATTTGATGCAATGAAAAGAGCCCCAAATGAGTCAGTTTAGGATTACTGCACTAGGTATAATAGTGTCTATAATTCCATCCCTGCAAATCTTAAACCTACCCCTCTGCTATATCATAAAACTAAGGTTTAAACGTATTTTAACGTTTATTTCATAAAGTTTTAACCCATCCGCATATATAAAATAACCTGGCCCCACTCCCATTTCGATGCATCTCCCAAACAAATCTAGACCATTTGCTTTCAAAACCCAAATCCGATGGCTGACATTTGATATCGCGTGAAAAAGTAGCGCGATCACCCGAGCTCCAAAACTATGTGAAATGGGTGGTTTCACAATTCTCTCTCTCCTCCACGTGCCCTTCAAACATTGGATCGCATGGGTTAAGCCCAAAACCGCTTACCACCTCAACGTCGCGTGATAACCACTATGGTTTTCAGCGCATTGAATTCCGAAACCACCCTTCTTGCCGATGTGACTGCAATTGAATACCTTTTCCATTAACTTTGAATATGTATATAATACATTCGAAATGCATCTCATTCCTTATCTTTTGTGCATTAACCTTAACCTGCAAAGCCTCCCGAACTATAAAAACACTATTTGTCTGCCATTTCTACGCTCAAAAGCCTGCATAATTTGCCCTACAAACCATTTAAGACCACTGGAAGCTTCAGTTCATTTCCAAAAACCTCCAAAGCCATCAGAAATCTTCCAACGCCTCAGAAACCCTGTTTCAAGACCTAATACCTGTAAAAAAGGTATTGTTCAAGAAATTAACCTCCTCGTCATCAAAAAGAGCTATTTCTGTCAATATTGAACCTTGTGAAGCCTATTTGTCTATAGAAGGACCTTAATTGCCTTCAAAGAGTGTATTTGTTGTAGAAACCCTGATAAAACCACAGTTTCGAATACTTTAACCTGTTTTAATCAAAGTTGAAGAAATTTAACCTTTTTCATACCTTTTGAAACCTTTTGAAAGATTCAAACTCTTTTACCCATGCTCAGAAACCCGAATTGTTACACTCAATTACTCAGTGTCAACCAAGTTAAACCTCCAGAGTCAAAATTCATTTCACAGGTCTTCCAAATTCATCAAAGCCATTATCCCTTCTTATATACCTCTGTTTAATTAAAAAATTGTTTGATTTTTGCAGGTTATTCTCAGAATATGAAATTAGGCCAACAGTTTCAATACTAGTTGACAAAATTGTTTGCTCCAAATTCTCATATTTAAATTCAAAAGCTTCATTCAACAAAAATTTTGTATACAAAGAAAGAATAAAATCAAGTAAGAGAGAGATTAGAAATATGAAATTACACAATGAATGGTAAAAGTGAAATAAGAATTCACAATGACAATAAAAACAGAGCAGTCAAAGAGCATCAGAGTTAAAGTGTATCAGGTGAAAGTCATAGTGAAAGTTAAAACAAAGTTACAGAGCAGTCAAGGTAAAACAGTGAAAGTAAATACAGAGGCATTAAATGGTAAATAAAGATGAAAATAATTTCAACAACAATGAATTTTATCCAAAGTGAAAGTAAAAACAGTTAAAAGAACAATAAGGTTAAAAGATGAAAACAGAGTAAGAAGGGACATTTTTGCAGAAATTTCCTATTTAAGTCATTGTTTTGCAGAAACGATTGTGACCAATCCAAGATTAATTTGTCAAAACTGAAAGACATTTATGTTCCTAAGATTTCCAACTACAAAAACCTCTCTCACTTTTCTAACAGCGATTATGGGTTTGGAAATATTAAACAATATTTGAAAGCACTTTTTACAGAAAATTCAAGTTAAGTCATCATTTTACAGAGAAGATTGTGGCCAAACAGAAATACATATTACAAAACTGAAGGAGGTTTTTGTTCACAACGAACCCATATACAAAACCTTGTCTCACTGTTTTCGCAAGTATTACATAATGATAGCTACATGTGCATCTTTACAGCCTATTTTTCAGACTCTTCGAAACTTTGTTTTACACATATTTTTGCAAAGTCTATTGTGAATAGTTGGAGTCGAAGTTTAGGGAACTGAGAGAGGTTTATCTCAAAAACATATTTATCAACAATAGCTGCTTTCACATTTTACATATCTATTTCGGATTGAGAAATACAAAGGTATCATTGGACCCCAATTTTGTAAAATTTCTGGAGCAGAATGCACAAAGTAAGGAAACAGTTAGTGACTTGGATACCTCATCATCAACTAAGAGTTGATATCAAATTTGAATTCTCCTCTTTGTCATCACCTATCCATAAAAAATAGTGCCAAATAGATGCATTATTTTTTAGTGTTCTTTACTTAATTTCTATTTATGTAAAACAGTTGAAGATATTTGTAAACCAATCTTGATATTTTTTCAAGATATTCTAGTTTAGAATTTGTATAAATACTTCACTCTTTGAAGTATTTTGGTGGAATAAAATTGCTGGATATTACTATAGATATTTTGTTGGACTTGAAGGCTTTGTGTTTCAATTTTGAGTAGCAGACTGGATCAACGATTTGGCATCATACTTCAGGATCCCTGCGATAAGCTATCTGGAGTGAAGTACTCTCTAAACTTGTCATTGTTATATTTCTTTGTTACATGCATACATCTGTGTTTAATTCTAAATCTGAATGTATAACTAGGAGTATTACTACAAGACATGTTAATAGCACCCTGTTTTTAACTAGTTATCATTTCTTTGTTTTCTTCTAATTTCCAGTGTAGGGAACCCTTAATTGCTCCCTCTCTCATTTGACCTATATCTACTACTTCCCTTTTCCGGATCAAAGGATCCTTAAGTTCCCTTTATCCCGATCATACCACCTCAAAAAACAACTTTCCAAGATCTCCAAGGGTTATCTATCTTGCCCTGAAGACATTTGACCTTTTAGGCCAATTCTGTTAGCTTGATTTAGACTCCATAGCCCAATGGACAAGTAGATTTCCCTCTATTCATCCCTCCAAGTGATTTATTCCCACCAAACCAATCACAACCAAAAACCAATTGCACATTCATAACTAGCCTAATATCTACCAAACAAACAAAGATAAATCTTAAAGAGAGAGCCCTTTCTGAACCCTAGGAAGGCTAGATCCTAGAGTTTGAAGTAGGTTTGTGGTTACCTCTATTATTCTTTAACTAAAACCAAAATCCCACAACTTAAGAATTTACTAGATTGATAACACCCTAGTCTTCCTCCTCCTGTCTCTGATCCCAGCTCATCGAATATTTGCATGATGCAATTGTCTCGGGCTACCCTCAAGTGGTTCGCTTCGGCTAGTCAGTAGCCTCCTCACCCTCCGCAACCTACTCCTAACCCTTCGATTCAGCCTTTTGGACCTCCTCCTCCTGGCCCTTCACCTACAGCTGGTGTTCATGAGCCTTTTTATCCTCCTGGAATGGTTCCTCCAGGCCTTAACCATCTTGGAGCTGTTCTACCTGGCCATTACCCCTCCGGTCAAATACTGTTCTTAGCTCCCCCTCCTGGAGTGTACACAGTACCTATTATGGATACCCTCTCTCTTCCCAACCTGAACCTGGGGATTCCCATCTGGTACCTTGATCCTCCAACCGCTACCCCACCTGGTCAACCCAAACCTTATCTTACTTTGACCCCGGTTCAACTGGTCCCTATGACTTCTCCCGCTGCTACAGTGCCTCAGCCACCTCAACAGGAACCTCCTCCTGTTGCGACAGCTTTGGGTAACGGGGGCAAAGCCAACAAGAAGGCAACTAAAGACAAGGCGGCACCAAAAATCCCTGCCCCTCCTCGGCCACCAAAGCGTACTATCCAGTGTGCTTTGTGTGATTTTGTCAGTCATGCCACCCACACTTGTCCCGAATTGCCTCACCTTAAGCCCATGGTCAATGAGACGTTTCCGGAATCTGATATCCCTGAGGTCTATGTCACTATACCTGATTCAATCTCGAAACTCAAAACCTTGCGCACAAATCACCCTTGTGCTTTGTGTGATTTCCATAGCCACTACACTCACCTCTGTCCCTGCCTTGAGGAGTATCGTTCCTCTTTGGACGCATTCTGCCAATTCAAGGCCAATAATAACAAGTTCACTTCTCTGTTGTTTGCGATTTTTGCTTCGGTAGAACCAGAGGACCTACCTGCTCCCATTGACATTCCCCCTCTTGATGTTGAAATGACGGAGCCTTCAGCCACCATTTTCTACCTATCATCATCCATGAGACCCTCGGTGGAAGCCCCCTTGGAGACTTCCCTTGATGTTTCGCATGACCTCCCTTCAGCGATCACCCTGGGCTCAACATCAGTAGATCCTTTATCTGCTTACTCTTCCGTCATCCCCCATGACATTGTGCATGTGAGCCTTTCTTCACATGATGATGAGTCATGTAGCTCTACCGCGTCAGGTGGTTTATCTTCCTCCAGTCACCCCATCTTCCATTCCGATGAAGACATTATGGAAGCCATGACCGCCCCTGACTTTCCGTGGGATGATATGCACCATCGTGCATACTTCCTCCTGCAGCAGTCCCATGACCAATATGTTGTGGAAACTAAAGACTTCATTCCTGATGAGATCAATTGGTTTAGAAATCTCATCCCCGCACCAGATGCTTTCGAAGAAGGAAATATGGCCAATATCTCTCCTACCATTAAAATTAGCATTTCTGACAAACCAGGGGTAGAAGAAAATATCACCTTGGGCGCCAAATGCACCCCGAAAGAAATTTAGGCTTACACCAAGCTATTCAAAGGATTTCGCGATATTTTTGCCTGGTCCTATTCAGAGATGCCTGGACTTGATCTTGCCATTGTCGAACACCATATCGATACATGGCCCAATGCCAATCCTGTCCGTCAAAAGTGGAGACCCATTAATCCTTCCAGACGAGAGGCTGTGAAAGCCGAAATCAATAAGCTCAAGCAGGCTAGTTTTATCTATCCTATCAAATACACCACTTGGGTGTCCAACCCAGTTCCCGTTCTCAAGAAACAAGGCACCATTAGTTTCTGCACCGACTTTCGCGACCTGAAAAAAGCTTGTCCCAAAGAAAACTTCCCCACACCATTCATTGACTAAATCACTGATGAGTGTGCGGGGCACGAGGTTCTATCCTTCATGGATGGTTTCTCCAAGTACAACCAAATTGTTATCCGTCTTGCTGATCAGCTTAATACTACGTCTATTAGTTTGTAGGGAACCTTTGCCTATCGGGTCATGCTGTTCGGCCTTAAAAACGCCAGAGCCACTTTTCAGTGGGCCATGTCTTACTGTTTCCATGACCTAGCCCATATTATTCTTGCTTATTTAGACAACCTCACTGCACGTTCTAAACATCGAGCGCAGCACCTCCACGATTTGTGTATCGTCTTTCTTCGATGTCGCAAGTATAATATCCATCTCAACCCGCTGAAGTGTGTCTTTTGTGTTCCTGCCAGCCGTCTTCTAGGCTTCATTGTGTCTAAAGATGGTATAACACTTGACCCATTGAAAGTTCAAGCCATCCTTGAGCTTCCTATTCCTCATACCTTACGCCAGTTACAAAGCCTCCAAGGCAAAGATAATTGCCTTCACTGGTTCGTACCTGACTAAGCCACCACCGCGCATGGGTTCTTTAGACTCCTCCAATCCAACATTCTATTTGTATGGGATGCCTATGCTCAAGAGTCTTTTGATGCCCTAAAACATGCTCTCACATCCGCTCCCTTGATCCATCCTCCCGACTTTGATAGGGACTTCATCCTGTACATCTATGCTTCCACCTATTCGATCGCTGGAGTCCTTATTGAGGAAGATGACAATGGAATCGAGCATGTTATCTATTATGTCAGTAAGAACCTCGTAGGTCCTCCTGTATCCTACTCACATGAAGAGAAATTAGCACTGTTTGTCGTGTTCTTGGTCCAAAAACTTCGTCATTACATCCTCATACGTTCCACCAAGGTTGTGATTAATTCCAACCCTATGGCCTTCCTATTGATTCGCTGAATCATCAATGGGAAGTACGCCCGTTGGATCGTTATTCTCCAAGAATTCGATCTTGAATTTATCACACCTAAAAGTAAGAAAGTTTTATCCCTTGTTGAATTCATTTCTGAATTACCTACCGGTACGCAGGATCCTCCAGTTAATGATGATTTTCCCAATGAACACATGTGCGCCATTACCACAGACGATCCTTGGTATGGTGACATCCTCACTTACTTGCGAACCCAAAATTTCGCCCTCCATCTTGATCGTGATGCTCGACGACGTATCCGACACCATGCCCCCTGCTACCTTCTCATCGGTGACGACCTCTATCGTCGCAGTGTAGATATTGTCCTTCATCGTTGTCTCACGCACGCTGAAGCTGAGCAAGTCCTCAATGACTGCCATAGCGGCGCTTGTGGTGGCCACCTCTCTAGTCTTGCCACTTCCCAAAAAATCATGCGCGCTGGGTATTTTTGGCCTTCTCTCTTCGGTGATTGCATTGAAGCAGTCAAACATTGTTCCAATTGCCAACATTTTTCCCCTAAGGCACGAGCTCCTCCAGCTCCCCTCCATCCTGTCATCTCAGCTGGTCCCTTTTGTAAGTGGGCCATCGACTTTATGGAGTGTCGATCTTCATTCGCTGGTAACCACAAGTATATCATCGTGGCGGTTGACTATTTCACAAAGTGAGTTGAGGCCATGCCAACTTTTAACAACATGGCAGCTACTGCAACCCTCTTTTTCTTTAACCATGTTATCGCTCGATTCGGAGTTCCGAAACAATTGGTCTCTGACCATGGTCAACATTTTGAAGATGATATATGGCATGAGCTATCCTCACTGTTGGGTTTTGAGCACCAATATTCCTCCTCCTATTAACCCAAAGGTAATGGCCAAGTTGAAGCAGTAAATAAAATATTTAAGACCATGCTTCAACGGACGGTGGATAAGCACAAAACCAACTGGCACCTTATGCTCTTCCCTGCTTTGTGGGCCTATATAACTTCTGTTAAAACCACCATCGGGTTTACTCCTTTCCACCTTTTTTTCGGAGAGGAGGCAGTTTTACCGATCAAGTGTGAAATCCCTTCCCTTCATCTAGCTGTCGAAATTCTCCCTGATACTTAACCTTTAGAACAAATACTTATCATGCTTGAGCGCACTTCCGAAGACCGTCGTGTTGCATTGCAAACCATCGAAGCAGCTAAGAAACGCACCAAAGCTCAGTATGACCGAAAATTCCACCCGCGTACTTTTCACAAAGGTGATCTTGTTCTAGTATATGACCAAGCCCATGATTTCCTTGGTCATGGGAAGTTTGACTCACTATGGCTAGGCCCTTACATCATCATTAAGGATTTAGGAAAGGGGGCATACCTCTTATAGGATTTTGAAGGACACCCCCTTCCTAACCCTCACAATGCACTTTACCTTAAGAAATATTACCCTTAGCATTTCCCTCTTGAAATGCATGTTTTATTTCTTTTAGGTAGCTAGCTCATAACTCTTTGTGATTTGACACTTCACCAGGAAACATTTTGTCAAAGAAGCATCACTTCACCACTCCTCAAAATCGAATTTCTTCACTTGCAACACTTGTACTTAGGGCACCACTTTGCCTCCATACTTGGCCATGCTCGTGTTGATTTTCGTAGTGAGTCACCATCTGGTACTCATGTTTATATGATCCCCATTGGACCTTTACTGTGTAGCAACATCATCAAGTCACCCTTGTTTAGAGCATCTGAGGTGAGTCATCATCGCATCCATGGAGTCTATCCCGAGTCCCTTTGTATCCCGCTATAGCCCCCCATCCTTCATTGCTTGGTCCCTCTCTCGTGTCGCACATTATAGCCTCTAGTCCCACTGTCTCCTATCCCTCATGATATTGTGTCAGTCGCTGCCAAGTTATCCATGCCCTTTATACTCTAACAAGGGAAGTCGTCCGTCCGCTACTCAGTACCCCCCATTTCATCATCACCCTTGATGTTCATTTGTCATTCGCTCTACTATTTTCTATCGTGCCTTAGTTAAGGACCCCTTATTTCCTCATCTACGACAGACCTCCTTCTATTGACATCAGATCATTTATTCCAGAAGATAGGTGTAGAGGTCGGTGTACATTGGTTCCAGCTTCCACTCTTGTTCAGTGCCTTGGATCAGGCAGAGGGATTCCTTATAGCCCTTTGACTTGATTGTTTCTCAGCTCTAGCTCCTTTCAGCATGATCGAGATCTGTATACTTGATGATTCAGTGATGTAACAGCTTGGACCTGTGATTCCCGGGTGTGTGTGAGATGTTTCAGACCTCATGAGGGGGTGGCCCTACAGGTAGCCCCCCACATGCCCGATTGACCTCTTCATTTCAGCCTTCGATGCAGCTCCATAGATTTGATGATATCGGCCTCAGCCGCTTGCAGTGCCTTTTTTATTGCATGTATCAGTCAGATTTTCAAAGCCCTTTCCTATTTATAGGGGCATCTGGGTTGTATTTGTATCTCATGTACTCAGATATTATTGTACAAGTCTTGGCTATTATCCCAGGCACAGTATGTATGTAGGATTCATTTTTATCTGGCTCATGTTTATGCCAGCATGTACTTTATAGTTCATTCCCTTATTTACTAGACGCCTTATTCTTTGTACTTTGTCTCAGCGGGAATAGGTATGCCTCTCCCGCCGCCTATAGCACAAGTACTCATTCATAAAAGAGACTTGTCACACCTGTAAGTCTCGCCTCCTCAGGTTCTAGTCCTTTCAGCACTTTGGTCTACCTTATATTTCTCTCTCTCTGACTTCCCCTTCGGTGTCTAGTGATTGAGTTCTTACAACGTACTTCGGTCATACGATTAGCTCCTAACACTCGCACGCTGGGGGGAAATCTATTACACCATTTTTTGGTCATCTAACCTATTATTATTAGATGGACCCAAGTACACCATGTAAGACCAATTTTACCCTAAGTAAAATTGCTTTCACTATGAAAAATAACTTAGTAAACCACCTTTATTAAGTTGTTTATGGTCTAAACATGGAAACCCCATGAGGAAATATTAAATAAATCTACATTTGTTTGATTTTCCTCAAGGATTAATTAGTTAAACAGCAATTTTAATATTCCTGGTTATATTTAACCCAAAATAGGAAAATTAATTAGATAAATCACTATTTATCTTATTATTTTCTAGGAATAATTATTTAAACCTTATTTAAATAATATTCCTTGTTGAATATGACTAGATCATTTATAAATAATTAAATAAATCATTATTTATTGATTATTACTCAACCACATCCTTAAAATAATAAATAAATCATTTATTTATTTATTATTTACAAATAAAGGGATTTGACCCAAGTCAAATTCCTTTTCCCTCCAACAAATATAATAAAATATTCCATAAAAGTTGGATCTTGATTTGGTTAATAATATTTTAACTATGCACCAATATCTAGAGTAACTCAATATTTTGTTATAAATAGAAGGGTTTTTCCATTCATTTACCACCTTTTGTTGCCTAAAGATCACTCTGGATCTATACTTTTGGTCTGACTTTGATCCACCATCATTGTCATATTTTGCTACTATTTTCTTGTGAAATCCCTTTGAGTTCCACTTTTTGTCTGGGTTTTCTACACCATCAAGAGAGAGGTATTTTAGATCTGAAGTGCTAAGGACTTACAAGAACCCATCCCATTGAGGAGAACTGGTAACATCCTTCTATGTTTTCCTCCTAGGTGCCCTTAATACAAAATTCATTCAACATATTCTTGTCTTGTCTATTGGATGCATGGATTAAATCTCATTTTTATTTACTGCTTAAAGTCTTTTGATGCATAGATCTAGATTTTTGCAGCATTTATCTTGATCACCTAATTTCAGATCTAAGGATATTGGCAGCCATATTTGTTGTTAGGGTTGTTTGTTATGCACAGCTAAAGTGGTATTTTTTCGTACACTTGCAATTAAGATTCATACTAACAACGTGTTTCTCACCTCACATAGGAGCATAACAACTAACTCGATTAGTGAGAAACCAAGCTCAGAAGGGTAACAAAGGAAATTTCGATGCTTGGATTTGGATTTTGGAACACCTTAGAGGGAAAATGAGAAAGAGAGGTACTCACACACATATCAAAGGGTAACAATGAATGAAATGTTTTATGTTTTTCCTTTTATAGGCTTGTGATATGACCTTTACCCTTTCACATGGCATTTATCATGACCTTTTAACTCTTTTTCACTTTGACAACAACATGTTACCCCTTCAAATGAGATGAGAAGGTAGATTGACCTCCTTTAAAGATCTGGAATTTAAGGTGTTTTTATGAAATTTGAAGTGACTTGATGGGATTTTTGAATGAAAAATTAGGACACGTTTTGCCCTTTTTATGAGACAGAACTTCTCCTTTCATGAAACAGTGAGACTGCTTTTGAACACTTTTGAACTTTCACATTTTACGTGACTTTTTAAAACAAGATGAGGTGTGTTTGAAAACCTCAAGATGACTTGTTTTTCATTTGGGTGGAACAGTAGGTCAGGTTAACCTCTTTAAAAGCTCTGACAGTCAAGATGAATTTTTTGACCTTAAATGAAATAGCCAGGCAGAATCTCTATATTTCATGAAACGATGAGACAGAGATGAGATATTTTAAACCCTTTTGAAACTTGAGCCATATGAAACAAGAGAGATGGATTTATTTGAACTTCATAAACAAGCTAGCTCCTTCATTAGGGTTTTATGAATGGAATGGAGGGTTTTTTACTTATGTTCAGTGAAAATTTGAAGATTTTTCCAAAGGTAGGGTTGAACCTAGACTTGACCTATATGAAATGGAATGACCTAACCCTAGACCTATTTAGTGATGATGATGGAGATGGTGACCTTGAAACTGATGATGGTGATGACCTTGAAAACGGTGATGATAAATGAAATGAAGGAGCAACATACATGGTTTAGACCTCTTCAGTGACCAAAATTATTTCTGAGAAATGGTTCGAAAATGTAAAATTTTTGACCTGTGACTTAATGGAAAACAAATGAAAGAGTCATTTGATCAGTGACATTCCTGGGCTAACATTGGCTCCATCTAGGGATGGAAGCTCCTTCAGGAGGTTTCAAGAACATCGTAGATCAGGTAGCCTTACCATTGGGCGATGGAGTCAAATTAGACTTAAAAAAACATTGACAAACTGAAAATGATGAACTAATTCTGGAAACGAATTTGACACAAAAACTGACTTGACTACTGACTGAACTAACTTATGGCAATAGACCATCAAGATCTTAGGGCCTTTGCCTCGGGCTTGAAATCCTGATGGTAACCACCCACTTACTGAATATGTATATACAATCATGCGATATGATCCCTCTAGTGTAACCAATATAGAAAATGGCTACTTACTTGAATCCTACTCACACTTTCTTCGAGCAGGAAAAAGGAACAAAATATAGGAAAATCAAAGTTTCCACAGAAAATGTGCTCATAATCCATAAATACAAGAATATTCATCTTCCCAGATAGCTACAACAAACTGACCAAAGGATCATGAAGAACATGCAACATAAGCTTTTCTGGATGACTAAAAATAGGAAAACAAACCTCCTTCCAAATTGTTGGTTTGTCTATGTGCTAAAACTGATTACCTTCATCAATGAATGCTACAACATCGACCTTCATTACTAGCTAGAAAAAACTGGCAATAGGGTCTTCAATAATATCAGGAGAAAAGGAATTTTGTTCTTGAAAGTATGCATTTGATGTAGCCACATTATCAAAAGTAAAAATGTGCACATCCATAGGATCTAGGACAAACTCTTCTTCTTTATCAGACTCTTCTCTTTCTAAACCTAGAGGAAGGTCATCATCTGAAAAGGCTCTAAAAAAACCTCTTCTTTTTCACTTCTTTCCCCTTTAATCCCATCATCTTGGGTTGCATTCGCAGGCTGCATAAAATAAGAATTTTCAAAAGCATTTGAAATTTGTTTTTCCTTGATAATTGACCCGTAAGATGAATAAACCAATGGACTATCTATTTCCTTTTCTTTTTTGAAAGAGTTCTCATACTCCTAATCACGAAAAGACGAACAAGGCTGCAAAACTTTCTTAACTTCATGGGATATAACTTGACCATTAGGATGTAGATCTCTTTCATATTCAAGTAAAGAAGGAATCGATGTGTGCTGTGAATGATCCTTTGTATCAAGGCAGTTAAACTTTGTTATTTTCTATGGAGAAGAATATTCAAGAAGGGCCTCTATGATCTTATAATCCATACATTCTTCATGACCAAAAGCATCTTCAAGGTATTGAATGAAATCTTCACAGGATTCACAACAATATTTGAACAACAAGAATGATTGGCAAGACTTTCCATAAAACTCAAAGAATGTTGTGTGAAAATATTTAAGAGGGGATAACCTACCTATATTCAACCGTTCATATCATGATCTTACTTTCCCTTCTAGGGTAGCCATAAACATTCTCATCAAACAATCCTCACGAAACCTAATCCCAAGCTTATGTATATGCCAATGAAATTTTATTAGGTGCGTAATAGCCTCATTCTCATTTCCAACTATGAATTTGGGCAGATAATTTTGCCAATATACGCAAGTAATTTGATTTCGAAAACCAAGAATGTGAGCATGATTCATAGGGGCATACCTTCTAGTAGTTGAATCCATCTTGAAAACAGTGAAGTCACCAAAAATTTCTTCAAGCTACCGGTTTTTTAACAATGGAGACGCCATGAAAAATTTGAATTTTTGGATTCTTCACCACTGAAGTCGCTAGGTGAAATATGCACAACCTTTCTTGTGCCTAACCATTGTTCACCATCAGCAATCAGAGCTAATATTTTTTGTTCTTTCTCGAGAAATATTTAACTTTCGGCCCCCAACAACGGCACCAAGAATGTTATCACTCTCTCGAACTTCCTAAGGCCAACAATAGGATTTGAGAAAGGTAACCACAAACCAAACTTTAGGTCAAGTAGCTAGCCCTACCCAGACTCTTTGTCACTTTAAAAATTCAAATGAATCCTTGAGTATAATAATATTTTATGCTAGATATATAAGCTTAATAGGTAAAATTTATTTTATGTTTTGAATGTTGGATAGAAAAGTCAATGAATGGACTGTAAATGAGGTTTTTAGATCTAAACTTCGAGGTGAAACTGCAGAGAGTGTGTGAGGAAAGATAGGTATTTTGGCAACATATTAATCAGTCATTGAGTATAGGATTAAGATGGAGTAGATTTTGAATGAGCACTGAGGTGAATTCATTCAATTTAAGCATCAAATAAACATAATATGGTGAATCTTGTCTAAAATAGAGCATGCATAAAAATGAATTCTGCTCTCAAAATTACAAGATAGACATATATGAAAAATTAGACATGGTATTAAGCATAAGATAATAAGAAAACATGAGAAACATAGATGTTCCAAAGCATACCACAAGTATCTCAACACAATTAATGCAAATATTTCTCTGATTTCATTCCACAAGCTGGTTACAAGAGCTCCATTGCAAAATATGAGACTATCCAACCCCACACAAGACAAAAGAGAGCCTACTTATAGAAAATATAGACTATTACACCTCATCAGGTCGAAATCCCATCCAAATGGATCATAAATGCAAAATATGAGTCACTTCCTAGTTTTTAGGGAGGTTAGAAACCATTCCTGGAATTTTAGCTATAAACTAGGAGTGTTTGTCCCTTACATTAATTACAAATTCCTTCATAATAGGAAGAAAAAACCAACCTAATAACTCTAATGACAACTCATAGCCTCGAATTTTTTACCATTTATGAGCTTGACAAGTGTACTGAGGGAATCCAATGCTGATCTGTGACAATTTTGACTGAAGATTTTAAAAACAAATTGCAAAAGCGTAACAAAATTTGGAGGCACTTTTGAGGCACTTTGAGAAGTCCAAATTCACTTCTAAAACATTCGTCAACTAGCCCTGTGTGTATAGTTTCCAGACATCTTGAAATTTCAAAAATGGACCACGGGAAGGCCCTCAAAAATTGATTCTCCCAAGGTCACTCAAAAGCGTAACATAGGGTCCAAAAAGGAGGCAGAAACATGAAAATAGGTGGTTTTTGAGATTTTTCTCACAGATTGCAGCTTGTCATGCCATGAGAGTTCCTGATTTATGATGTACTCATTAAAATACATCCATTCATGTAAATAAATCTCCATTTGGATTCCTCTAAAATA
This sequence comes from Pinus albicaulis, assembly GCA_034641835.2. Lineage (NCBI taxonomy): Eukaryota > Viridiplantae > Streptophyta > Pinopsida > Pinales > Pinaceae > Pinus > Pinus albicaulis. The sequence goes on from CM076569.1 coordinate 294,244,315, forward strand.
AAAGTCATAATGGTTTGTTACCCTTATGCAATGAGAAATTTGCTAAATTCTGCAAAAATTCATGTAAAATACCAAAATTTCTCAAAAGTTTTCAAAATTGATTATTTGGCTACTGCAAGACATAGGCTACATAATTAAAGAAGCTTCAGCCAATAAATCCAAGATATTCTTCTCCTTGAGCTTCATTTGTGCCTCTTTAAGCCTCTCTTTCACTTGTTTCAACCTTATTTGAGAAATGGTATCCCTGGTGCGATAATGACTTTTCATGTGCCTTTGCAGCTTGTTATTCCTTTTAGCCTTCTTAAATAGCTTCCCCAGGGGTTCATTAACTCTTGATATCCAAATATCTCTATCCTCATTTATATCCATGGCAATGAGATCATCAAATGTCAAGTCTTCAGATTGATGAATTGGTTGTCTTTCTTGCTCTAGTGTCCTTTTGAGGCCTCTATTTCTTGGTCTTTTGGGGTGTGTTTCAGCCTCTATCTCTTGTATTTGCTCAAAAATGACAATCCTCTTGCCTTTACTTATGTTTTCCTCCATTTATGATTTGTATTTACTTTGGAGGAGTTGATTCACTTGCAATTGAAAATTTTCTAGCTCAAGGAAAGTAATTCAAGATTAGGCAATGGAGAAGGCCTCTTTCAACTCTACAATCTCTTTATCCTTCTCTTTTATTATGTCTTTGGCTGATATGACCTCCTCATGCTCTGATACCTCAGGCTCCAATGGCACTAACTCATCATGCTGATGCAAAAGAGGTTGCTCCTCTCTCTGACATTGCTCATCATGGGTGCCAAGTGTAAGAAATCTCCTTGTAGACTTAGGCACAAAAACATGTCTCCTCCCTCTCTCATATGTGTGAGATAATCCCACAACCCTAGTGATATCTGAAAGCTGAAAAGGTGTGTTAGAAGTTCCAATCTCCATTATTTTTGTTGATGATGTACTAGGCAAGATAGAAAGCGCCGCTGACAACCTCTCCAGGAAGTCTTCCCATGTCATGTTTATGGAAGACAAGTGATGCAGAACAATGAGCTTGATAAGGCCATGATGAAAGAGACTAGTATGATGATCTTCTCTTCTGCTCTGAACCTTCTCAGCCATCTTAATCAAGATCCTGTATAAATAATTAAGCAAATCAATTGTTTTGACTCTGGTAAAATGCATCAAAAGTCTGATGTGATACCTGTATAGCCTGGAGAATCTCCCTTCACATGTAAAGTACTTCATTATAAACATCATCAAAGGAGCATACTTGCTTCTGATATTTATAAAAGGAAAAAGAAATTATGTATCATATCTAGCATGAGGCTTTAGAAATTGCTTGTAGTTTTCAATGTCAAGATGCATACCCTTGAACCACTGCTCTCCATGAGAGGGGATACCTGTAGCTGAAGCAATTAGATCAGATGATAAGCTGATCTCCATACCTGCAAGAGTGACCTTTCCCATATTGTAGCTAGTTTCAAAAAGGCTGGACAACTGAAGATGATACCCTCCTTCCATAATCCTTTCACAAAATGTTAAACACTGAGTTCTTTGAAAACATCTTCTGGCCAATGGCGAAGCATTGATCTCGAGCATGGTGAATGGCTCAAGCCTGAGGTGGTGCCCTCCTTTGAAACTCTTCTTGTCACTTTCCATGGTGTTTTTCACTTGTGAAGTACCTAAGCAATGAAGGGTTTCAGGCTTCAATAACACCGGAGGGCCACCTATAGGAGCATAACACTGCGTTTTGAACAATCTCAGAAGTGTAACAACTATATTTTTCCCTCACATAGAAGCGTAACACAGGTTTTTATAACTGTCATAGGAGCGTAACAAAGGGTTTCTCACTCACAAGCAGAAGCGTAACAACGTAGCATTTCTACTGGCCACATAAATGTAACACCTGGACTTCTCACCTTACAGGTGTGTAACAAAGGGTTTCTCACCCACTCATAAGCGTAACACCAGAGATTTCTACGATATAAAGGTAACAGCATGTTTCTCACCTCACACAGGAGCATAAAAACTAACTCGATTAGTGAGAAACCAAGCTCATAAGGGTAACAAAGGAAACTTTGATGCTTTTATTTGGAGTTTGGAACACCTTAGAGGGAAAATGAGGAAGAGAGGTACTCACACACATATAAAAGGGTAACAATGAATGGAAATGTTTTATGTTTTTGCCTTTTATAAGCTTGTGAGATGACCTTTACCCTTTCACATGACATTTATCATGACCTTTTAACTCTTTTTCACTTTAACAACAACATGTTACCCCTTCAAATGAGATGAGAAGGCAGGTTGACCTCCTTTAAAGCTCTGACATTTAAGGTGTTTTTATGACATTTGAAGTGACTTTATGGGATTTTTGAATGAAAAATGAGGACACAATTCTATCTTTTTATGAGACGGAACTTCTCCTTTCATGAAACAGTGAGATTGCTTTTGAACACTTTTGAACTTTCACATTGGACATGACTTTTTAAAACAAGTTGAGGTGTGTATGAAAAACTGAGGATGAATTATTTTGCATTTAGGTGGAACAATAGGTCAGGTTAACCTCTTTACAATCTCTGACAGTCAAGATGATTTTTTTTACCTTAAATGAAACAGTGAGACAAACTTTCTATATTTCATGAAAAGATGAGACAGAGATGAGATTATTTAAACCTTTTTGAAACTTGAGCCATATGAAACAAGAGAGATGGATTTATTTGAACTTCATAAACAAGTTATCTCCTTTGTTAGGGTTTTATGAATGGAATGGAGGGTTTCTGCCTTATGTTCAGTAAAAAATTGAAGTTTTTTCTAAAGGAAGGTTTGAACCTAAACTTGACCTATATGAGATGGAATGACCTAACCCTAGACCTATTCAATGATGATGATGGAGATGGTGACCTTGAAACTGATGATGGCGATGACCTTGACAATGGTGATGATAAATGAAATGAAGGAGTAGCATACATGGTTTAAAACTCTTTAGTGACCAAAATTATTTCTGAGAATTGGTTCGAAAAAGTAAAATTTTTGACCTATGACTTAATGGAAAACAACTGGAAGAGTCATTTGATCACTGACATACCTGGGCTAACATCTAGACTGAATATTTAGTTTATCATGAGTATGAACGACTGACAAACAATTTTTAGAGCTTAACAAAATATATTTAACATTATGAAGATTATTGACAATTTATTGATGTAGAGGGACTTATACAGACAGATAGTCTAATAAATCAATCTCTAAAATAGATTATAACTTCAGAGGATTTAAGATAGACTGAAACTCAGTTTTCTATTTCCTACTTATCTCCATAAAACTTAAATATATGCAGAAAATATAATGAAATGTATACTGGAAAAACTTACAAGGAGACAAATTGTTTGAAACAAATCCATAATCCTTTTATTAATCATAAATGATCAAAAGCTCATACAATTTTGCTTTACAAGTGCTCATCCAAGGGTGCAACCCTTAATAACTCAAATGGAGAGTTATTTATACTAAATTATATCTATTAGAAGCATCTAAATAGATTACAAAAATAGTATCAAAATATAGGAATACAAAAAATGTTGAGTTGAGTTGTCACTGTCTTCAAGGAATTGGTTGATGATGTGGCCCCAAAAAGTGATGCTTTGCTCGCATCCCATTGGAGATTAAATTTACTCGATAGTTTCACATAAGTGATCCCATCTTTCTTGAATCGATATTTATAGACTAATCACTCTTCTGAAAACTTCATCTACTTCAGTATATCTTTCAAAAGCAGTCTTATTGATAAAAAGATGTTTTATTTCATGTTTGATTATTAAAGTAAACTCTAAAGCCTCCAAAAAATATTTTCCTATCATATGACCATTTATCCCTGAAATTTAGCTTTATCAATTGAAATTGTGTAAAGCTTCTTGAAATACTCCTCTAAGCTGATTAACATGTAATTTGGTTCTACTAATCCTTTCAATCCTCTTTGGTTGAGCAGGTTGAATTTGATGTGAAATATTTGGACAACAGTGTCCAAAGTTTGGCACTTAGTTTCAAATTGATTTAACAGAATCTTCTTCTGAAGAACTTTCTTGATTTCCAAAATGTTTTCTATTCTATCTGTGATATGAATTTATTTTGATTCAGCTCTGCTTTTTGAATTCAGCACCTTGATCATATCTAAAGCTTCAGCTGGTTTTTGTTTAAGTGTTGCTTTTTCCTGCTCAATTGCAGGTTTTAACCCTGTATAGAAATTGTCTGCAAATGAATTCCTTAAAGCAGAAAATAAACAATAGCGAGAGCATAAAACATAAAACATATATACACAGATATTTTTCCCCTGGATCCCAAATCGGGACTACCAGCTTGATTTTTCATTATATTCCTTTTAGAGTTACAACATATATATATATATATATATATATATATATATATATATATATATATGTCGAAGCATTCATAAACCCCAATCCATTAACCCTGGAGTAGAACATAATTGTAGTTCCCTTGACCGGATCTACAAAATACCAAGGGCTAAAAACCATCATGCCTCAAAACCATGTGAAAAACCATGCAAAAAACCATAGGCGAGTCCGCCCATCTAAAATAGGGTCCAAAAAAAAAATCCAGGGGTGTTTCCCTAGACCCCGTGCAGGGGGCTACCCACCCCCTGCTAACCCCTGTGACCCCCCCCCCTGCGCATGCCACTATTCTTGTAAATAATATAACACACACCCAATATCAATAATTGTTTTTCACTTAGTGATTAGTTTTTCTTGTTCAAAATTAATTTGTATGGAGGGCCATACTTCATTCATAGCCTGACTTATTTATGTCCATATGTTTTCCTTGGCTTGGGCCGAGATGTTTGCCATTAATAAATCACTCTCTAACTTCTGAACTTTCTGTGTTAACCTGTGAGACATTTGCATTTCTTCCATGTAAAGAGTATCATTATTTATCTTCTGAGCTTGTATATTCTTGAATTTCTCCATAAGATTTTCATTTTCCTACTTTCGTAGAGACAAATCCTGCATAAGTTTTCTTGGGTCACCTACTACTGATGCAGATTCTATTGTTGTTGATGAAGAACTTGGCTTTGTGCCTACCACTGCAATAGTTATAGCTGAAATTGGAATCATAGTCAACTTAGTAGACTATTCCTTCTCCTTGAGTAGGCCTTCAATTATTCCTCCATCTTCTTAATTTGAATTTTCTGCTCAATGATAAGTTTGAGAATTTCCTCTATGTTTTGTTCACTTTATTCTATCTCCTTGGTTCGATGATCCTCTGTAGAATTTAATTTGAGTTGCTTCCGAAGAGATCCAATGTCTGCATTCTTCTTCTTAATAATTTCTTCTACATCTTTGACATCCTTAGGATCATACCCAATATTGATCACTATATCTTTTAGTGATTTGAGCTTATTATCTTTGGCCAAGGAGGAAATTTTCTCAATATTCAACTGGGACTGTACATTTGAAAGAGTTGTTCTCAATTTATAAAATTCCATGGCAGTTTTATTCATGGTAGAGAAAACCATTTCTCCTGATTGGATGTGCATTTCCATTTGGTCAATGGGATGAATCTGATTTGCATCAAAAGATAATATGGTTTTCTTGTAATCAAAAGGGGCTTTGGGAAAAGGGACTTGGGCCTGTAGGAAAACCATCTGCATTCTTCCCTTTTCACTCTAAAAAGTTTTTAACAGCCTATGCTATGAAGTATAGGTATGTTTCCAAAACTGACTATAGACATTGGCCTTTAGGGCTTCATTCTTCTGCTTAATCTCTAAGAATTTATAGAAAATATTTTGATCACCCCTATTCACTTGTTCCTACTAACCGATTAATCTCCATGGGCCCTCAGAAGTCGAAGAGGAGGATGGAGTATTAGGAACATTTCCCTCTACTACTATAGAAACTTATGCATCCCAAATCAATGACTTCTAGTTCTTTTGACTTTTCTCGCTAGGGATAGTGAACTTGTCTTCTCGTTTTCCGTTGGATAACGACCCTTGGAAATTCTCACAGAAGATGATGGTTTTTCTCTATGACTCTTCTCATGTGCTTTCTTTGAGAAAATGGGAGTTTGCAAAGTGGAGGCATAAATAATCTGCTCCTTCCTGGCTTGCAAGGTGTTTTCTCGCCCATTGATTCGCTTCATGAATTTCTCACCCTCTCGTCTAGGAGTGTGACTGGTAAGGTGTTGCTTTTTGTGTCCACCCTCAAATTAGAAATGATGTTGAATGGATCATATGACCAATTGAAACTTGCTGAAATTTAATCCTCTTCGAGGATTGCATATCCTTCAATTCCTATTGTCCTCGGGTAAGTGATATGAAAAGAGCTTCTCCACCTCACTTTGATCTTAAACCAAGATTTTCTTTTACCCTAAAAAAAATGAGGCCTATCCATGTTAATCATTTGCCTAAGATATTCCAGAGAAAAGTCCCATTAACATATTTAGGCAAACAAGGTGCCAACTCACAAACTACATACTATGATCTCCGTATAATGTTGGAAGATAACAACTTTTTTGTTTTAACTTGATCACTGGGATTAAGTATCATTTTGAGCCAATCCTAGGCTCATTCTGACTACTTAAAACTTAGGCAACTAGATGAATAAAGGATTCAATGAAAATTGCAATGAAAATTCGGGCCCAAATGGACCCGACTAATCGAGTCCAATGAATGACCGATTGATTAACACTTTGATCATCTTCGTTTATGCAATGTAATTGCAACAGCATCCCCCCGCCGAAAAAAAGAAACATATGAACTAGTACATCAACAGTACTTCGAACATTCCTTGAGTAGTCAAATTATCATCCGTTCATATACACACGCCCAGAACTGACTGTGGACTATACATGAATGTTGCTGACTATCTTTGAGAAAATGAAAAAGTAACCAAGAATTAATTCGTCTATTGTTATGTTATTTTGAGAGCCTAAAAATAGGAAATTAAAGAAATAATGTGCCCGGGTTGCTTCGAAGAAACATAGTGAATGGATAAGGAGGGTTCTTTTTTCGAAGTTCAACATCTTTCTCCGGAAGAAAGTTTTCAAAAAATCTATGCTCTCCGAGGAAAATTCGCCTCAGGTATAACTCCATGAGAGCAAATTGGGAAAAATGGCCGAGAGAATCACTTTAAGTGGATTAGCAAGATCTCTGCTTATGGTTTCAGTGATAGAAATCAAAATGTCTTCATTCTAGCGACTACAGCTCTTTAAAGGGGATCATATTTGGCTTCTGGGATACGAAGTTACAAGAGATCAAAGGGAACTCATGGATTCGAGGAAAGGTGAATAGGGGCAATAAGTTTCCCGCAGCTTGAATCTAAAAGTATTTTTCATTCAACATTTCTATTTAACCAGAGATTCAATTCAGAGTTGACCGCATTCGTGTTTGTAATTTTGAAAAAATCAGTTCATCAATGGGACATGTTCAAGATCTATGGTTACAGTATACATTTGGAGTTTCTTCTCGCCACCGGTTTTTGGCCCTTTCCTTTCTGCGTCTTTTATTTCAATAGAGGAAAAGACAATAAGTGTCTCCGATAAATAATACCCATAGAGGTCGGCATTTTCACAAATTCTCATATCGGAAGAAGATGGTCTCTCAGAATATTGATGGGCCCATGAAAACTTTGTTGACAGGATGATAGATAGCAAGAATAAATTGAACCGTGTCTTGGTCCGAAAACCCGCAATTTTGGAAAAATAACAGAGTAAATGAAAAGGAGGAAAAGGAATGGCATATTCTTATTTACGCTTTCTTGGATTACCATTTATGTGGGATAATTTTGGAGAATGTCGTGAGGTTTAATGATAAATGGTAATGGAGCGGATGACAAGAATAGCAAGATAACTAAGTATGAGTGACTATAACAACATGGTTGAATGCACAAGAAGTGGAGCAAGACATAACAAACAGTTATTGTGGCATGAGGTGATTGGCCATCGTGATACAGATGTTGCGTAGTCAAACAACTATTGGGGAGGTGCGCGGCATTTTTGAGGGGGGTAAGGACGTTGGCGTGTATAGAGCGAGGTCACAAGTGATGACTTTATGAAACATTGCGAGGGGCTCACCAAAAAGGAAATCGATTTTCGTACACCCCCCCCCCCCTCGTTGTTAATTAGAAATGGAGTAGGTGGAATTCCCTTCCCCGTCGTTGATCCGGGGCAGTGAAGAGGATCCAATGAGATTTTCTCAAAAGATAATGCAAAACGACAAAAGGTTTTTGTCGTTTTGCGACTTTAGAATAAAATCATTACATGCTTTTATTACACAAATAATAACCACCTAATGAAGAGATTAATACTAATAAACATAATTTAATCTTAATGTATTTTTTTGTGCATTTAAAAAACCGCCATTTATTTTCCTAAGTCTAATGTTCAAATCAAGATTAAATTAATTTGGTGAACTTTTATTTCTAATTCTTAAACACAAAAATTGAAATGGTTTGATCATGTTTAAGCAAAGAGTGATCATAAAGAAAACATTTTTAAGTTGTGGCATCCTAACAAGATGCACAACTTATTTATTTTTTTTCTTATTTGAAACTAAGCAATATTATTTCTTTTATCGCTATATCTATGCCTAGAATTTTCAAATATTTCCTTTTCCTTTATACTTAAAGCATCTAATCCTATCATATTTTTTATATGATTATTTTATTTTGACATGATTCCTAACATTTTTTTGAATTTTATCTATTTATATCCAAACCTAACATTTTTAATTTTTATTTTTCTTCTAAAATGTCTAACGTATCAAAACAAGAAATGTTACAATAGCTCCTAGCTCCTCGAGGGCTACGTTGTTAGACTTCCTTCCTCTTTTCCGTTGGATGAGTCATGGTGCTATATTTATTTAAGATACCAACACCTTCACTCCCATCTCTACTACATCTATATGTGGGTTTTTCTCGTCCTCGTAATTTAGCTTATTCTCTCATCACGTAAAGATATTGGATCCTATCCATCTCTGTTTATTGGGATGGCCTCCAATCTCTGTTTTCAAAGCTTGTTCGACATAGTTTGAAGGTAAATCCCTATTTCTTTCCACTATTATTTCCTATAAATTTGGGTTTATGTACCTACTTCTCTTAGGGTCATCTCAACATCTCCTTCAAAGTCTTTAGACATATCCAAGATGTCAAAGTTTTTAATTGGGAACATTTGTCACCGCAACATTTCCTTTTCTTTACCTAACGTATATTTCTCATTTTTGTCTTCTCTTCACTCATGTGATTCTTTGGGTTTTCCTCCACAAGAATTCAAAACTATTCCTCTTTGTCATTCTACCTCCTTGATTTCTTTGTTGTTGTCTTCACCTCCATGCCCTCATTGGATCTCACAAAACCATCCACATCATTTTGTTCTAGTTCTTTCCCTAATTATCGCCTTTATTCGCAGGGCACTCCTCAATCGTGGCTATGTTGATATGCCAACTTCTACACCTCGTTACACTAAAAAAAAATCATCATGACTTTCGATTCACATATCTCACTATCTCGATGAGTGTCTCATGAACTTTATTAAGCTTGAAGTAAAATAATAACAGGACAAAAGGAATTTTGCATTACACAACATTAAAAACCATGAGCATCTCCATGTTAGCTTTTCTCGAACAAAACCCGCACATGCACAGTTTCTTCCATTGTAAATTTTGCGTATCTACGCAAGTTTCTTCCACTATAAATTGTGTGCTTGTTCACGCGGGTAAAAATAAAAGTAAGTTCTAGAGGCTTTGGTTGAGGAATATTATCCAAATTAGAAACCTCAAACCACTACATACTTGTTCTTCATCCCTTGGTATATGGAACTAATTCTCCCTTTCTTAAGGATCATATCCCTTGGAGAAGTGGAACTAGAACCTCCTCATCCTTCCTATAACTTGGAGCATAGGACTAAAGGAATGGGAGATGGGGATTTTGTAAACTCATGATGTTGGTTTTGGGTCTGAAGAGCTAGTCATGAAGGGAAGGGAAGGATACCACTGGAAGAGGTTTTCAGACATCACAAACAAAGTAAGCTTATTTTCCTATTTGATTTTAATACAAAGTAATTTTTCTTTTCCAATTGCAATTGTTAATTACGGGATTTCTTGATCACCCTATGGTTTATAACTAATTACGATTCAATTATATGTTGCATGCCATTAAGGATAGTGTTTACCTTTGATTTAATATGCTAGATGCTGAGCATTTTTGAATGTTTTTGTCTATGCGTATCTCTTTTGGAGCATCATGAGAAGTTAAAGGCATTTGGAAAGATCGTAAAGCATTGAGGAAAAGTTGGTTAGGGAAAGTGTTGAAAGGATCTCTCACAAGCACTTCGTTAGCAGTAAGTGATCCTTCGCATACTAAATTTTTCATGTTTTGGTTATAATCTAAGGAAAGAGTTATTGGTTTGTCCGTTTCTGTTTCTAGTTTTCCTTTAGGATCAGGGAGATCACTCTCGTCCGCAAGAGGGATTTATCTCTCTCGTAACAAATCGTACCCACCGGGGAACGTGTTCTCCTTTCGTGTCCTTTGTGACCTTCTGGCGTCTTAGACCCTTTTAAGAATTGAAATTTCTAATTTGAAACCATTGTTTTTTTTTTTTCTTAATTTTCTCGTCTACTCAATTTTTTATTCAGATATAGAGCGTATCTACATTTTTTCTTAATTATTTGAAAAGTTAAGGTTTCTCCTCGATTTAAGTACATATTTTTTCTTTTTTATGATCATGTTAGCTTGTTTACGTCTCATTAATTCTATGTTAAGTTGATTAGGTGTTTTGAATTTTCTTTTTTTTTTAGAAATTCTTAATTCAACCTTTGGATATTTCACCCAATTTTATTTACTTACACTTGATTGGTTCTTTAGATTATATTAGTGAAGGAAAATAGTCTCGTTGTTCTTTCCGTAATTTCAGAATCATCTTGTGTTTATTTTGAAGAATTCTCTTGTTGATTACATTTGCATGTTATAATTTTCTCATTTTCGTAATATGAACAAAAATTGTGCATAGATTACATTTTCATAGTTTTCAAGTGAATCGTGTATAGATAATAAATAAGAAGCTATATTCTCGAAAAGTCAACCGTAGATTTAATGATATTTGAATATATTTTTTTGAGGAAAATCATCATCTTCACAGCTTTGGGTTTTAGTTTTGATTTTGTCGATTTATCAAAAGAGTATTTTGCCTCCGGAATTGGTTGTGTGAATCTCTTTTCTTTCATTGAACATTACCACAGTATTCATTTATGTCCGTTGTAAAGAGTTATTTCATCAATCAAAAGGCGTTGTCTCTCATTGAAAGATAGTCCTCATTTGAATTTGCAAGTTTTTATGTTATTTTTAAATGAAAATTAAAATTTAAATATTAAAAAAAAAAAAATCCTTTAAATTGATTAGCATTAGTATTTTCTTGCCGAAAATTAGTGCATTAGAGAATTTGTTATATTTTCTCTTATTTATTAATTTTTGCATTGTTGGAAGTGAATTGTCATTGCATGAAAAAGAATGTTTTGGGATTTGAGTTTTGCATTTTTTTGAAAAATAAAGAACCTCTCACTTTCCTTTAACAAGAATTCATCAAAGTGAAAAATATTACATTATCATATTTTATCGCATTCAGCTTTGAGTCAAATACAACACCATAAGTTTCACCTCCATTTACCTACTAAGTAAATAATAACCAAATAACACAACGTTAATTAAAATCAATCTAGAAATTTTTTACATTTTTAGGGCGCATTCCACCAACATAGATAAGGTTAATGCTTTAGGAATAGGGAAGTGAGCAAAATTTCCAAAGAAATAAATGAACAAGAGAATTCACAGAGGGAGAAAAATCCACTTATTACGCTTTTTCTTGGGAATCTTCTTTTTCTTATACAAGAGCGAAGCACGAGGTCATATTGGACCTCGGGTAAGTAATCGTACCTACTTCAATGGTAAATATAGAAGATTTTCTATGCATTAAAAATAGTGTCGAAAGGTACTTAGGTCACTTGTTAGTCAACTTCTCGAATTTACCATGTCAAGGAGCTCAAGGTGATTGAGCTTAGTTGTTTTCTCTGTATGCACGTCGACCTACGATTGTCCCCCTGCCAGTCTGTGATAGTTGGTAACCTTAGTGACCATAATCTTAGGGATTTTTCCCAAGGTGATGGTGGAGGGAAGGTCCCAATCGTACCTAGAACAAACGTTGACTAGACTCACTTGGACTTTTTGGAGGGTAATATTCACCGAGATGGCATAGTGGATTTACTTACACCAACTCGTTTCATTAAGAGGGTTTTGCAGAATCGGTTCCACATGCTATATTTTCACATTGATTTTTGTGACATTTGATTTCATCACCAACTAGTGATTTCGCCGTGCAGTAAACAAACTATTTTTGTGTGGTTTGACTCATAGATTTACACTTCAAGTTCATTTTTTTTTGTTTTTCATTTTTTGAGACGTTAGGTGGATTGTGAATGGATTGTTAATATTGTTAAATTATTAATAAAATTCACTAAATTTGAAACTAATGGAAACAAAGCTTCCTAATTTACGAACCAAGGAACCCCTCTAACGAGAATCCTACTCTTTCCTTGCTTTGGAAATGTTGGTCCTCCTTATATGGATACATTTTCACATACTCGATTTACCATAGGTTTACCCGTATGGTTGTTTTCAACTTTGTTGGCCCCCAAATACTGACTTGTTCCATCTCAACCGTGATGATTCACCTGCAAAGAGTTCTACCCCATCAATACCAACCTCATATATTTGACCCTTCACCTTCTTCGCCCAACAATCTTCCTCCTTTCTTCTTCTTTGCTTGGAAAAATCCTTGATCCTAAGAACGTAATAAGAAGAAGAAGAAGCGAAGAAAAGAAAGAATTCAACCAACCAACCATGGTTGTAAGTATTGGTAAAGTTGAAGAAACCTCCAACATGCATCGTAAACCCAAATACCCTTGCAAGCTTGAGAAGGGTGGGTGACAACTTCAATGTCTTTCCTACATTCCCTAAGGTCTTGGAAGCATGGTTGGTAAATCCTATCAACTTATTGTTGATGGTGCATCAACCAACGACCGTCGTGTTCGCGCAAAGGGTAAAACAGGTTTTCTTGTGTTATGTAGAAGGGATTCACCATAGTCACCTTTGCCCTCATATGGATGAATCTTCAAAATGTTGGAAAACCTTACTGCTTCCACAGCAACAACTTCCAACTAGTTATTGTAAATTTTCTCCCAACCTACCGCCAGTTAACAAAGTGATTGATCTAATTCCAAGTACATACAATCACTCTTTCCATTGGAAATTGAAACACATACTATACTCTTCAAAGTTGGATGAACCATTAGTTGATCAAGTGGTCGACTTAATTTCACATTCGCCGATCCCACTCTCCCGGTAGAGTTAAATCTATACTTGCTCGTGTTCTTCTTGTATATTTCTTTGGATTCTTCTACACAAGGGGGCATTTCACTCATTTCTGCTTAACTTCTCCAAGTACTCTATAGGTCATTTCCTTTGATTAGAATAGATTGGAAGAACCTCATCTTCCTCTTCCATCCCTTTCCAAATCATTGTGAAGGCTTGTGGTAATAATGTGTGTTTCTACAAATGTAGATGAAGGTGCTTATGTTAGTATTTTATCCTCAACTTTCTCTTGGCAAGCTTTGGTTCCCTCAACAGTTGCTACTAACTGTTTACTGCAATGTAAGAACCATTAAGTGAACCTTAGGATCCTTCTCACTCTTCTCCAATTACCTTGGAAAGTAATATTGTCGTATTGATCTTGTGGTAGTCCAAGGCCCCTTGTATTTCAATTTTCTCCTTGGGTGAGACTATGTCTATGCCATGAAATTTTTTGTATCGACACTCTTTCACATGATGACTTTCCCTCACAATGGAAGCATTGTGACCATTTGTAACCTGTTTGTTAGTCTTGATTCAACTACCAACCATTTCACAATATTGAATGTCTTTATATGGAAGTGGCATCTACCCCACGTGTTAGTTATGTGGCAACCGATCTCATGTTTCTCGTCATCGACAAGGAGTTGTTTGTTTGCCTAATTATTTTGACTTAGATCCATTAGTTTACATGGTAAACCCTAAGTATTATTTTGAATAGATGTAATTTCTTTATCACTATAGAGTCCCTTGACATGTGTTATTTCCAAGAATTGTTCTTCCTTCTTACAAGACCTCTGTCAAAGGATTTAGATTTGTTCCTTGGATCGTCTTCCATTTGGAAGCGTTGATGAAGGTTTTTTTTAGGATGGTTCTTTATCGTGTCAACCTTTTGTTAAAAAATGAAATAGGTCCCCATATTATTTTCTTTTTACCTGTGTAAACAATAATACCTCGAAACTCCCTTGGGTTGTTATGTTTGTGTTAAAATAAATACCGTAGTAACTTATCAACCACTTAACATTAGGATCTAGCCTCTCTAATGCTCGTAAAGGGCTCTTCAATGATTTAACTTTGTTGTTTTAATTGATTTTAGGCTAGTTATGTATGCTTTATTTGGCTTGATTTTTGATTGGTGGTGGAATTACTGATTTAGATGGATAGGTATCTCTATTATCCATTGACATCGAGTCAAAATATCAAGAAACCGGACAGAATCAAGTTCTAAAAGAAGTATTCATAGGGCAAGGTAGCCGAGCAAAATTAGTTCTTTAGCAAGTTGAATGGTGAAGTGGTTTTCAATCGATATCAAGGAGCAAAGTATGATTCCTTAAACGAATAATGAATGAAGGTGAAAGGTCAATCATGATGGGAGAGAAATTAAGGATTCTCATATCCGGATATCAAGAAACATGAAAATGAATATTTCGAAGACATAGTTTATTTAAACAAGTTCTGAAATAAAATTCTTCGTTATAACATTTAGATTCTAAAAACATACAAGCTGATGGAATACTTAAGAAAATAATACAATGAACAATTGAAAGTACTTCATCGATGTGGCACAACATGATTCCTATAATTCAATGCCTTTATTTCTGTCCGTCTGCTGACTCTTGAAAATGGTACAATGAACCCTCAGTATTTAGATCAATTACAACTATAGAAATGTTGAGAACTACACACAATATCACAATTATGAACATTATTTATAAAAAAATCGATACAAAATATCCTAAAACCGATTTAGGAATTATTCAAGGAAATAAATATCTTCATGCAAGATAGAGATACTTATGTAACTAAATGCAAGTCAGTTCCTATTTATTTGCTCGTTGTTCGCTTTCTTGGTCCTTTGCTATCTTATCTTCCGATTGCTGCTTTACCAGTTGTATCTTTACGTTGTCCGCCTTTATCCGACTTCATATTTAAACTTTGTCTTTCATTTGTATTCACTTTAACTTGATTTCTATTTTAACCTCGCTTACCCAACTATCATAGTAAATTTCTTTACTTTACTACTTTGTCTCTCGCTTTCTCTATTTTCACTTTGTCCTCGTTTCTATTTACCTCGTTTACTTTTACCTCCGTTTAAAGCAAATCATAATAATTTTTCCAAGCCTCTTCATCTAGTATTTTAATTTTTACCATTCTCCTATAAATCTCATCTTTCAATGTACTTGGTAAACGTAGGCTTTTTTTATAAAGAGATGATTTACCTGCTGCTAGAGGTAAAAGAGATTTTCAAATGTCTAATAGAGTACTTTTACCGTAGGAATTCCTTCGAGGAATTGTTGGATTGTTATTTAGCCACTTCTATGATCTTATTATTTAATCTTCATGCCTTCATTAGTCTTTCATTAATCACCAAAGGATTAGGTTAATTTTCCACTTCAAGATATCAAAATTTTTCATGAATTTGTTTTCTATCATAATTCCATAGTTCGTCGTTTATCTTCAAGATGTATCATGAGATTTTTCTTGGAAACTACCTTTTTTACCTCTAATATTGTTTATGTTTTGTCATTTATCCCAATTTCTTCTAATTTCGTTTGTTCTTAGAATTGAGAAACTTGATTATCTCGTTGGCCTCCTCCGGTTTCTTTTCAAGTTATTCTTTAACTTTATGAATAGCATCACTTTCCTCGCTTATCAATTATTTCCCCCATTAAATATAACTTGATAGATGGCTAAATATCATTAAATAGACATCATATCGTCTGCCAGCTTTTGCTTTGCTTTGGGCTAGTAGGTTCTTCAATGTCAATTCTTTTTCTAACTTTTGTATCCCGTCACCAACTTGTTGGATTTCTCTGTTTCGTATGTATACATGATTTGAGACAATTGCTTTTCATCTTCAAGACTTTTTACTTGATATTTATTTCTATTAACATCATTTGTTTGGATTGACATGTACGTTGTATAGCTTTTGATTAATTTACCTTGATTCATCATTGGGATGAGTCCATTATGTCGGTGTAGTAGTTGGTGTTATTAAACTTCTATTATTACCGGGAATTGTTGTAGTAACCGGAACTACAAAGATAATGGAGTTGTTGTGGCCAATGAAGCTGAACTTAGTTATGGGAATGGCAAGAATAAAGAATCGCTTCCATCCCTGCCTTCTTTTCCCCGCACTAATTTATCAATTTCACCAATCTCTTTCGCTCGAGTTGTCAACCTAATGATGAAATTCATCATTTCATCTTTCCGACTTTCTTTTCAAAACTTTTTGTATCAGGATGCTTTGTTTCAAATATTGGGCATAATGTAGAAATTATATAACTTATGTGTTATATATCCAAGATTCTCCTAATCACACACTATTTTAACTTCATGCACACACAGAATCTATTCCACCATTGATCATCGTTAATGGAAAAGAAACGAATTGTAAATGCAAGCCACATGAAACCATAAAAATTCGTCATTGGCTACTAACATGTTTTTGTTTAACCAGAAAGTCTAAAGCTAAAAACCCCAACTATCTCAGACATAATATATGTCATAGAGATCATGTAAAAATCCTCATACAAAGGAACATGTCAAGCTCTCAAGATAATACAATCGTTACACACTAATCGTGCCCGATCTTGCAAATCCATGCACCGATCTTTGTCACCTCATAGCTCGCTCAATGGGTAACTCCCCGCCGAAGAATGGACATGAATGAACTCGAATCCACCGTTTCATCAAAAATCCTCATTGGCATCTCCACCGAGTTTTTGATGCAATCACGCATCATTATAGTCGTCAAATCGATAGTCACACTTGCTCTTTCACCTACCTTTTCCACCTGGTTCTAATCGAAACCTATAATCGTAGTTAATCGGATATATTCTTCGCCTGATTAATGAGTTATTATTTAGTGAATTAATTAACTAATTAATTCACACCACTCTCACTAGTGTATCAATCGCTAGACTAGATACAACTTGCTCAACCGAGTCTAACTAACCGAATACAACTCCACCAACTACTTCTATAACTCCACCAAACTCTATCACATGAGTTCTAACCGAAGTCCTCATGAATTAGCTCCGCAAACCTCGGTGAACAGTGAATTCCTTCCGCGCCATCGTGCCACATCTCGTGCACTTAACCCAAGTGCTCCAAGAGAATAATATAATGCTTAGAGTCCAAATACACAGCATAATAATATTCATATATTTATTTTTAGACTGCACCTAAAAAACAGATTCCGCCTAATATGTCTAAAAATAGAATTTCATCTATTTTTCCAACTTGACCAACCATCCACAAACAGCATCCTACAACTCATATAATATGATCGACATGTCTAAAAACAGGCATAGTCTAAAACAACCCTTTGCACCAAAATTAGCTCTCGCGGGCCCACTTAGTGAAGGCACCACTAAGCTCATCATCTTGTTGAATCTCAACACCCTCTCAACAAGAGCAGGGATTATCCACACCCCGATCCCCGTCTCTATGGTATTCGAATTTGCCCTCGGTGAGCGCCTTCGTCGAATATCAACATCTTGATCCTCCTCGTAGGAATGTAAGATAGTAACATGATTCACAATGAGACACAATCTCCGATATGATGGTACCGTATGTCATATTTAGATCTATCATGAAACATCGATTAACCGAAAGTTTAATGCAACTCCGATTATCACAATATACTAACAGATTCAAGTGTGAACCGAACAAGCCGACTGTGATCTTCCTCATCCATATAGCCTCGCACGTGCGCCAAACCGAGCTGCGCAAGGTACCGGCCTCCGCCTAACCGTAGTGCTACGACCCTGCTTCTCATCGTACCAAGAAACTGTTGTAGACCCGACACTAAAATCCTCTGCATGTGCCCTTTCGTTCGTTGGGCCCCCGCCAACCGTATCAGGAAGCCATGCATCTTCAACCTATCCGACTGTTCCTGTATTCACACCATATCCTTGCGAAAGCCTTCGAGATACCTTTGTGATGCTTGCTCGCTTTCCGAAAGAGCCAGAAGCTTAACCATAGCTTGTGAAAGCTGTAAGTTAACAAGACAGTATGTCCCGTCGTGTATTGACCAAATACACGAGCGAACCAACCAATCGTCAGCGAAATGGCAGCATTCACTACTCTCTACCGATGTAGTATCTTTTCCTCCAACCACCGTAATAGGGAGTGTCAATAGGCTTGTAGCCTTGCATGTTGAACTTTCCAAAGATTCTCAGGGTATACTTGCTCGTAGGCACAAACACCACCCTTTCCGCCGGCTAAATTCTGGGTCTCGCAGAAATAATGAAGGAGGCTCAAGTCTTTCATCTCAAACCTTTTGGTAACATTCTTCTCAGGAAGAGTGTATCACCATCACCCGTTAGTATCAAATCATTTACATAAAGTACAATGATCAGCAACTTACCCTCCACCACAACTGTATAGGTTTAGATCCGCTCACTCTTGGTGAATCCAAGTCCTGAACAATCGTCTATTCGTGTGTACCAAGCACGAGGTGCTTGTTTTAGCCTGCTGTCACGCCTCTTTTTTTGAGCCTCCGCACATGCGAATCACCGCCGAAGACGGAATCCTTCAAGATGCTCGATGTACACCTCCTCCTCAATGACCTCCGTCGAGGAATTCAGTTTTCACATCCATATGATGAATGCTAAACTCATCCGCACCGAGAGAGCAAGGATGGTCCGCACGAAGAATACCCTTGCGAGAAAAGAAGGTTTCTTCATAGCCGATCCCCCGATCTCAGGAGAAGCCCCTAGAAAATAAATCTTGCCTTTTTACTTTCCTCGACGCCCTCCCGTTAGCACTGTTTACCTTGTAGATCCATCTCGAACTCACCACTAATTTCCCTTCCAAAATTGCCACAATCTCCCATCCACCGTTTCTCCGACAATCAAATCATACTCTTCCACCATGGCATCTACCCATGTGGGATCCTCCACAACTTTCGAAAGAGGATGGCCCCGACATGACACACTTGCTCATCGAGCCATGTATCCGCACCCGTCATTGTGTGATTTTCTCTCGTCTGCGTTGTGATGTAGGTTCTCCCACATTGCGGTACCGCATCAAGATTCAGCCACCTTTCCGTAGTGCGCTTCTCGCCTTCCATGTTTGGCGTTGCATTAGTGGTTTCTTCCACTCCATGAACCTCTCTGTGGATGATCCACATCTCCGAGTCATCTTTTAGAGGCAGCTCATCTTCATGCAAGTGTATCTCCTCTCAAGCGACAACTTCATGGCTTTCTCCTCATGAAATTTATTATCCTGCCGCACAACAGCCTCTTCCGACCGGCTCCGGAAAATACACACGATAATCGTGGGTGTTTATGTGTACCCCACAAATATCCCAACCTATGCGGTCGGCCCAGCCTTCTTCCCTGCATCCTTCGTCACATGGAATGTAAATAGGTGAGCCAAAAAATCTTCAAATGAGAAATATCAAAGCTTCTTACCAAAAAACGCCTTCGAGTGTACTCATGCAAAATACTGTGAGTGATGGGTCAGCTTTTGGCACATAATCAAGTAAAGGTTGCATGCCCCACTCCACAAGTGTATGGGAAGGCCCCGATCATGCAACATCGTCTGTGGCAAAGACCCAGACGATCGTTCGTTCTTCTCTCCGTGACCCCATTCTTTTACTCGTGGTTATAAGGCGACATGATTTCTCTTCGAATTCCTTCACAACATGGGGGGCCCTTTGAATTCGCGAGAGATGAATTTCTCAATTATTATCTCTCCTTAGAGATTTCACTCGCTTCCCCCGACTCTTTCTCAACCGCGTCTTGAACTCGTATACCCTTTGAGTATGTCTCGCTCTTCTTCTGCATGAAGACGATCCTGCCACTTACGAGAAAAGTCATCAACAAATATCACATAATACCCGTGCTTTGGTCGTCGAAGCTACCGAGAAAGGTCCACACACGTTCGTGTGAATTCTCTCAAGGATCGTCGTGGAGTGACTATCCTTCTCATGAAAGGTGGTCTTCTATAAATTTTCCCAAAGTACATCCTTTGCACCGATCTCGACTACGCAAGTGTACTTCCTTAGGGGAAGCCCGCAGAAATTCATCGTTAAAATTTTCAAAGCGCCATGGTGAAGATGGCCCAATCTCCTCGTGCCACACCCGCCCTCATCCCAGCCACCACCTTCCGCTTGCCTCGCCAGTTGTAGAAATCTACCCGCAATTGACAAGGTGTCTAACTTGAACCCCTATCCTCCTGGTTTCACCGCTGTTTTACTACGAGGAAAGCCTTTCCTTGCTAAACAACATCATAGCCCTTGTCTTCCAACATCACCACAGTAGATCATATTCTCTTCAGTCATGGAACATGCATGACATCCTTCAATATGAGAAAGGCTTACCGTACTCTCCAAAGTGAAATGGGCCCCCAATACCATTCGCACTATATCTGCCTATCATCGCCTCATCTTGGATGTGCACCCCAAGATCCTTTTTCATCCGCATCACTAAACAAATCTTTGTCTCCTTTGGCCATATGGAAAGATGCACCACTCGTCAAGAAACCACACCGATCCCATCACATTTGAAACCAAGCACAGCGATTTCCACGAAAATCCAGCTCTCAAACTACGAGGCCAAGGCCCTCTCCACCTCAGCATCCACCGCCCATTTTTATTTTTCTTCTTCTTCTTTTGTGGACAATTAGTGGCGTAATGTCCGTGTTATGGAGCAAAGGAAAGCACTTCAATTGGACAAGTCCTCGCTTCTTGCCTTTCGCACCAAATTGAGAAGGATTTTTTTTTTCCCTTCCCTTTCCCCACCTACAAACCTGCTAATTTTCTTCATCTTCATTCTTCGATGAAGATCCACTCCCTGCACCGCCTTATCTCCTCTCGCACAAGATCCGACCAAAGTCACCCCCATCCCCGGCGCTTCTCGACTCATCGATAAAGTCTCCTCGTAGCTATGCGAAATTTTCTAAGCCTAAGGAGAGCCAAGATCACCAAGTCTTCTTCATCTACAACTCCCCACACTTCCCACCATCCTCGCACCAGACAAACTTCGTGAGGTACTTGGGCATACTTTCGCCTTCTCCATTTTTATTTTTCTTAGCTTGTCTTTAAGCGCCAATCCTCTCGGTCGCTTCTCGCTTGGAACAAGTCTGCTGTGCTTTCCACATCAAGAATGGACTAGATTTACCATAAGGTCAGACACTATGTGATCCTTCACACCTTCCAACGAATCCTTCGACATTTTGTTTTCTTTTCTTTGCCATGCGTCAAGTGCGGTCGCATCGCTAGAAGCAAAGTTTTGGAATTTTTGCATCTATGAACTCCTTCAACCCATTATCATCCAAAGACCGCTCCATCCCGTCCCCTCTTCCATGAAATATGGATCGAGGCCGCCCTCAAGGGCATACTCCAATCGCAATCCGTTAAAATACATTTCAATGAATGCTCAACTTCGACACCAAGAAAACATTCAGAAAGAAATTTGACTCCACCAAGACAAAATCCCAACCGCTTCTAATAATTGCAATCGCTTCTCTAATCAATATCACTCGATACCATGTAGAAATTATATAACTTATGTGTTATATACATCCAATATTCTCCGATCACACACTATTTTAACTTCAAGTGCACAATACAAATAACTATTCCACCACCGATCATCACATGCGGAAATTAAATCAATTGCAATGCACACATGAAACCATAAAAATTCACACACATACTATTGTTTAACTAGAAATCCTAAAGCTAAAACCCCTAAATATTTGTATATAATATATGTCATAGAGATCATGTAAAAATCCTCATACAAATGTCGAACATGTCAAGCTCTCGCATAATACAATCGCTACACACTAATCAAACCGATCTTGCAAATCCATGCACCGATCTTTGCCACCCGCTAGCCTCGCTCTACTACACAATCCCTACCGAAGAATGGCTCCTCCGAATGAACTCAAATCCAATTCGGCTTGCACTGCAAAAATCCTCATTGGAATCTCCACCAAGTGTTGGATGCAATCAATGCATCACTATAGTCACAACCGATAGTCACACTTGCTCTTTCACCTACGCTTCACCGTCCATCAAACTACCATGCATCGTAGTTAATTGATGCATTATTTAGTCGATTAATGAGTTATTATTGATCGAATTAATTAACTAATTAATTCACACCACTCTCACTCAGTGTGTCAACTCGCCAGACTAGATACAACTAGCTCAATTGAGTCTAATTGAGTTAAACTCCATCACAACTCTCCACCAACTACTTCTATAACTCCACCAAACTCGTCAAGGAGTCGAATCAAGTCCTCATGCATTAGCTCCACTAAACCCTCGTAACAGCGGTAATTCCTTCTACCGCCTTCTAGTGTCACATCCGTGCACTTAACCGAAGTGCTCCAAGAGAATAAGATAATGTTTAGAGTCCAAATATTATTAAGAGCTAATAATATTCGACATATCTATTTTTAGACCGACAATTCAAAAATGATTCCGCCTATTGTCTAAAAATAGAAGTCCATCTATTTTTCCAACTTGACCAACCATCCACAAATAGCATCCTCGCAACCCATAGAATATGATCGACATGTCTAAAAACAAAACTTTGCGCTCAAAAATAGCTCGGGCGAGCCCACTTAGTGAAGGCGATCACTGTCATCATCTTCAGTTGAATCTCAACACATAAGTCACAATTTTCAATGCCTCATTCCATGTCACTTTGATTTCTTTAATTTCTCTTCTTCATTATATCTTGTTCTTTATCTACCGGTTTTCGATGAAGATACTTCTACACTATGGGTCGTACTCGAATAATTTGGAGCACTAGGTTGAAGGTCAAGGAGTTTCTGTAGAAATCGGAGGTGTATTATCCCCCGAAAATTATATCTATATCAATAATCTCAATCGTGGCAATTATTTCTTCTTGCTCAATTACTAGATTCAAATTTCCGGGGCTTCTTCCGTATATTAGTTCGAATTTGCCTCAAAGAGGGTTCCAGCAGAACAAGAGCTCTCTCCTCTCCTAGCTCTCTTTGAGTTCTCGTCTTGTGGGCCTCGAGTATGAAGGACAGAACTATTCTCAACCTAATTTTCTACTTCTTACAAGTATTTTCCAACCACTCGATCAAGTTGGAGTACTTTTCAATTTCTGGTTTAGACTCATGGACAAAAGGAGTCAATTCGAATTTGTCTTCAGTTTCATCGATGACCTCAAAGGATCATACTACGATTGAAACTATCGTCGAATTGTAAAATCATGTAAACACTTTTCCTTGTTAACCAAAGATTCCTATTATTGCAAATGAAAGGACCGTTTCAGTTCTTAATTTTAAACTCGAGTTTTCTTCTTTGCTAACAGAATAACCTTCATCCGAATTTAGGATTCTCTCGACATATTCCAAAGGCAAATAACCTCGCTTGGGAGGTATTTGGGGAGCTTGTATGGAACAACTGCATCCATACACCCTAATTTCTGGGCAGTGTTTCCATAAATATTTACTTTGTTATACTTTGTTCAAATAGCTGCAATTCTTTCTTTATTTCTTCACTGACTCCTAGGTTGAATTCTATTGTTTAGCATATGGATAATTGGATGTATAAATGAATCAATGAAGTCCTTGTAGTTGAATTCTTTGGAATCCTTTCTAATCAAGGATGTCTAGAAGTGATCATGATTGGGGTTTCTCTCAGGTCCAAATCTTTGGAAGGATAACCGCAAACCTTCGATTGGAACACAGAAAATGAAACAAAACTAATGAATATTTAAACACTCCTACCTCCGGTAATTTAACTAATTTTTCATGGATGGCATCCGATAAGTATTGAGAAAAGTTAAATGTGGAAGCCGGAGGTTGTTCCTGGGTGTATTGCGGGACAGAACCTAAGATCAAGCATCTACATATTCATTAGTAAAGTACCTCTAAAATACAAGACAACATTTTAACAATATGAACCGTTCTCTCGAAAAAATTGAAGTCGAGTAAGGAGGGTTTCACTTTGGGGTTTCAACTAATGGAGGGAGGAAGGCTTGGAATATTTGAAACCTCTTGGGAAATTTCAGCTGTGACACAATTTAGTGTGGATTTAAGAGACAATGGAGCTTCACTGTGCTTGGGGTCAGATCTGTCATAAGATTCTCATTTATGGATTTCACAGCGATTGTGAACAGCACCCTTGTTAGGGGTTAGCTAGGGTTTCTTAATTGGGTAGACAATTGATTTGATAGAGTCTCGATGATTTCTAGAAATTGAAATGTCTCTGTGGGAAGATATACCGGTAGGGTTTGGAATCCCAAAGGTGGATATCACCAACCTCGGGTTCATGAATTTATCATGGCTCCGTAGTGGAGTTTGGTGAGTTGAAATCAAGACTCTATCCCTCGATTTTTCTGATGCACGTTAGTGGGATTGTGGTCACAACATATACTACAAGCCAGTGAGACTACAAAGAGATTATGCTCGGAAGGCCATTTAACTTGTTCAATTAGAAATTATTACTTTCTCTGTGGTTTAAGAAATGATTTCGAGAGGCTTAGGATTACCTGAAATGTTTAATTCAATGGCCTTGCCAAGGTTTATTACAACATGTTTTAACTGTCTCAAAGCTTTAAATCGCAGTCGGAACGTTTTTGGTAGAAAAGGTTGAATTTTGTCAAGAATAGCTTGAAAATAGGTCGGCATCGGCCTTTTGGACTATTTTCTGTTAAATAAACAGCTTTGTAATAATACACAAACAATATGAATAATGGTTTTGGTGTGTGTTTTATTGCTTTCTGACCACGAGGTGGTTATTCATAGGGCGTTGGAGGTTAAATTCAAACAACAAAGGTGGTGATTTGCCGCATGTTAGCCAGAGGGCAACTATCGCACGATGAAAGGCGAAGCAGGTTTTCATCTAGGGATGCGATAAGATGCCTGATCGACTCATGGGCAGGGAGCTGTGGGTGTGAAACCACCTCGTTAGGCGTCAATCTCGCCCTCACCGAGGAAGCTAAAACTCGAGGCAACATCAAACCAAGCTCGGGCCTCTTCGTAGCTAGCCCTACTATATCAGGAGAGGGCTCTCTCCGGTCTATCTGCAAAGTTTTTGCAAGGGGCCGAGATGACTCAAAATTGACACCGATTTTAGCTAGTAACAAATATGAATGAAATATTTGGACAATGGTCGGGTTTTCTGGTTGTATGGGACAACAGACAAGATGAGCGGAGTGAAATTAAATCAAAGACACGTATTATCTCACGAGGCAAGATAGTGTAATTTTTAGCATTCAAATTGAAACGTATATGGAGTGGAAAGATCACTGAGAGGCCGAAAGGTATATATAATGAATCCTTTTCGCATGTAAGAAGATACACATAAAATGAACGCTTCCAAGGGCAAGAGCAATAAACTGATTCTACCTTTCTTACTTAAAAGCATTCAACTAGAAATGATTATGAATGAATAGTAAAACATAACAAGATACATATGAAACAAAGAAAGACAGAAAGGTAAAATTTGCACCATGAAATCTCATGAACGAGTCACATCATTTCTAATACCCTCTATTAAATCGTTACAACAATAGCAACCTCACTCGATGCAAAATCAAACCCCTACACTATGAAACTCATAAAATATATAATATCTTCGCCATCCTTGTACTAAGGGGAGTTGAGCTCAACCATTTTCTTAAAAATAGAATCGGCCATACTTAAACTTGGGCCGGAATTAAAAATATGTGTTGAAGATGAACTCGTATCTCCCAAAAACATAGCACCTGTTACAAACTCGGAAAGAGGTTTTTGTAGACAAGGTCATTTTGGAGAAAACCCTCTCAAATTTGGAAAATTAGTTTGTAATTACTCGAAATATGTTCCACAAAATCATCTCTAAAACAGAAATCATTAAAAATTTAAATTTGAAAATGAGCTGTAAAGATCTAGTCACATATCCCAATTGTGACACCTTGAATAACTCAGGAGATAGTTTTTGTTATATGGTTTGCTTTAACAAAACCTCTTGGGTTTTTAAAATTACTTTCCATATACAAATGGTTTCTGCACTAAAATGACCAAAACAGTAAAAAATATGAAAATTTTGTTTTTGTTTTGTTGAACAAAATATCATTGTATGAGCCTCACAGTTATAATTCCAGTATTAATCCGAAGGAGGTTTTTGTTATTTATATACAGAACAAAACCCTTTTCTACTTTTGAAAAATTCCTTACCATTATTTCACAAACTGATTTTGTACTAAACTTTACACAAAAGAACCTAATTCTCAAAACATGCATAACCAAGAATCACCATTCATTTTGATCATATCTTCTAATCCGTAAACCGGTTATGGGAGTGTGACATACCGTTGAAATATTTTTATGAGCTTTTATGGAGTCAACATTTGTGACATGTTTTGCGCTGAAAATCATGTGCAAAACATCTAACAAAAACTCGAAACACAGAAGATTGCAAGCGATTCTTCGTAATAAAGGAAGGCAAAGACCGGAACTAACATTGGCCCAATGGGGATGGTAGCAGTTCTTGAGGTGCCAAGAATAGCAAAAATTTGGGAGAGCATACCATATGCCTTATCCTTTTGGCATGGAGCTTAAACAACTGCAAACCAAACTACCATACCAATCCAAAACACATACATACCGCAATCAGAGATACACACTTTAAATCAACAAAGGTTTCTTTGGTACTATTTATTTACAAATTTCTGCCTTTGTCGCAAAACCAATAGATCAAGTAACACTATAATGCCATATCAACCAATCAAGTAATCGTGACAAGGATACTGCTGAAAGTGCTTTCAACTCAGACACAAAATGTAATGCTGACAAATTTACACACGCATAATGAGTCCGGGTCATGTAAAGACAGCTGATTTACTTCCGTCAAATCGAAAAACACTTCATGTACGTTGCAATGGGATCACAAAAGCCGTACCGTTTGCTGCCCCAACTATGCAATACATACTTCCAAATTTGCACACCTACCACCCAAATATCCATGTGTAACTCTCTATTGTTTCTCGTTTTGAAGGAGGGAGAGTTTCAAAACTTTTTGGGATCTTGGAATTCATATGATTGGATTTGATCATTCAAATACCGAATCTCCTTCTCAAATATTTCAACAACTAACTCACAGACACCGCCTTTAGCTTCAAGAGGAAACTTCACAAAGATTTCAAACATTGAAGCACGACACCGAAAAATCTTTCATCAATTTCAAAATCGCTAACCCGATCTCTTAACCTCTTTTACAACTTCACAAAGAGCAAAGGTTTGCCACATACCCTACCATTGCATGAGAGGATCACGAGCACCAGAATCTCCGGATCGAGTTGGAGTCGGGTGAATGTTTCAAACTTTTCCATATGTTCCGACTATCGTCCACCATCAAGAATCGCATCCGCAACTTCTGATTTCATGTACCGGGGCACCACGTTAAATGCTACGATTACAAGTTAAACCCAGATCGCACTTAAGCATTGCCATCTACCGCGCTTATGCATAACAAAAGCGTTCGAAGGATGTCTGCGCACTTCGTACTCCGTCTATAACAGGTAAACATTTCGAAGTTTCTCCCGCATGTCGCCACCATGTTAGCCGGGGCCGAATCGCCTCAGTCGAGGAAGGCAAAACCGAGGCAACATCAAATCCGAGCTCAGCCTCGTAGCTAGCCCTACGAGGACAGAGAGGGCTCCTCCGGTCTATCTCGTAAAAAATTCACAATGAGATACCTAAAATTACATCGTATTTTAGGTTAGTAAATAAATATGAATGAAATATTTGATGAATGGTCAAGCTGGCTGTATGGGACAGCATACAAGAGTGAGTTGGAGAATTAAATCAAAGACACATTATCTCATGAGGTAAAGATAGGCAAAATTTACATTCAAATTGAAATTATATGGAGTGGAAAAGATTCACGAGAGGTCAAAAGGCACACATAATGAATCCTTTTCGTACGTAAGAAGATATATATAAAATTTAACGTTTCTACAAGAAAGAATAAATCGGATTCTACCTTTATTACTTAAAAGAATTCAATCAGAAATGATTATCAATGAATAGTAAAACATAACAAGATACATATGAAACAGAAGAAAGACATATGCAAAACTCACACCACATGAATTCTATGAATCGAGCTGCATCATTTCATTAATTTCTCTCACAAATCACATAACAATAGCAAGCCTCTTACCTCGCTGCAAAACCAACCCCTACACTATGAAACTCATAAATATATACATTTTCTCATCCTTGTACCATGGGAATTGAGCTCAACCATTTTCTTAAAAAATAGAATCAGTTTACATTACACTTGGGCCGAATTTCGAAAATAGGTGTTGAAGATGAACCTGTATCTCCCAAAATAGCACTGTTACAAAATGAAAGAGGTTTTTGTAGATAATGTTCATGTTGGAGAAACCCTCTCAAATTTGGAAAAATTGTTTCACTACTCGAAATATGTTCCACAAAATCATCTCTAAAACAGGAAATCATTAAAAATTTAAATCAAGGAAAATGAGCTATAAAGATCTAGTCACATATCCCACCTCAGACACCTTTGAATAAACTGAAAGAGGTTTTTGTTATATGTCTCTTTTTTAACAAAAACCTTCCTCGGGTTTTGAAAAATTACTTTCTTTATCTGCTATAAAATGGCTCTGCACTAAAATGACTAAAGTTGGTAAAAATATGGAATTATTTTGTTTTAATGTAGGCTCCAGCTTATCATTGTATATCTCCCACATAGTTACACTACAGATACCGAAGGAGGTTTTTGTTATTTGGCATGTTATTAACAAAAACCCTTTCACTTTTTGAAAAATTCCTTACCATTATTTCACAAACTGATTTTTTACTAAACTTGTTATTGTGTGCAGCAACTCACCTCAAAACATGCATAACCAAGAATCACTCATTCATTTTGATCATATCTTCTAACCAGAACGTTATGGGAGTGTGACATACCGTTGGAAAGATTTTTACGAGCTTCTTCTGATGGACACACTTAGACATGTTTTGCACTGAAAATCATGTGCAAAAAATCTAACAAACCAAACATAGTAAGAGCCATGTTGGATCTCTCTCGGTAAATAAGTCACAAGATCGGAACTAACACCACCTATTTAATAATTTATCTGTTTTAAACATTGGGAAATTGAAAGTGGAAAATGTTTAAAAAATGGTTGGATCACAGGTGTGACCAATCGCACGGTTGGCGGGTGTCGAGGATGCCGAGGAGATTTGATAGGTGTGACCGGAATCTTTTGCAGTGAGAGATTTTAAAATGAGTGGGTTGGGGATTATATACAGACCCGAGATTATATATGTGCGGGGTTTAAATTAAAGTGGACCCTCGGGAATTAATATAATGGAGGGGATTTTAAAATAAAAACTATATGTTAAGCTAACATAAGGGTCCAGGAAATATATTTAAGCGTATTTCACATAACATTGCAAAGGTATAAAAACTAGATTTAATATAATAATGTGGATAAGTTAAAAATGATAATGGGAGGAGGTAATAATACTTTAGGAATGGATTTAAAAGGATACTCTGGGAGTGATTTTTACAATGGGGCCTCGACATTTCAAATATTTTAAAAACTTTAGATAAGTGGGTTTTTATGTTTTTAAATGGGAAAAGGGGAAATAGTAAAAGGGGATTTGTTTTTCAAATGAAAATCATGAATCGGGGGAAAGGGATTTAGGAAGGGAAAAGGGGTGAAATGGGGAAAGGGTTAGTTTACAAGGGAAAATGCCTTCTAAGAGTGGCAATAGCGTTTTTTAAGAAAGGGAAAGGGGATTTAGTGGATATTAGCGATATGAAATGACCAATTGATGCTTTTCTATTCCCCGCAGTGAATTCAACTACCCTTTATTTACCCTAACATTTTTCTTCATTTATTGGGTGCATTTGAGCTTACCTAATTCTTTATTTCTTTTGATAAGCAAACTAATCTACTTTTAACCTTATAAATTCCAATGGTTCACATTGAACCGATGAGCTCATTTTTATTCTCTTCTCAACTACCGATCCGTCAAGATTAAATGGTTTGGCCGTATATTTATTCTCTAACTATATTTACATGAAATTTAAAAGCATGAATGAATCAAGATTAAATTGTTTCCTTATCCTCATGGACTGCAGTATTTTTGACAAGTCGAACACAATTTTTATTTGCAAAAGGTAAACTAAAGTAGTGTGTACTTGAATGTGCAACAATTTCCATCATCTATTTTTATCTCTCGTGGGGTTCATATTTTATATTCTTTTTTGGATCTTTTCTTTTAGTCCTTTGATTTTTTCTTTTAAGACTTACCCTCTTTTCATTTTTTAACGTGGGAAAACATTTGTAGAAAGCAAAAGTATGTACAATATTGCTACACTCCACATTGTCAATTCAAAATTATGATCCCTATTATTATAGGACCCTAACAAAGTGATCCACTCTGGGATGGTATCTCTAATGAGATGTCAAGAACTTGTTGATCAAAGGGGTTCTTGGAACTTACTTTGCTTACCTTGGAACTACTTTCTCTCCGAGCTATTCTTTATTCACCCATATATGATTTTATACCTCTTAAATCTTAGGGCTTTCTTCGGGTTTCAACTTTAGAAGATAGTCATCCAATCCAATATAAACTTTGTAATGGTATTTACAATGAGAAAATTAAACAAAGTAAACTAATGGTTAATCTAGAGAAAATTAGTTCTTCAAAGATTCTACCATTGAATGGTCCACCTGCAGATCTGCCTTCTCCATCTAACTCCTTCAAGAAAAATGCAATATTACCTTTGTAACCATAAATGGTGTATGGGTAGCCCCAAAGAAATCAAATTTACCATAAGCTTTTCTTTTTCTTCTCTTCTCGAATCCCATTTGAGCACTTTATCACCTATGTAAAAATCATCTTCTTTATTATTTTTCTTGTCAAATATCTTTTGATTTTGTCTTGGATCACTTGTGATTTGATGTAAACTTTCTTCCCCGGTTTGTCATGAAATGAATAGTCTCATTTATCCTCCTTTAGATATCATTTGGTCTTACCTCTATGTACCCTCTAGAATCATTTTTCATCACTCGGCACTCCTAAAGAGGATTGAAAAACAACATCCATCCCATATACTAGTTTATAGGGAGAAGTACCACAGTTCTTTGTAGTTAGTCCGTTCTACCCACAAGGCATTAACCAACTTCTTGTTCCAAGTTTTCTTGTTATCTTCTAACAATTTCTCGATAATATTAACAAGGCTTTTATTTATGATTCTAAGTCCATTACCTGAGGGTAACAGTGCTGCAATGGCCAAGGTTGATATGGCATTTTAAGTTACAAAAGTAAATCATTTTCTTGATTTGAAGGTCATTATCAAGAATGAGCTTTTTGGGCATCCAAATCTAGAGAGGATGTTGTTTTCAAGTGAATCACGTATAATGACAAGTAGTTTGTGGCTTGTCTAGAAGGGATGGCTTTCTATCCACTGTAAAATTACTAGTAGCTATCAAAATCCATTTATGTTGGGCAGTAGGAGGGTTAATTTTCACCAATGAAGTCTAAACCCATTGTTGAAATGGAATTTCATGAAACAGTTTGATGGCAATGGTAGGAGCTTCTTTTTCCCTTCAAATATCCAAACAGACAGAGGTCACATACTTTCTTACATCTACAAAAAAGTGGCCAAGAAAACTCACTAAAATTTTACTTAATTGTCTTCCAACAAAGGTGTCCTCCATACCACCGCATGAAAATTCTTGCATAACTTTACCAACATCTTTCAATAAAAATTAATAGAATACCACCATGATCTTTCCAAAATAAAGCATTATCTATGATACAAAATTTCATTGCTTTTAATTTTAAGAATCTACCTTTAGTTCTAGATAAACTGTGAGGAGCTTGTAAATTAAGTAAAACAAATATATTATCTACATACCAGGGTGAATCTAAAAAAAGCTTCACTGACATGTAGAGCGCCATCTCTTCTTGATCATCTATTGTTGTAAATGAAATTTATATCTAAGGTTCTGACAGTCTGACATTCAAATTTCCATGATTTTGGATAAACCTTGGCCTTTAATCAATTTAGTAGGCTTTTTACAATACTTGTATTCCAATATAGTGGCAATCCGTTTGCCTCTCTCTTTCCATCATTCCCATTCTTAGTCGAATGTCTCACCACAAAGTTTGGAACATGTGCAATTATGTGAGCATAAAATATACACTGAAGATTAGTTAGCTTTCACTAAAGAAAGTGCTTTTTTTCCCATAATTTTGTACTTTAATGTTGCATATCTTAAGGATTTGTTGAAAAATTTATCTGCTATCTATAACCCTCATCATTCTTTTGCAAAACACCGTTGCAATGGTGTGTTTTGAAGCAAAAAAAAATTACAAAATCTTTTTGAAATTAGGACTTATGAGGACAAAGTTTAAAGAGTGCTTTTTAATTGATTCAAAATACTATTTAGCCTCTACTTTCCACTTAAGTGTTGGAATCCTTTTTTAGCATGTTATTCAATTTCTTCAATAGTTCTACTAGATTAGAAATGAATCTTATGAGAAAATTTATCTTACCTAATAATGTCTATAATTATTTGATGTTTCTAGGATGACCGATGCTTAAAATTGATTCTCTATCTTAGTCGGACTATTCTAATTCTCTTTGAAATTATATGTCCTAGGAGTTTACCTTCTTCTAACTAAATATAGCTTTTAGGATTCAAGGAAATGCAAAAATTTTTACTTAATGAAACTCTTTCAAATGATCTAGATGTTCATTATCTATTTTAGAAAATACTATGATATCATCTAGATAAATGATCAGAAAGTCGTGAATTTCCTCGCAAAAGCTATGTCCATAGCTCTTTGAATGTAGCTCCGTGATTCATCAAACCAAAGGGCATCTTCAAATACATGAAAGTTCTCTCCATGGAGTGGTAAATGCAGTTTTTTCTGATCCTCTAGTTGGACTAGGAATTTGGTTAGTCCAGAGAATCCATCAAGTAATGAAACTGGATGATCCAACTACCCTCTTCTAGAATATGGTCCATCTTAGAAGAGGATAGTTATCTTTTAGTGACACTTTGTTTAAGTTTCTCACAAATCAACACAGTCTGATTTCCCCCTCGTTTTCTCTCAGTGGGGACTAGATTTGGAGACCCAATCGTAATATCTAATAGGCAGGATTTCAGCTCTCATACATCATTTTTACTTATTTTTCTATCAAAGGTACAAGAATGGTTAATTTTCCCAAGCTTTTGTTTAAAGGGTTTTTTATTTTCTTTGATGGGTATTTTATGTTGGATGACAAGTTATGTCATAAGATTTGAGGTCTTCATAACTCCTGTGCAAAGACATCTTGAAATTATTTAACAAACTAATGTATTTTACCTTTCTCATCTAGAGGTAACAAGCTGATAACTCGATAAGCTTAGGTTTTTTCTTTGTTCCTATGTTACATTCTTTTTTATGTATGATCTTAAGGGTTCCATTTTTTGGTTTTCTAGCCGCATCATTGGAATCAAAAAGATCTTCTAATGGGACTAATCCCTTTAGGCAAAAATTTATCTTTAAGGTTTAAAATATATGATTCATCATTAGTCAATTCTTCTATTTCTACTTTTTCTAATTTATCTATTTCCTTTTTCTACTTTAGTAAATCTAGTTGGTTCTATTTTATTCACATTATTTACATCTAACTCGTTATTCATGGTACAATTCATTACAACAATCAAGATTCATATTACATTTCTGAAATTCTCCTTCACAACTACAAAGTCACAAATTTGAGTCATAGAAAAATCGGCCAATATTTCAAATTGTCGTGTATGGTTGGTCGATGCCTTACTCTCATAGCAGTATTGATGATTGGGTTGGAAAGCTAATCAGCAGTGTGCTAGCAAAGGTAGCCAAACTATGAGCTTGCATGTTTTGTTTTGTAGGAATAATAGCAAAGCTTTCATTTCAAGAAAACAATTTATCAAATCTAGAATGGTTTCTCTATATTGGCTAAGTCTAGGATTATTCACAAGATACTCTCCCTTGGATTTTCTTTATGATAAGTTCTAATCTCCCATGATAGAAACTCTCTTAACTCCAAGTTTTTCATAATTTATAAATTTAACACTAATGCTTCATACTCGTAATGTTATTAGTGTATTTAAAGTTTAACTCGAATGTATGACCTTCAAAAATGATCATTCTCTAAGTTATAAATCCACACTCCTACTCCCGCTTATAGTATGTTTACAACTATCGAAATCTAGGTGCCACATAGACTCATGAGTTATATTGTCACTATCAATTTCTTTATATTTCTGCTCTAATGTTGTGTTTTAATATTTTCCGTTGTTTGAATTACATAGGATGAAAGAACTAATGTAACGTATATAGATAGGACACCGGTTGCACAGCTAACCATGTATTTCATTAAAGTTTTCAGAAAGCTTTTTGGGTTGACCAACACAAAATTGTAGCATATGACATGTCTAAGTGTATGATCCCCTGTAATTTTTCTCCCAATGAGCGAGATAATAACATTCCATAGTTTGGAGGAATATCAACAACTACAATATCCATGACAATACTTTAGCTGTATTGGGCTAGAGTTACACACAATTCTTTTATCGTGCCAAGACATTTAACTTTACTAGAATCAAATGAAAACAAACCTTTGTATGGTCTAGTAATGTCTAAGTTCAATGTTTCCATGATTGCCTAGGCTGTTGTGAGATGCTCCTGAATCTAACATAGCATTGTGTAAGATTTACCATGAATGCTCAAGCCAATGTAGAAATGGAGAACACCACCTTCTTGATGTTTTCCATTTACCTCAGACCAAATAATAACTTTGGTTGGTCATCACTGAGCAATAACATCTTTCTCCTTCTAGCAGGCTTAGAGTTTCAGTGATTTGGGCTTTTGTATAGACTATTTTTTATTACATAAATGAAGAAGGAATCGATGTTTAATTGCCATTTCGCTTCGATATTAAAAGAATTTGAGTTTTTGCCTAATCGAATCATTTCCTCTTACTGAATTTTAGTTTGTATGTTTTTATCCTTTCTCAATAAGCTATAATTCACTCTGTATCCAATCGTTTTCTTTTTCAATTTTCTTATCCTGGAATGAAAGTTGAGTGGCAGTTTGTAGTTTCAGAAATAATAGCTATGTTCGAGTATCAAAGCAGGATGTTATGTCTACAATTGGACCGGGTCGCAATGTTTGACCTGAAGTATTGTGGGTTTTCTAGAGAAATTGTAAAGTTTTGGTTGCAGGAGCTTAATGTTTTCTTAGTTTGAGTTTGGATAGTTTTCTCTTAGCAGGAGCTTATGTGTTCTTTTTATTTCATGGTTATATTGTTTGTGAAGTTCATTGATGGCATATTTGTAACTTTGTTTAGGTCAAAGGATCGTCTAATCTAACCCAGAATTGTTGTAACATGTATAATTCATGTTCTTCTTCTTGCAAGAAAAATAGTATTTATCATCATTTATCCCCATTAAGTTAATCCGAGGTTCCGGTTCTCTCTGCTTTTGCTGAGAAATTTTACATAGTTTTCCGGAAAGGTGGTTCAATGGGAGTTGATCTGTGCAACTTCTCTAGATTTTCCGTTGTTAGGATTTTTCATATAAAGTTGGGATTTCTGATTTGAGAACTTCTTGACATACCACTAAGGTTTTCTTTCCATACTAATCCGTCCATTATTCTTTCCATACTTTTAGCTAAACTCTATCCCAATATCCGATGTGGATGGTTATTCCTTAATGGTTACTCTTCTTTCATTTCTCATCCTAGCTCTTTTAGCTAATAAGCTAGTTTCTAAGCACTAACTGCGTTACTTCCGTGTTTTCTCTAAGGTTTCGTGTTCCTTTTCTCAATTGGTAAGACACACGTTGTCAAACCCATCTCGGAAATTTGGATCGTGGCTAGATTCCGGTGGAGGTTTGATATTTGGCAGGAATTGCATTATAAAATACTATTAAAACCTAGTACAATAATCCTCGAATTGGATTTTATTAGGAGCTCTTCTAATGTTTTCATATTCAGACAATATTTGTAAAGGTTTTATTTCTTTCCCATCTACGATAAACAACTATGGAAAGCAAAACTTAAATCGCCAATATGACCGGTGAGGGTAAAGCTTTTAAACCATTTTTACATTCTCGCTAGTGTTTGAGCAAACAATCTCATTTTAACATCCTCTCATAGGTCCCCACTACTAGTATAGTCCCTTATTGTTGCTAGTGTAAATCCTTTATTGTTATTATTATTGTACCCTTGTAACTCCCATATTGTTATTATTATGCCCTTAAATTATTATCATAGGTCGCACTAGGACATATCAGGCTCCTGCTGGACTCCTATATATAGAAAGGAGGTTTTTTAATTTGAATCATCCAAGAATTGTTCATTCATGTAATGTCTTGAGGTTTCTCCCTTAAAGTGGCTCATTTCTAAGGCGTTTATATCTCTTTTTTTCTCTATTTTTGGAGTCACCACAAACATTTGCACGTAGCTTTGAGATTCTTAGGTTTTCAATGGGCTTCCAAACAGTCATCGGGACCTCGTTATAAATTTTTTTTTCTTCAAAGGTTCAAAATCTGAAATTTTTTAGAGTGCAAAACCAAAACTCGAGAGACACTGCCGCAAAATTTCGCAGCTTGGTTCGCAACATTTTCGATATATGATATGTGCAAGTTAGTCATTTTGCATGCTCCCGAATTTAACCTAAACAGTCATCGTGGTATTTTCGTAATAAATTTTTTTCTACGAAGGTTCAAAAGCTGAAATTTTTAGAGTATGAAGCCGCAATCCCGAGGAACATAATCACAAAATTTCATATATTGTTTCATAATATTTTCGGAGATATGATCTGTGGGGAAGTTAGGCTTTTGAGGATTTGAATTTCATCTCAAAGAGGTGAACGGGAAAATCTTTATAGCTCTCTTTGAGCATCGGATTGGAATGCTATAAAAAGTGACCGCAAGTACACAAACCGTAGTTTTTTTTCTATCAATTTCAAATCCAAAGGAGGAAGCAAAGGACTACCGTGGCAAGTCATACAAGTTCACATCGAACCAAATTGTACCAGCTGGGTCATGGGAGATTGACATAACTTGCCTTGAAGAATCCAAATCAAATCAAGACTCCGTGGAATTTGAAAGAAGCTTCGTAGGCTACTACAGAAGGAATTTTATATTGAGGATCCGGCAATTACAGAGTAACCACCCCCAATATCAAGCTCTCAAAAGTAAGTAAAGGTGTGTATTTTTTTTTTCAAAATTGCATAAGTCTTGTTTGAAGAATCAAGTTGAAGTGATTCCATGTGTACCGTAGAATAGATATCGCATTGATTCTCAAATGCCCCCGAAAAAACAATTCAGCACCCATTAAGCCTTTAGAAAGCTCTAATATGACCTATGAAGACGAAGAAGGGTACATGACATATCAAAATTACAAGTGCAGTGTAACAAATTTCCACTTCGCAAAGAGCAAACAAAAAATGACATGGAAGTTTTGAAGAAAGGAGGGAAACTAAGATGGATGGTTTGAAGAAAGGCATGGAATCTAAGATGGATGGTTTGAAGAATGGCATGAATCTAAGATAGATGGCAAGAAGTCACATGAATCTAAGATGGATGACATGGAAGCTAAGATCGATGAGAAAATGGAAAAACATGAAGAATGATCTAAAAGCGTACATGGAAGGTTTCCACAAAGTTCATACAACAAATGTTTCCTAATGGTGAAAATATAGTAGAGGAACCTACATGAGAACAAAATAAATGTTAACTGTGATTTCAAAATCTATTGTTGGCGGAAAGAACTAATTATTACAAAAATGTATATGAGGAAGTTTGATAAAGGATCCCCGTAACATGGATAATATGAGGAGCAATATTTTGATCTCCATAATGTGAAAAACAAACAAAAGGTACGTACTGTAACTTCTTTTACATTTAGAAAAAATACATTTGTATGGTATCGATGGTTTTTGTTCTAAGAAAAAATTGTCACTTCGTCACTTTTACGGAGTAGTTGACAGCACAACAGGAGGATAATAAAGAGAAACACCTTATTTAGCCAATTGATAATCTCAAACAAAAGGGTTTAATGGGGGGAGCAGTATTGAGACTTCCAAAATTGAATATAAGGGTAACCGATATTCCGCAGGAACACAGATTGATTCTCTTCATAGGTACTTTAAAGGATAACATCCAACATGAAGTTTGTGTTTTGGAACCTGATTCATTGAGAAGGTATTCAAGTTGTAAGAAAATTGAATGCAAAATTATGGTGACAAGGAAGCCTACCACTCACTTCTATAGCAGGGAAGTGTTGTTACTCCTAGATTTCCACAACCTACAAGAAGGACACCACAATAATTGCTGAAGAAAAGAAGAGTAAAAGGGCTTTTGCTACAAGCAGACAGCAAATACACTAAAGGTCATAAGTGTGCCGAGAAGAAATTATTTTACAGATTGTGGGGAAGAGGAAGAAGAAAATGAACAAGAAGAGGATATACACCAGAACTAACCCAAGAAGAGGAAGAAATGAGTCCGACCACATCGTGTAATGCATTGGTCGTAATTACCACTCTCAAACTCTCAAGATAGAAGAACATATCAAGAAGAAAAATAATAGTGTTGATTGATTCGGTAGTACCCATACCTTATTCATTGTAAGGTAGCCAAGGAATTGAATTGTTTCCTCATACCCGCACTGCAATGTCAAGTGATGGTCGTAAATGAGTGAACCACAAATTGCTCGGGAAAATGCCATAATATCAAGCTAACCATGGGGGAATATGTATTTAATAGTCCAATGCTTTCCTATTCATGGAGGTGTTGATGTTGTACCAGAGCATAAAATGATTACAATCTTTAGGGGATAGGCTTTTTGTTTTTCAAGAACTTTTCTTGAAAATTTTCGAAGGAAAGGAAGCTCTAATTACCTGGCATTGCAGTAGTTTATATAATAAGCTCTAATGTCATTAAAAGCTTCTAAAGAAAGAAACAACGAGGCATAATTGCACAATTATGCTCACTAGAAGTTCCAACATCAAAATCATCTATTTCTCAGATCTCCAAAAAGTCTTGGACAATCATTCCAAGGTTTTTAAACTCCCAAAGGACTCCTACATATTCGTGATCATGATCATGCTATTTCATTTGATTCTAGGAAGTGTTCCTCCAAACATCGTGTCTTATAGATATCCTTTACGTCTAAAAGAGCGAAATTGAACGTATGATTGGGTAAATGTTAGAGTGTATAATCTAACCTAGTCAAAGTTCTTTTCTTCCGCTCCTATAGTATTGGTACACAAGAAGGATGGATCATGGCGTATGTATCCGGACATAGGGAGCTCAATAAGCTCAACATTAAAGATAAATTTCCCATTCTTGTGATTGATGAATTATTGATGAATTACATGGAGCAATTTATTTTACCAAGTTGGATCTCTGCTCGTGTATCATCAAATTAGAATGAAGATCGAAGATATTCTAAAAATAGAATTTCTAACTCATGAGGGTCATTATGAATTTTTGTTCATGCCTTTTGGCCTTACCAATGCACCTTCTACATTTCAAGGGTTGATGAATTCCATTTTCAAACCCTTCCTTAGAAAATTTTAAAGCGCTAGTATTTTTTGATGATATACTAATCTACAAGCAGGTCTTGAAGGATCATGTTCAACATGTTGACAGTGGTGTCTAAACTATTGAAGGAGAAACACCATATGCAAAAATATCCAAATGTTTCTTTGGAGTACAAGAGGTGGAATATTTGGGTACACATATCTCACGCAGGGTGTTAAGGTAGACCCTAATAAAATTAAAATATTAAGGAATGGAAAGTCCCCACAACCATAAAGTGAACAAGCACTTTGGTTAACAGAGTATTATTGAAAGTTTGTTAAGAATTATGGGAGAATAGCAAAGACTTAACAACATTATTGAAGAAAGATGCATTTTCATGGACTGGCTAAATTCAAGGCTTTTCAACATCTTAAAGAGGCAATGTGCTCAGCACTGGGCCTTATTACGCGTACTTCACAAAAACATTTATTGTGGAATGTGATGCCTCGTAAAATGGAATTGGTGTTGTTTTAATGCAAGAAGGAAGACCCATTGCTTTTGAAAGTCGTCCAATCAAAGGAAAGTATTTACGTTAAACCTATTTATGAGAATGAAATGTTAGCACACGTATACTAAAGAAATGGAGAACTTACTCAATGGGAAGATACTTTCATGTAGTAACCGTATCATGATAGTCTTAAACACTCTTTTGGAACAAAGACTATCTTCGTAAGAGCAAGAAAAATGGGTCACAAAGACGTTTAAGCAGTGGACTTTAGCGAATATACAAAAAGGGAAGCAATCTTGTTGCAAATGCACTCTCAGAAAGAATGAAGAGGTGGAATCATTGCTTTGTGCCATTTCCTTTATTATCCAACCAGATTGGATAACCGGAAGAGATGAATGGAAGAAGGACGAAGAAGTGTGGACACTCACTCAAAAGTTGGCAGCAAGATCCTAGTACATCCGATACATTTAGTTGGAAAATGATTCCTTATGGCACAAATATCGCTTATATCTTTGTAATAATTCCCAACCAAAACAAATATTCTTTTTGGAATTGCACACTTCTCCTTTAGGGAGGACAATTCGTGATTTTTAAAAACTTACCACAAGGTGAAGAAAGAATTTTTTTGGGATGGCCTTAAATCTAATATTCAAAATTTTGTGGCGAATGTTTGGTTTGCCGTGCCAGAATAAAGTTGAGACAATTAAGACTCCTGGGTCTTCTAAGCAACCTTTATCCATTCCAAGTCAACATTGGGAGGGAGATTTCCAATGGATTTTATCACAAAGTTTACCTAAGTCCGAAGGAAAGAGTAAGTTACCATGGTAGTTGATAAAAATTACCAAGTATGCACACTTTTGTGCATTATCTCATCCATTTAAAGCAAGTACAATTGCTACTACATTTATGGACACAATCTAAAAGCTACATGGAAACCCAAGGGTTATTGTGAGCGACAGAGATCCCATTTTTACTAGGAAATTTTTGGAAGGGAGTTATTTTCTTGTTTGGGTACTCAATTAGTTTCCATAGCTCATCTTATCATCCCTAATCCGATGGTCAAAATCCAAGATAGTAAATAAATGTTTGGGAGGATATCTTCGTTGGTTTTCAGATCCATAAACAACACAATGGGTCAAGTGGTTACCTCGCCGAATGTATAACACTTCCATACCACAAAAAGAACATGACCCCATTTATGGCACTTTATGGATATCATCCACCATCCATCACATCATCTTTAAGAGAAAATTCAAAGGTTCAAGTAGCAAGATCACATCGAGCATCAACAACAAGAAGTTCTCCAACTCTTAAAGGACAACCCGAATTTGGCACAAAAATCGAATGAAACAACAAAGTATCAACATCATAGCCGAGAGAAGCTTTGATGTAGGAGACTATTGTATTTACCACAACCATACAAAAAAATGTCCCTCAAGCAAGCTAAGAAGGATAATAAATTATCTCCAAAGTACTATGGTCCTTATAAGGTGTTGCAAAAGATTGGTACAATGGCATACAAATTGGAGCTTCTTGCTTCTTCACGAGTGCATCCAATTTTCCACGTTTCATGCTTAAAGAAGATTATAGGTGAAATTACCAAACAATATTTTAACTTGATGAGGAAGGAAAATCATATTGGAACCCGAAGCGGTCACGAAACAAGAATTTCTAAAAGCTACAATCAATCAATTTCAAAGCATTCTATCAAGTGGAAGAACTTACCCACTAAAGATTCTACATGGAGGATGAGAATTTTTATATGTATACCCGTAACTACTCAAGCGTTTAGACAACACTTTTTTGAAGGAGAGGGGCATAAGTAGTCCCTATACTACTAGTATACCTCCTTATTGTTGTTAGTGTAACCCCCCTTATTGTTATTATTGCACCTTGTAAATTTCATATTATTATTGTGCCCTTAAATTATTATTACATAGGCTGTCACCACGATTACATTGTGTCCCCATGGACTTACATATAGAAAGGAGGTTTTGTAAATTTGAATCATCCAAGAATTTTTCATTCATGTAATGTATTGGAGGTTTCCCCCTCGAAGTGGCTCATTTCTAAGGCGTTGATATCTCTTTTCTTCTATTTTTGGAGCTAGTTTCACAACATGCTCTTCATCAATTTCATGGAATTCAAAGTAATCATTCATTTTTTTTACATGTTTTTGAGCAGTGTATTGACCTACATCATCAAACTGAAATATTTTACTTTGGTAGTCCAGTGGCATGGCATGTAAAGGGGCCTGTAGGGCCAAAGGGGCATATCTGGTTGCCATGGCTAAGATGCTAACTTGACTGAGAGGTAAATTTGTAGTACTTGGAGATGGAACTGAACTTGAAGATGGAACTAAACTTAAACATGGACCTGAACCTGAAGTGTTTGGAGATGAACTTGAAGTGATTGCAGATGAACTTGAAGTGATTGCAGATGAACTTGGAATGTTAGAAGATGGGAATAAAACTCTAGGTTGAAGAGGAAGTTTTGGGATGAATGGATCTGTGGAATGAACTATGGTGGATATTATAGATGAGGTGGTACTATATAAAGTTGTATTTACAGTTTCAGAAGGAATAGCAGAATGCTTAGGGGTAGCAACAGTTAAAGCAGCTAATTCAACTGACTATTGAAAGTAAGCTTCATCTATATCTTTAATCAAATTTGCAGCTAAAATAGCAAGATTTTCAAGAGTATTTATAACTTGTTGATCTAAATCAAGTTGTATAGTTTCCTTCTTTTCTTCAATAAATTGAATAAAATTAGGTTCTATTACAATATTATAAATTGAACTTTTAGATTTGGTTCTAAATAGAGAGTGCTCAAATGATAAATCAAACTGTATATCCTGTAAGCTTGGCAAGTTTTTGGGAAGTGAATTTGATTTGATTAATTGACTACTACTTCCTAGACTTTCTACTTTTTTATGTTTTCTTAAAATTCTGTCAGGATCATCAACAATTATAGCAGGTTGTGGATCAGGATGAGCCCTGGTATTGTATGTTCTTTTAGGACCCAGAATTTTAATTTTTAATGATAAATTTTAGCAAAGCAAAATAAAACTTAAGGTGAATAGATGAGGAAAAGTGTTTCCTTTAAGATTTATTTAACTGAGGACTGATTCCCCAGTATGGTCGACAGTATGTTACCACTCTGAAATTTCCCTTGGGTTGTTATATTTGTGTTAAAATAAATAACAAAGGTAACTATCAACCACTTTTAGGATTAGGATCTAGCCTTCCTAATGCTCAGAGAGGGCTCTCTCTTAATGATTTAACTTTGTTGTTTTAATTGATTTTAGGCTAGTTATGTATGCTTGATTTGGTTTGCTTTTTTATTTGGTGGTGGAATTACTGATTTAGATGGATAAGTGCCTGTCTATTATCCATTTGGAAATGGAGTCAAAATATCAAGAAAACAGGACAGAATCAAGTTCTAAACGAAGTGTTCACAGGGCAAGGTAGCTGAGAAAAATCAGATCTTTAAAGGTTGAATGGTGAAGTGGTTTTCAATCGGGATCAAGGAGCAGTTAAGGATTCCTTAAACCAGATAATGAATGAAGGTGAAAGGGGTCAATCGATATGGGAGAGAAATTAAGGATTCTCAGATCTGCATATTAGAAGAAAACATGAAAATGAATAATAGTTCAAGGCAGAGTGTATTTAAACAAGTTCTGAAATAAAATTCCTGTTATAACATTTAAATTTAGAAAACATAAAAGTTTATGGAATACTTAAGAAAATAACAATGAACAATTGAAAGTACTTCACTGAAGTGGCACAACACATGAATCCTGTAATGCAATGCCTTTATTTCTTGTCCTGTCTGTTGACTTGAAAATGGTACAATGAACGCTCAGGTATTTAGATCAATTACAACTATAGAAATGTTGAGGAATCCACACACAATACTTTGAATTATGAAGTATTTATACAAAAACTAATAAAAAATATCCTAAAACTGATTTAGGAATTATTCAAGGGAAATAAAATATCTTCATGTAAGAAGATAGAGACACCTATGTAACTAAATGAAAGTTGTCCCTGTTTATTTGTTTG
Source organism: Pinus albicaulis (assembly GCA_034641835.2). Classification (NCBI taxonomy): domain Eukaryota; kingdom Viridiplantae; phylum Streptophyta; class Pinopsida; order Pinales; family Pinaceae; genus Pinus; species Pinus albicaulis. The sequence goes on from CM076569.1 coordinate 294,288,818, forward strand.
TTGTTTGTTGCTATCTTATCTCTCTGACTGGTGCTTTACGCTAGTTGTATCTTTACGTTATCTACCTTTTAACTGAATTCATCTTTAAACTTTGTCTTTCATCTGTATTCACTTTAACTTGACTTCTCTTTTAACATGTTTTACCTTTAACTATCACAGAAAATTCCTCTTTTACTTTACTACTTTGTCTCCCTGCTCTATTTTCACTTTTGTCCTTGTCTCTCTTTTACCTGCTTTTACTTTTACCTGTTTACAGTAAATGATACAATTTTTCCCAAGCCTCTTCATCTTGTAGTTTAATTTTTACCATTCTCCTATAAATCTCGTCTGCTTTAGTGTACTTGGTAAATGTAGGCTTGTTTATAAAGAGATGATTTACCTCATGCTGGAGGTAAAAGAGATTTTCAAATGTCTGATGGAGTAATTTACCTATAGGAATTCCTTTCATAGAGGAATTTTTGGACTTTTCTTTAGCCACTTCTCTGATCTTCTTGTCATAATCTTAATGTCTCATTAGTCTATCATTAATCACCGAAGGATTAGGCAGACCTTTCGCCTCAAGGTATCAAATTTTTTCATGAATATGTTTACTGCTAACTCCATAGTTTGACATTTATCTTCAAGCTGTATCATGAGATTTTTCTTGGAAATTACCTTTTTTACCTCTAATATTGTTTTTGTTTTGTCACTTATCTCAATTTCTTCTAATTCTTGCTTGTTCCTAAAATTGAGAAACCTGATTATCTCAGTGGCCTCCTCTGGTTTCTTTCCAAGTTCTTCTTTAACTTTCTGAATAGCATCACTTTCGTGCTTTATCAATTCTTTCTGCTCAAATATAACTTGTATAGATGGTTTTCTTGGGCTAGTGGTTCTTTCAATGTCAATTCTTTTTCTAACTTCTGTATCTTGTCAGTCAACCTATGGGATTTCTATGTTTCAGATTTATACATGATTTAAGCCAACTTCTTTTTATCTTCAATACTTTGTACTTGATCTTTAAGTCTATTAATCGCATTTGTTTGGATTGACATATCTTGCATAGCTTTGATTAATTTAACTACTTCATCATTGGGATGAGCTGCTGTTCTAGCTAGTGTAGTAGCTGGTGTTGCTGAAACTTCTGTTATTACTAGAATTGTTGTAGTAACTGGAACTGTAGTAGATAATGGAGTTGTTGTGGCCACTGAAGCTGAAGTTGAAGCTATGGAAATGGTAGTAACAGTAACTACTTCCATGTTGGAATTATTTTCCTGCACTAATTTGTCCATTTCATTATTCATCTCTTTCAGTTGAGTTGTCAACTGAATGATGAGATTCATCATTTCATATTTCTGACTTTCTTTCTCAAAAAATTCTTTAGTTTGTGGATGCTCTATTGGAGGTATTTTCAGTTGTTTCTTCAATGCAGCAATGTCTGCATTATTCTTCTTGATAATCTCTTCAGCTGCTTTGATGTTATTTGGATCATACCTCCATGACCAATTCTTTCAATGATTTTATTATGTTGTCCTTGGCTTGTGAAGATGCCTTCTCTAGTTTTAACTGTGCTCTGATGTTTTCTAGAGAATTCTTTAGTTTTTGGACACCCATACCTTTGTTGGTCATAGTTGAATATATCATTTCTCCAGCTTGCGTATGGAACTAAATCTGATATATAGGATGTACATCTTTAGACATAACTTCAAATGTCATTTTCTTGTAGTCTGTTGATGACTTTCGATTCTACATTGTTGGCTGCAATTCAAAGGCTGAAAGTAACCTATTTTGGTCACTAGGAGTCTGTTTCCAATATTGGGCATAAGTCAAAGCTTTAAATGCCTCATTCTTCAATTTGATTTATTTGTACTTCTCCATTATATCTTGTTCTTTATCTATTGGTTTGCTTTATGAAGATACTTCTACACTATGTTTCTTTTGAATAATCTAAGCACTAGAGGTTGAAGGCTGATGAGTTTCCTCTGAAACTATGGGAGGTGCATTATCCCTGACAATTATTTCAGTATCAATAATCTCAAGAGTGTCAATTATTTCTTCTTGCTCAATTACTGGATTCAGCTTGGGCTTCTTCCTATACATTAGTTTGAATTTGGTTTCATTAGTGGTCTCAGCAAAATAAGAGCCTTCCTCTCTAGCTCTCTTTGAGTCCCTATCTTGTGGGGCTGGAGTATGAAGGACGAAACTAATCTCAATCTTCTTTTCTACTTCTTGCAAATTATTTTCCAACCACTCTAACTGGTTGGAGTACTTTTCAATTTCTGGTTTAGACTCATGGAAAAAAGGAGTCAATTTGAATTTGACTATTAGTTTACTGATGACTCCCAAAGGATCATATTTCCATTTGAAACTATTGTTGAACTTGAAATCCTATAAACACTTTTCTTCTTGTTGACCAGCATTCCTATTATTGCAAATGAAAGGACCAAGCTAGTTCTTAAACTGAGTTTTCTTCTTTGTTGACAGAAAATTGACCTCATCTGAGTTTAGGATTTGCCTTATATATTCCAGTGCAAATAACCTCATTGGGAGGTATTTGGGGAGATTTTATGGAACAAGCTGGCATCCATACACCCTAATTTCATTGTGGTTCTGGTATAAATATCAGACTCTTGTTCTGCTTTGTTAAGACAGTTACAATACTTTATTTATTTCTTCATTGGCCCTAGGTTGAATGCTATTGTTTAGCATGTTGACAACTGGATGTACAAATGAATCAATGAAGTCCTTGTAGCTGAATTTTATGGAATCCTTTCTAATCAAGGATGTACAGAAGACTACAGATTGGGGGTTACCCACTGTGTCCAGTTTTTGAAGGCTAATTGCAAACCTTTCTGATTGCAAATAGAAGAAAAACTAAAACAAAACTGATGAATATTTAAACACTCTTTCCTCTGGTAATTTAACTAATTTCTCATGGATGGCATCTGATGGGTATTAAGAAAAGTTAAATGTGGAAGCTGGAGGTTGTCCTGGGTAGAATATGGATAGAAAACCTAAGATTGAAGCATCTACATATTCATTAGTAAAGTACCCTAAAATACAAGACAGCATTGTGACAATCTGTTTGGTTCTCTCTGAAAAAATTGAAGTTGAGTAAGGAGGGTTTTTCTTTGGGGTTTCAACTGATGGAGGGAGGAAGGTTTGGAATATTTGAAACCTCTTGGGAAAGTCCAGTTTCATATATAATTCAGTGAGGATTTCAATAGACAATGGAGCTTCATCAGGTTTGGGTTGGATCTGCAACATCTGATTTATGGATTCTGGAGTGATTTTGAATAAAATCTCTTTGCTAGGGGTTACTAGGGCTCTTTCATTGGGCAGATAATTGATTTGACAGTTTTTGATGATTTTCGGAAACTGAAATGTCTGTGGGAAGATATACCTCGGTAGGTTTGAATCCCAAAGGTGGATATCATCAACCTGGTCTATGAAATTATCATGGCTCTAGCAGTGAAGCTCAAGGAGGTTGAATTCAATGACTGTATCACTTATTTTGCAGTCTTTATCAGAAAGGGGAGTATGTTCAACATCTACTACAAGGGCTTGCAGAGGATTTATAGATATTATGATCTGGGAGGCCATTTAACTTGTTCAATTAGCAATTATTACTTTATGTGTTTAAGAAATGGTTTCGGGATGCTTAGGATTACCTGTGAAATGGTTTAATTCGGTCTACAGAAGGTTTGTTTGCCACAGTAGGTTTTAACTTCGGTCTCCAAATCTTTAAGTCAGAGTCAGCAACATTTTGGTAGCAAAAGGCTTGAATTATTGTCAAGAATAGCTTGAAAATAGGTCGGCACCAGTCATCTTGGACTATTTTCTGCAAATAAATAGTTTGGTAATGCACAGCAATAAGGAATAATTGTTACGGGCGGGCTTTATTGCTTCTTGACCGAAGGTGGTTAATCATAGGGCGCGGAGGTTAAATTCAAACAAAGGCAGTATTCGTCGTACAACAAAATTTTGGTATGGCGGTTATCGCACGATGAAAGGCGGGTTGGTGGTTTTCGTCTGCGGGATGTGATAAGATGTCAGACTGACACGTGGCAGGGGAGAGGGGGTGTGAAACCACCTATTTCACACCCCTTATTGGTTTTAAACATTGGGAAATTGAAAGTGAGAAATCTTTAGAAAATGGTTGGATCATAAGTAGCGCCAATCGAACAGTTGACAAGGGTCGAGGGATGAGTTGGGGAGATTTGATAGGTAAGACCGGGAATCTTTTATGCGGAGGGATTTTAATATGAGTGGGTCGGGGATTATATGAAGTTAGACCCAAGATTATATATGTGCGAGGTTTAAAGTAAAGTGGGACCTCGGGGAATTAATATAATGGAGGGGCTTTTAAAAATAAAAAATATATGTTAAGCTAACATAAGGGTCGGGGGAAATATATTTAAGCGGGATTTAATATAATATGGGGTAAAGGTATAAAAACGGGGATTTAATATACTAATGTGGATAAGTTAAAATGATAATGGTAGGAGGTAATAATACATTAGGAATGGATTTAAAAGGATATCGGGGAGTGATTTTTACTGTAGGGCCCGATACATTTCAAATATTTTAAAAGCTTTAGATAAGTGGGTTTTTATGTTTTTAAAATGGAAAAGGGGATTTATTTTTCAAATGAAAATGTGTTTTTTAACTAGGGAAAGGGATTTTAGGAAGGGAAAAGGGGTGAAATAAGGGGAAAAGGTTATTTTACAAGGGAAAATGCCTTCTAAGAGTGGAAATAGGGTTTTATGCAAGGGGAAGGGGATTTAGGGGGATATTAGTGATATGAAATGACCAATTGATGCTTTCCATTCCTTGTGAAAGTAATCTACCTACCCTTTATTTACCCTAACATTTTTCTTCATTTATTGGGTGCATTTGAGCTTTTTGACCCTTTATTTTCCTTTTGATAAGCAAACTAATCTACTTCTAACCTTATAACTTCCAATGGCTCAGATTAAACTGATGAGCTCATTTTTATTCTCTACCTAACTACTGATTTGCCAAGATTAAATGCTTTGGCCAGATATTTATTCTCTAACTATCTTTACATGAAATTTAAAAGCATGAATGAATTAAGATTAAACTGTTTGATCTTCATGGATTGTGTCATTTTTACAAGCTGCACACAATTTGTATTTGCAAAAAGTAAACTAAAGTAATTTCATTTGAATGTGCAACACTTTCATGATCTATTTTTATCTCTTTTTGGTGGGGTTCATATTTTATATTCTTTTTTGATCTTTTTCTTTTAGTCCTTTGATTTTTCTTTTCAGACTTGCCCTCTTTTCATTTTTTAATATGGGAAAACATTTGCAGAAAGAAAATTTATGTAAAATATTATAAGACTTTACATAGTCAATTCAAAATTATGATCCCTATTATTATAGGACCCTAACATAAACCTCGTTAAAAAATGAAACAGGTTTCCATGAGGATAGTTCTTTTACTGTGTCAACCTTGTTAAAAAATGAAACAAGTCCCCATGAACATAGTTCCTTTTCATGTCTCAAGCTTGTTAAAAAATGAAACGAGGTCCATGAGGATGGTTCTTCTATTATGTCAACCTCGTTAAAAAATGAAATAGATCCTTATGAGGATATTTCCTTTTGATGTGTCAACCTCGTTAAAAAAATGAAACATGTCATCATGAGGATATTTCCTTTTAATGCGTCAACTTCGTTAAGAAAATGAAACAAGCCCATGAGGATGGTTCTTTTACTGTGTCACCCTAATTAAAAAATGAAACAGATTCCCATGAGCATATTTCCTTTTCTTGTTTCAAGACCATTAAAAATGAAACAATTTTTCATGAGCATAGTTCTTTTCCTGTGTCAATCTCGTTAAAAAATGAAACAAATCCTCCCCTAATTAAGTTGAGTCTTTCATCTAGTCTCTTGAATGAACCTTCATTCAATACAGCTATTAGTAGCCAGTAATCTACATAGGTGAATGAAATGAAGCTCGGGGGGCATGTGCTCTTGCAGGTTATGCTTGGGGGGGCATTGAAACCTATCTCAAGCACAGTTTTCTCTGTTTCAAGCTTGTGTACAAATGAAACCAATCTCAAGCATAGTTATTATTTGTTTCAAGCTTGTATAAAAATGAAACCTATTTCGATTCCATTTTGGTTATTATTTTCAAGACTTGTTAAACTCATGAAATTCCCGAGATTCTTTTGTTATCTTTCATGCTCGTAAAACACATGAAAATGTCGAGTTATTTCCTTCTTTTCCTGCTCATTAATTGAATTGAAATTCGATGATATGAGTATATTTTTATCACTATTACAGACTCATTAAAACTTACGACAAAGCGAAACCTTGGATTTCTCTTTTAATCCCTTTTTATACTCTCTAAACATGAAAAGATCATCGAGTACTTGAATATTCGAACTCAAAAAAGAAAATGAACAATCATCTATTCAATATAAGTTTACCCTTTTTCCAGACTGAACTAGACTATTTACGAAAAAGGTATACGTTGACTAAGCATGGTCAATGCAGTTCTCTCCTACATTATTTTATCCTTTTTCGAGCTTGAGGGACTACATTTACGAAAAGGAACATTTGGAGTTTTCTTATGTTTTTCTTTTGCTTCCTAAAATTGAAAAACATCGAGTTATCTTTCTCTGGGCTTGTTAAAAATTTACACTAAAAGAAAAACATGAGTTTTTTTTGTGTATTTTTAAACTCTTTAATCATGAAAACGACATAGAGTTAACCCTACACTGGACTCGTAAAACTTAAATAGTGCAGGACTCATCAATCATGACGGAACCGAACTACTCCTTCCTAGGGTTCGTTACAAATACTTCGAAGGACTCATTTGAAGGATGAGCTTATATGACAAGCATATGTTATTCTCCTCAAGTTTGTGTAAAAATAAATAGGTACTCGCCAGTAATGGTGTGGGGGAATTGGGAACGAAAATTTATTTTTATTATTAAAGGCAATATGTTGCTCTTGAACATGACACTCTGTTACATTTGTGTCTGAGTTGGGAAATTCATTTGTCTCATAGTTAATCAAACCTCATTGAAATTATTCATTTGTTTTTGGGTATTATCGTTGATTCAAATGCTGCCAAGTCTAAGTCTTGTGTCACCAATATGTTCAAGAGAAGTCCAACCTCAGTCAAAATTACCTTGCAAATAATAACCTTCAATCGCGTTGGTCATCCCTGAGTCAGTCCTGAATCACTTCAAATATTGTTCTTCAAAACTTGACATGATTTTCGGGTCGTGGGCCTTCCTGCGACGGATCACTTCCTATTGACTTCAGCTCATTATCAAGTTCATCTATAAACCCTTTTCAGTACCTTGAGGCTTGAATGCCCTAATCGTAGTTTTCTCGCTTTCGAAGATAGGTTCTTATCATTGACCTCCGATCGAATGATTCTATGAATGTTCAACTTCAAAACATTTAATCACACTTCATAGATTGCACTGGAGTACCTTGAGAGCCATTTTCATTATTAGTGGCTACTCTTGCGCTTGTTAACGATCCACATCATTGACCGGTAATCAAGTGGTTTCTACCATGTTTGACTTCAAGACATTCACTCGCATGGTTAGAATCATACTACGGATCGAGAGATGGGGATCAAGACCCTGGATCTTCTTTCATCCATCCAGGCTGCATGGATTTATTAAATATTCATGATTGTAAACTTAGATCCATTGATGGTTGTGTCCATACTATGTCTACTCTTGACATGGATATTTGTGTATTTCCCTATTGGTTCTGTTAGCCAGCTATAAAATTTGTTATACCAAATGCTGGCTAAAAAAAATTTTGAGCCTTCAAGGAACAAATTTCATTGCTAAAATTGTTGGCTCTTGAAGACTCTTTGTAGGCCTCATGCCTATCCTCTGTCCAAAACTTCACTGCTGTTCCCATTTTACACTTAGAAATCCTGCTGATTTCCAAGCCATAATACTTCTGCAAGCACCTTTTTCCCCCTTCCCTTATTCCAAAACTAACCTCAGTTTTTATCCCTCCATCTCCCATGAAAAATCCCTCATTTTCATAATTTTCCCTTTCCCCTTCATCAAAAACACCTTGACAAGGTTGAAAACTCCTTTTTCGCCTTATCGGAACCCTCAATTTCCCTTGAAAACCATTGGAAATTCGTAAAAATCACATTTTTCATACATTATAGACTTAAGCCCCCTCGGGCTAAGTCTAGAAGCCCCTTTTTCCATAAGCCCCTGGTCGTACTACCATTCATATGACCTTCGGTCCCGCAGTCAGGCGCTAAGCCATTTCGTAAATAATATTTCAAAAAACCTTAGGTTATATTAAAAAGTCGTTGATTTTATTATTTTATTATTTTCCCACCCCCCCCCCCCCCCCAAAATATTAAGAACTTACGATATTTCCAAATTTTGGGTTTTTAATTATTTTCTAAAGTTTTCCACCGGTACAAGTTTTAAATCGTTCCATACCGTTGATCTGATCTGAAGATTGGACGGTGCGGAGTCCGTCTCCCGGTGGTCCCCACATTCCACTCACCTGCCCAAAAACCACGTGGTATTCATCGCACCGCCTTTGGCGAGGGCAGTTTTTTCTCAATCGCCAGCGATTCCACTCATCGATTGACACGTGTCCTGGCCACTGTTCACAAAACCGCCGTCCATCGCGCGTTAACGTTTGGATGAGGATGCCGCGTGATATCGCCGTACACTGACTGATCTGAGGTCGCCCATCCGACGACTATCGCTCATTGAAGTTGCCCGACAGTTAACCAGGATACGGCGCGTCATTCAATCAATCTCTATCGTTGATCTGATCTGCAGATCGACGGTCCAAATTCCATCACCCTTTTCCGTCGCCTAGTCAACATTTCCCGTTTTGAATTTCCATTGCCCATTCCCGACCGTCGATCTCTGCGCGATCGACGGTTCAAATTTAAACGTTTCTTCCGCCTTCCCTTTGTTTCCTACGATCAATCTCAACCGTTGGATGATGCCATCCAATGACCATGCTTCCTCCATGTGTCCTCTGCAGCAGTAAACCTATATATGCAGGATTTTATAATATTTTTTTGTATTTTGTAGGGTTTAAATGGTTTTCTCGCCATTTTTGAAGAAAATTCGAAGGCAGAGGATGATGATTTTCCTGCCTTCGATTCACCAAAGAAAATCATCACAGGGGTTAAATCCACGTTTTCATCAATGATTCATGAAGAATTGATGCTACATAACCCTGCGCAGCCCTGTACATCAGAAAAAACCATGAATCAAGCGCAGTCAGAGAGTATCAGTGACGAAGAACAAAATTTATTAGAACAGAGGATTAATGACAGATTTTGCGGGGATCACGGCTAAGAATGTTTATCAAAAGCCTAATCTCTGATTTAAAACATAGTTTAAAGAAAATCTAAAGTGTTTTATCGACAGGAAACCCTCCACCGCTACAAATTGAGGCAAATTGATCCCTCTAGCTACCACAACGCCACCTGTGCCTCAAAGTATTCAATCAGGAGCCGAATTTATTGATTAGGATCATATATTTGTCTCAGCGCAGCCAGAAAGTTACTTCTGCAAGGAAACTTAATGCACAGATCATCTGCAGAGTTACTTCGATGCCACACAGAGCCTCAAAGGTCAACAAAAGCTCCCATCGAGCTTAATCTTTATGTAAAAGCATTTAGTACAGAGGATATGTATGTAAGTTTCTTCATTGAGCCCCTCAAAGGCCAATAAGACATTAATTCTGTATTAATTTTAATTGAGATATTTTATCAGATCTCACCTCCTCATCCTTCTATATATACTACTACAGAAGATGAGTGAGGGGTTTTTTGCAGAACTTTGAAATATATTTGAGCTTGAACTTCTGATTGTAAATAGTGTTCACTGGCCCTTGGAGCTCTGCTTGTGAATGGATTAGTTAGGCCGGATAGTGAAGATGATTGCTGAACTGAAACATTGGACCTGAGTACTGTAACTGGTTTCACATCAATAACAAGTTGTTTCTTAGGATCCTAGTCTATATCGCTGGTGAAGTGCCTCTTTCTTTGTTATTGTTTTCCTTCTATGTATGTCATATTGTTCATTATGCTCTAATAAAGAACAACATTTATAGAGTTAGGACCTGCTGTATATCAGTAACCTTCTCTGACTGAAAATCTTTCTCTAAATGTTTTCCTCCAATTTGTTTATTTGAGAATGATTTAATACAGTTTAAGCAGTTAGGAATGTTGGAGTTCCCTCGTCCTACTGTTTTCTTTAAACATTGTTCTTGAAAGTTATTTTCCTTATTTTTCTTATTAAATATTACTATGGAAGATATGGTGTGCCCTGGTCCTAGTTTTTCTCCAAAAGTAGATTCTGAAAGTTTCCCCTGGTGTTGACTGAAAGCAGAATAGGTTTAAAAGTACTTTATCTGATCTTAAGCTTACACTCTGTCTTCTCTTATATGTTTTCATACTTTCTGAAGGTAATTATGTGGATTACTGGATTGTTTGTCAATTAAGCTTCTTTAATACAAACTTCCCCAATAGGTCAATGGTTAGCCCTGCACTTGGTTGGTTTTAAACAGTTACTTAAGAGGCTTTTCTTGTTTGGACTGACTATAAATCCTTTGTGAAATTATTATCAGTTTCCACCTCTCCAACACTTTATTGTTTCCATTCCATCATTATAATCTCAATAATCTTGTGATGTAGATGACTTGCCCCTTGGATCACTCTTGATGTTGTTGTTCAATTAAAGCCCTGTTACGACTCCATATCCCAATGGACTAAAAACCAGTGTTATATCTATCTCTTTAGCCATATTTTTTCTATTCACTTGCAACTTCTCACCTTTGAAACTGTTTTGCATTTAGAACTTTCTCCTCAAAGTAGTATTCATGCTCAACCATCCAAAAAAAAAGCAAAACCCTCGGCCTTCATAACTAGCCTAATATCATTACCCCAAACTTCAAAGACAAATCCATCTTTGCACTTATTGGAGAGATCCCTCTCTGGATCCAGGAGGGCTAGATCCTAGAATCCCAAAGTTGGTTGAGATAATGTTGCTTCTGCAGTTTTAGTCTCACCAATCTGCTAAAATTATAAATTCCTAACATTTCTGGCGACTCCACTGGGGATCGAACCCAGAATCAAAGAATTTTTTTTATATCAACCAGCTGAGCCACCAGCAACTAACATTTCTAGAGACTCTGCTGGGGATGAACCTAATTGTGATCTCTAGTTCCCCTTAAAAATTTCATACAAAATTTGTTAGTCAAAAGCAGCTTTTTCAAGCACTACCAAAGAATGGTAATCATGATAGAACTTGTCTGAATCAGTGACAAGCTAGGTAAACCCTAGGATTCTCTTAAGCCTTTATCTAACCTTGAAAGGTCTACTGGCTTATCCATAAGAGTAGACTGTCTTTGTCTCTTAAACATAGCAAATTTTTGAAATAGAGTTAGGATATTCTTAAACAACCATACAACTGAAAAATAACTCGGAAAAACCTAAAAATATTTCAGATTGGTATTAAATAAACATGATGGTGGACCATAAAACCTTTTAACTCTGAAAAGAGCTAAAAAATTCCACTTGGCGACTCCACAATCCTTAACAGACTTTAAGACTCCACTGGGAAGAACCCTTACTATTATAATATCATTCAAACTCAGTTAGAAGACTGTAGGATTGAAATTTCTATAAACAGATTAGTTAACCTCTTAAATATTGCCATACCTGTTTGAAATTTTCTTGTTTATCTGGGTCTGAAAAACACATCATAGTGGCTCCTAGAAAGACTCATACTAGAGCCTATCCTGACCCTGATCCAACTGAGTTGGTTGATAACCCAGAAAGTATCCTTAGGAAGTCTCCTAGGATTAAATTATCAACTATTTTCAGGTCACCCTTGAGAGCTAATTCAGTCCCTGAAATATTTCATCTCTACAACAATCACAAGTTGACTTAGTAAATCCTTTTAGAACTAGGTCTCTTGGTGAATTAGATCCATTATATTCTGAGTCTTCACTTTCATCTCCTGAAACAAGTGAACATCTTGGCAACAGAGAAACAACACCTCTTGATTTGAATTTCCTACACAACTTAGGTGTCTCTCATCCAAGATCAGCTCAGCAATCTATTCTTGGTCCATCCACTTCTGCTCACCCTACATCCACTGTTCAAACCACTCCACTTCAACCCACTTTCCCTTTTGTTAATCCACCCCCACCACATATCATGGCAACATGGTATTCTCCCTTAGTCCTTCCTGCACCATTAGTCAATCTTCCACAGGATTATCAGTCCAAAATTCCATTATATGATGCTAGCAATGCTACAAGTGCATCACAACATGTGGATAAGATGAATGACTACTTTGACAGAAATGAAATTGATGATGATTCTCTCAAACTTAGATTATTTGCTCAGAGCTTAGGGGGAGAATTAAGAAAATGGTTTAAAGTTTTAACCCCCCATAGTATTAATGATCTCCAAGCCTTCCATCAAACATTATTAAACAAATGGGAAGTAAATAATAATCCTCTCCAAGTCCTTTCTGATTACAAGAACCTCCATAGAAACATTGGGGAAAGTGTGCAAGCTTATTGCACTAGATTCAATAGTGTGTATAATGCACTTTCCCCAGAACTAAAACCTCCACAAGGCTCAAATTTAAACAATTTTCCTGAAGGGTTTGACTCTGACATGACCTATCAGCTCTGAGAGAGAGATTTTGCAACCCTTGAAGATATGCAAAAAGGTGCTCTTTCTGTGGAAGTCAATTTAATGGAGAAGAGAGCAAGAATGAAAAATGAAAAGAGAGTGTCTTTTAGAGAGGAATCCACATCTTCTACTTCAAACTCAAAGATGGAGAAAATGATGGAAGAGATGATGAAAGAGATGAGCATAATTAAGAGAGCACAAGAAAGCCAAAACCAAAATGCTCCTCAAAATAGAAACTAGAACCAAAAACAGAATTTTAGAAGAAACCAACCTCCAAACAAACCTAGAGAAGATGATCAATAGATCACTCCTCCCTTTCAGCAAAACTATGTAAGTGAGGTTGAGGAAATAGATGAAATAGCAGAGGAATATGGTATCAACATGATGGGGGTAAGTAATGATGACTTTGAGATTCATTATGATAGAAAAAAGTCTATACACACCTTATGATGATAGAAGAGATGATGATGAGAATTATTATCAAGACATGGAAAATTTCATCATAGAACCTCAAAAAGAATATGACCTTAGAAGAAAAACCAGTCAACAGACCCCCAACAACAAAACCTCTGACAATTATTTACAAAACAGCACTACAACCAAGCCTAGATTTGTCAAACAAAAGGATAAAATATTGGCTGTAAATTCTGGTAATAATAAAGAGAAAGGCACTCAAAATAAAGAAAAACAGAGTGCAGACCTTAGTAGTACTAACACTTCAGCTAGTACTCCCGTGAAAACAATTTTGTCAAGTGTAAATAAAACAAATCAGCAAGCTGATAGTGCTGATAGAGTGACAACTAATAAGGCTGAAACCAACACTTTAAAGAGTCAAATTCTTTTCAGCCTGGAGCAGGAAATTTCAAAGATCAAAATCTATGTTCCCCTCACTGAGTTAGCTACCCAACATGTATATAGAGCCCAAATTTTATAGGCTTTTAAAATAGAAGAAAATGAGGACACAGTCAATCTTAATGATGACCAACCAGAGCTGATTTTTGGTCCTAATATTGAAGGTAGATATCAAGAGGGACCTGTTCCTCCCTTTTATGTAAGTTTAAACATTCATGACAAAATTTTGGACAACGCTATGCATGATTCTAGGGCTTCTCTTAATTTAATGCCAAAAGCTGTAATGGAGAGCCTGGGTTTAGAAATCACCAGACCCTACAAAGACATTTACTCTTTTGATTCTAGCAGAGTAAAGTGTTTAGGATTAATCAAAGACCTCTGTGTTAACTTAGCCCAAATCCCAGCCAAATGTTTAGTCATGGATATTGTTGTGGCTGATGTGCCCCCAAAATATGGAATGTTATTATCAAGATCTTAGGGGGCTAAGTTACAAGGGACTATGCAAATGGACATGACCTATGCAACTATCCCTATTTTCAATCAAACTAGAAGACTTTACAGGGAGTCCCATATGAAATTCATAGTTACAATTCAAGACAAACCACAAAACTCTCCTCTGTATTCTGTAAATACAGGCCTTGATTCTTTTATCATTTTTAATGATGAAACATTTGGTGAAAAAGTCACTTTATCAGGATTAATGGCCAACAGGGAGGAAGAGGAACACAATGTAGGTGTGTCTAAACAGTTTGTTGAACCTGTAAAATATATCAAACTAAAAAAATGTCTTGAGCTACAGGGCAGATGTCCTTTTCTCTTAAACATTCACAATCAAGAAAACAACCCTCAAAAAAATGCAAATCTTGAGGAATCAAAACAAATACAACTAAGTGTTGAGATTCCACAAAAACCCTTGAGCACGTTAGTTGAAGAGGACAGTAACCAGAATGAAACTAAGAAATGTCCTCTATGGAGTATGTATTTTGATGGATCTTGCACTAAGAACAATGTTGGTTCAAGTGTTTGGATTACTAACACTGAAACAACCACATAGAAAGCATTTCTTGCAAACTAAACTTTCATTGTTCCAATAACATAGCAGAATATGAATCCCTTCTCTTAGGCTTACACCTATTGAAAAAGTTAGGAGCTAGAAGAATCAATGTGTATGGGGATTCAGAGTTAGTCATTAGGAAATTCAATGGGGAATGTAATGCAAATCATCCCAGACTTAGAGCCTATCGAAGCGATGTCATGGACCTTTTGAAAACATTCGAGGAATCCAAACTGTTTTTTGTCCCAAGAAAAAGAAATATTGCGGCCCACCATTTAGCCTTTGTAGCTAGAACATGTTTAACGCCATATAGCGCCAAAGACTGCACAACTCAGATAAAATTTAGACCAGCTGTTCCTGATAATGAGAAATATTGGTAGGTATTTGACAATGACAAACAAATATAAGACTTCATGCAATTCAGAAATGAATTTGAACTAAACAGTCCGGACTCAGACTATGAAACAGACTACAGGGAATAAAATTTTCTCGATGAAGAAGAACCATCTCCTGAACCTACTAATATAAACCTGTTATCTAGAAAACTTGAAAGCGAAACAGAATTGAATGCAGAGTTAGAAACAGAGGAGTTAGAAACTCTGCACTCTAAATATGAAATTTTGCCTAAGGGTCTGGCCCCTTTAGAAGAGTTGTTCGATTTAAACGATGTGGCAAATAAACCAAAACTGGAACCTGTAGAGACTGAAGTGAAGGAGTGCAATATAGGCAGTGAACTTAAACCTATGATGATCAAACTGTCTAAAACTCTACCAGCTCACATCAAACTTAAATACATAGAGTTGTTTAAAGAGTTTTCTGATGTTTTTGCATGGAGTTACGAAGGTCTTAAATCCTATGACACTGAAATAATACAGCACAAAATTCCCCTCAAAGAAAACAAAAAACCATTCAAACAGAAACTGCGCAGAATAAACCCTGTTCAGTTGCCTTTGGTTCAGAAGGAGATCATGAAAATGTATGAAGCTGGTATTATTGTCCCTATTAGATATTCTGAATGGGTGTCTAATATGGTGTTAGTTAGGAAGAAAACTGGAGAAATCGGGCTTTGTATAGACTTTAGAGACTTAAACAAAGCTTCATTGAAAGACAACTACCCTTTACCTAAGATGGATCATATTTTACAAAGGGTGGTAGGGTCTAGAAGAATTTCTTTGCTAGATGGCTATTCAGGGTACAATCATATCTTAGTTCACCCTGCTGATCAATTAAAGACAGCATTTACTACACCATGGGGCACTTTCATGTATGCGAAAATGCCTTTTGGTCTAATTAATGCTGGAGAAATTTTTCAAAGATCCATGGACATAGCTTTCTCGGAGGAACTGGGCTTCTTCATCATTATATACCTTGATGATGTCACTGTGTTTTCAAAAATAGATGAAGAGCACTTAGAACATTTAAGAAAGGTTTTCGAGAAGTGCAAAAATTTTGGGATATCTTTAAACCCTAAGAAGACACTATTTAGTCTCCAAGAAGGTAAAATTCTTGGGCACATTATTTCTGAGGAGGGTATTAAGATAGATCCAAAGAGGATTGAGGCTATATTGCAAATCTCTCATCCTCAGAACATCAAAGAGTTACAATCTTTCATTGGAAAGATTAACTTTTTGAGAAGGTTCATCCCCAACTTGGCTGAGCTCCTTAGGAATATCACAAACATGTTAAGAAGGAGCAAGGGGTAAAATGGACCTTGGAAGCAAAGAAGTCCTTTGAACTAGTGAAACAAGCGTTAACCAAAACACCGGTTCTTATAAGTCGTGATTTTTCAAAAGATTTTTATATTTTCTCATTTGCATCAGAACATACCATAGTTGTTTTCCTTTTACAGAAAAATCCACAAGGACAAGAGCAGCCTATTGCATTCTTTAGCAAGGCATTGAGGGATTCCCCTTTGAAGTATAACATTATGGAAAATCAAGCTTTTGCTTTGCTTAAAGCTTTGAAAGACTTCAGAGTGTACATCCTTCACTCACAGATCATTGCCTTTGTCCCAAACTCAGTTGTTAAAGACATTCTAACACAAGACCGAGATGGTAAGAGAGGTAAGTGGATTGTTGTTATCCTTGAATATGATTTAGAGATAAAACCCACTAAACTCATCAAACACCAAGGTCTAGCAAGGTTAATGGCTTAATCAAATTTTGAAGTTCTTGATATAATATGATTAATGCTTTGGATGACCAAGAAAAATTCTCAACCCCTATAGTTGAAGATCATTTTATGAATTCTCCTTGGTATGCTGATATTATTTATGTTTTTCTTAAATTGAATACACCTCCTGGTTTGACAAAAACAAAGGCAAGATTCCTCAAATTGAAAGCTATAAAATATTGCATTAGAGATAGATGTCTTTATTGGAAAAATGCAAGTAGTGTATTGCTTAAATGTTTTCCTGATTTTGATGCAGAAAAGGTTAAATACCAGTTCCATGAAGGAGAGTGTGGAGGCCATTTGTACTGGAAGACAACAGCCAACAAAATCTTAAGGGTTGGTTTCTATTGGCCTACTCTTTTCCATGCTGTGCATAATATGATCATATCCTGCCATAAATGTCAAATATTTGAAGGCAAAAGAAAACTGTTACCCCTACCTCTGCATCCAATCACCATTGAAGCCCCATTTCAACAGTGGGGACTTGACTTCATAGGATAAATCCATCCCCCATATTCTGCCCAGCATAGATGGATTCTCACTGCCACAGACTATTTCACTAAGTGGATAGAAGCCATACCTTGTAGACAGGCCAATGATTCAGTTATTATAAAATTTATGGAGACTAATATTCTCTCCAGGTTTGGCTGTCCTACCAAGATTATCATTGATAATGCAGAAGCATTTGGATAAAGCAAGATGGTTGATTTCTGTCACAGATATCAGATAACATTGGGGCATTCCATGGCTTATTACCCTCGAGGTAATGGATTTGCAGAATCCTCAAAAAAAATCTTAGTGAACATAATCAAGAAACTGTTGGAGGACAATAAGAAGTCTTGGCACACAAAGCTGGTTCATGCACTTTGGGCTAACAGATTGACCTTGAAGAAATCCATTGGCATGTCACCTTGCAATTTTTCCAAACAACCTTGGTGTACCAGTAATGAAGTTGATTCAAGAGTTACAAACTGAGGATAATGACTTGATCAGAAGAATAAATCAGACCATTCATCTTCAGCAAACCAGGGAGGAGGTTTACAATAAAGCATTGCAGAAACAGATCAGCATTAAAAAGCTTTTTGACAGGAGAACAAAGGCCAAAAATTTTAAAATTGGGGACCAAGTTTTAAAGTGGGATTCAAGAAGGGAAGAGAAGGGCAAGCATGGAAAATTTGACAACTTATGGCTTGGCCCTTACTCTATTCACTCAGTTGTTGGTAACAATGCATTTTTCTTGCAGGAGTTGGATGGAGCAGAACTGTTTAGGGGTCCTATCAATGGCAGGATGCTTAAGCATTACTTCTCTTGATCCATGTTATGTTCCAAAATCCTTTTTATCTTTTTCCATTGTAAGCATTTCATCCACCATTGCATTCAAAGTTGTAAAAATCAAAAATACAAAAACAAAAGAAAGAAAGAAAAGAGGGCAAATTATGAAAACAAGAAAGGTATAGCCCCATACCAAAAAAGAGAAATAAATCTGAATGTGTGAAAGCTTAAATGCCACTCCTAAAAAACAAACTTCTAGTTAGTCAAACAGCCTAATATTGACTAATTAGTTTTAAATTTTCTACTGATAGGATAGTGAATTTGATTTTCCAAATTGTTTAATATTGGCTTATCAGTAGATAGATTAGGATATAAATTAAAGGTTCAAACATGTTCAAAATTTGAACCTAAGTTTCCAAAGAGAGATGACTCAAATCTGTTTTATTTTTTGAGTAAAAAAAAGATGTAAATCTGGTTCTAATTAGCTCAAAATATGAACCAGAAAACAAAGTAGGAACAACTCAAACAAAAGTCAGAACAGAGCTGTTAAAAAGATGAAGGAAGAGTTTTCAATTTTCAGATCTTAAGCCTTCCATTTTGATTTAATTTTCTGTAAAATAAATGTCTATGTGCATCTTGTTGTTAGTATGAATCCTTTGTCGAAGCGTACGAAAAAGGACCACTTTAGCTACGCATAACTAATAGCCCTAACAACAAAAGTGGCTGCCAATATCTTCAGATCTGTGGTTATTTGAACAAGAAAAGAGCTGCAAAAAACCAGATCTATGCATGGAAAGACATTAAGCAGTAAAAACAAGGGTTTGCTCCATATACCAATAGACAAGACAAGAACAATTTTTGAAAGAATTTTTATATTAATTGGGCACCTGGGAGGAAAACAAGAAAGCGTATCCAATTCTCCTCAGTGGGATGGGTTCTTGGAAGTCCTCAGCACTTCAGATCTAAGATTTCTCTCTCTTGTTGGTGTAGAAAACCCAATGCAAAGAATAGAGCTCAATGGGAGCTCACACAGCAAATGATGGAAAAATGTGACTAAGTGTATAGATCCAGAGTGATCTAATAGGCAACAAAAGGTGAAGAATGGTAGGAAAAACCCTCCTATTTATAACAAAATATTGGGTCATTCTAGATCTTGGTGCATGATTAAAATAATGTTAACCAAATCCAGATCCACCTTTTATGGAATATTTTATTATATTTGTTGGAGGGAAAAGGTATTTGACTTGGGTCAAATCCCTTGATTTGTCAAAAATAAATAAATAAATGATTTATTTATCTTTTAAGGAAGTGGTTAGAAGATAATCAAATAAATAATGATTTATTTAATTATTTGTGGGTGATTTGGTCATATTTAACAAGGAATATTATCTAAATAAGATTAAATAATTATTCCTAGAAAATAATAAGATAAATAAAGGTTTATCTAATTAATTTCTTTGTTTTTGGGTTAAACATGACTAGGAATAATAATTAACTTATGGTTTAATTAATTATTCCATGAGGAAAATTAAACAAAAATGGGTTTGTTTAATATTTCCTTTTGGGGTTTCCTGTTTTGACCATAAACAACCTAATAAATGTGGTTTATTAAGTTATTTTATATAGTGAAAGCAATTTTACTTAGGGTAAAATTGGTCTTACATGGTGTACTTGGGTCCATCTAATGATAATAGGTTAGATGACCAAAAAATGGTGTAACAGATTGCCCCCCAGCGTGTGAGTGTTAGGAGCAAATCGTATGACCGAAGTACGTTGTAAGAACTCAATCACTAGACAACAAAAGGGAAGTCAGAGAGAGAAATGCAAGGTAGATAGTGTGCTGAAGAACTAGACCCTGAGGAGACGAGACTCGCAGGTGCAACAAGTCTCTTTTTTATGAGAGGGTACATGTGCTGAAGGCGGCGGGGGAGGCATACCTATGCCCGCCGAGACAAAGTACAAAAGAATAGTGTGTCCAGTAAACAAGGGACCGAACCATAAAGTACAGCTGGCATAATCATGAGCCAGATAAAAATACAATGAGGAATCCCACATACATGATGTGCCTGGGATAACAGCCAGGACTGATACAAATAATATCTCAGTACATGAGATATAAGTACAACCCAAATGCCCCCTGTAAATGGGGAAGGGCTCACAAAATATGACTGATACATGCAAATCAAAGAGGCGCTGCAAGTGGCTAAGGCCAACATCATCAAATATCTGGAGCTGCATCGAAGGCTACAAGGAGGAGGTCATCCGGGCATGTGGGGGGCTACCTGCAGGGCCACCCCCTCATGAGGGTTGAGACATCTCACACACACCCGGGAATCATCAAGAGCCGCTGCTGTATCACTGAACCATCAAGTATACGGATCTCGATCATGCGGAAAGGAGCTGGAGTGGAGAAACAATCAAGTCAAAGGGAAATGAGAGATCCCATTGCCTGATCCGAGGCACCGAACAAGAGTGGAAGCTAGAACCAAGGTACACCGCCCTCTAGACCTGGCTTTTGGAATGAATGAGCTGATGTCGATAGAAGGAGGTCCGCCATAGGTGAGGCAATGAGAGATCCTCAACTAAGGCACGAGAAAAAATAGTAGAGCGACGGACAGATAGCATAAAGGGCATGAATGACATGGCAGTGACTGACACGATAGCATAAGGGATAGGGAACAGTGGGACTGAAGGTCATAATGTGTGACACAAGAGAGAGACCAAGCAATGAATGATGGAGGGCTATAGCGGGGTACAAAGGGACTTGGGATAGACTCCATGAATGCGATGATGACTCAACTTGGATGCTCTAAACAAGGGCGACTCGATGGTGCTGCCACACAGTAAAGGCCCAATGGGGGACCATGAAAAAATGAGTATAAGATGGTAACTCATGACGAAAATCGACACGAACAAAGACAAGTAAGGAGGAAAAATGGTGCCCCAAGTACAAGTGTTGTAAGTGAGGAAATTTGATTTTAGGGAGAGGTGAAGTGACCCTTCTTGGACAAAATGTGTCCTGGTGAAGTATCAAATCACAAAAAACTAACAGATACCCATTTTAGGGCTCGGTGAGAGCTTTCCAACGGTGCAGACGGTTTGTCAAACAGGGCTACGGTATGGTCGCAGCAGTCGAAAGAAGAAACAGGGGTTCTCTTTTAATAAGGCAGTTTTCCCTCCAAATTCACTCATTTGCTATTGTTGCTGTTGTGAATGTAGAGAGGAGAGAAGGCCCTAAATCTTGTGGCGAGCGTAGCGGACAAACCGACTGTTGGAATCGAGATTCATCAGTTGCAGGTAAGAGGCCTAACCTTACTCTTTCATTTTGATGGATTGAAAGTTCATTTTAGGGCCCAAAATCTCAGAAACAGTCCCTCCTTCATCTCTACAGCTGGGTCGCACTTTTTGGGCCAAAAAGTGCGACTTGGGAAGCAGGTTTCAGGGCAAAAAGTGTGACCTGTCCCAGAATTGGGCAGAAAACTGCGACCTGGGAGATGAAGGGGTTTTAGTGCTGTTTTATGGCTGAGAGTTGGGTTTTTGTGTTTGGTTATGGTATTCCCGATCTGTATGCTGACAAAGATGATGTTTTTGTGCAAGTATGGTAGATTTATGGGTTAACTAGAGAGAGAGAGACCTGGGTACATTACGAGCAGAGATCCAGGCGTTTCAGGGTGTCCGTCGTGTGTTGGCCAAGTTTGGGGTTCTAAAGTTTTTGGAGAACCCTTTGATGAGAGCAGGAGAGCCTTTGTTGGCCCGGATTATCAGTTATTGGGATCCAGAGCATGAGGTCTTTGTAGTGCAGGGGCACAGGATCGACCTGACAGTCCAGGATGTGTATTTCCTGACGGGTCTCCCGCCAGTGGGGATGGTGGGAAACACGTAGCCAGTATTACCGCGGGGGCGGCATATCATGGAGTTTGTGGAGCGACATTGTCGACCGGGTCTCCAAGTCAAGGGGACTCGGATACCGATCAGGGACCTAGAGAGATTAGAGACCCGTGCAGTGGCCGCAGCAGTGCTGCATATCCTGGGCAACCAGGCACTCCATCACATCACTGGTTGGCAGATGATGATTGTGGAGAGTGTGTTGAGTGGGACCTACTATGGGTGGGCCCAAATGATGCTAGCGTCGCTAAAGCGACAATTGTCGCTCTGCAAGCGGCAAGTGAACCACGATTGCTTGTATGGGACTTTATTGTGCGCCTTCTTCTTTAAGAAGATCCCGACCTTGTGGCCTCGTATACAGCTCCCAGATGGGGGCCCTAGAGAGCCCAAGATGCGCCAGTGGGGGCGGCTACTGTGCAGAGGAGGAGGAGGGGCGGTTGGGCGAGTGTTTCGACCTGATTTCTTTGCCCATTGGGATCAGATGCCGTTATACATAGACGACTATCCCTATAGTGGGATGAGTTATTGTGGCGATCCGGACCTACCACTTCCACCTGGTCGAGTATGGGGGCCCGACGGTAAGTGATAAGTAACTATTCTTGTATTAAAGTTATTGAATAGTAGATATGGTACTGATTTATGTACTTTTGGTATGCAGATATAGCTCCCGTAAAACCGGCCGGATATATGGGACGCCCAGCAGCCTCTGGAGCTGCAGGGCCAAGTGGGTCGAGAGCAGCGCGCAATGAGGATGTGGCCGCCCTCCTAGAGGACATCTGCCGTAGATGCGAGACGTTGCTGACCGGAGTTTCAGAGCGCGGGTGGCAAGACTTAGACGACTAGTATGTGGAGGCATGCATTGGTCTTCCCTCAGAATGGCGAGGTGTCATGCGGCGCATGGCGATGGCCGGTCAAGGCATACGTGATCTACGGGCTGCAGGGGCAGAGCCATTGGCTTGGGATCCGCCAGATAGTGAGTAGGTGTGGGGCATGTGGTGCCCCCTAGTGTGTATGTAGGGGCAGGTGGTGCCCCCAGTTTTGAGTTTTTTGTAACATGCTATGGGCATGTCATATGTATCAAAGTAGATGGACTCTAAACACATGTTTTGCGACACATATTATGGATATGCATCGTTTTTAATGATTATAAATGTTATTGTCTTGTATGAAATGCATGTGATAAATGCCAATCTAGAACATGGTTTGCAATACTATCTACATAGTGATTCTGTTCTCGAGGTACATGGTTGAAAGTTATGGTTTCAAATGCACGTATCAAGAGTTTCACTTGTAAATAGCGTCTAAATAGCACAGGTTTATGCACACCATAAACACCATTTAGTTGCATGACAAGAAGTAGGGAATCCAAACGAACGTGCAGATGGAGGATGCGATGGAAGAGGGCATCGACTAAGAGACCACGCACTACATCATATTCAGCCTGATTGTTGGTGGCAGAACCAATGCAGACCCCATTGGAGAGAACATGGGCATGCAAGGGGGTGAAGATGGCCCAACCTGCCGAGGCTAGATTTCGGGAGTAACGACTTGCACCATCGGCATAACCGATAAAGGGTGTGGACGGGGGGTCCTGCGGAATGGTGTTACAAGACAACAAATGAGGGGAGGAGAGACAATGACGGCAGCGTGAGTGGACAGAAGACATCGAGCGGCAACTGCGGGAGGGAGTGCAAGGAGTAGGATGACTATGACTCATATACAAACTATAGGGTGGTATATGAGGGCTATCGGAAGTATGGTGAGAACTCCGGCTGCGGAGGTCAACAGAGAGACGGGTGGAGTGATCTCGTGTATGGGTAGAAAAGAGGTGGTCAGGCGAAACAACAGGGGAGGATGCAGGGGGACTGGGCTCTGAGTGTCTCGCAGAGGAGGATAGGTAAAGAATGGTTGTGGTAGACTCCGTCATCTGAACATCAGGGGGGGGAATGTCGATGGGGGCGGGGGGATCCTCAGGCTAGCCCGAAGCATACTGCGCGAGTATGGGAGAGGCGGATTGATTCTGTTCAACCTCATACTCTCGGACTACCTCTAAAGAGGCGCGGTAATGCGTCAGGTGAGGACAATGGTGGGAGTAATGGCCATGAACACCGCACAAAGCGTAGGGTTTGTTGGTGCGGAGAGTCTTGGGGTTCTTGGTTATGGACGAAGAATGAATGGAGGTTTCAGGGACCGTAGATTCAGGGAACGCGACTTTAACCATGGGCTAGATACGGGGCAACTCGGGACAAGCATGGGTGGCATGACCGGCGACATCACACAAGGCACAAGGCTTTGTGGGCGGAGGAGGGGTCGGGTTAGTCGTGGTGGTCTTGTCTTTGGGTGCCCCCTTGCGAGCTTTGCCTTTCTTCTCGAGAGTCGTCACGACAGGAGAAGGGTCCTGTGGAGGTGTTGGGGGCACAGTGGCAGCGGAGGAAGCGAGGGGGACCGGTTGTACCGGTGTCAAAGCCATGTAGGGTTTGGGGTGACCAGGAGGGGTAGCTGCCGGAGGATCAAGGTACCAGACCGTTATGCCCAAGGTCAGGTTAGGGAGAGAGAGGGTGGCCATGACGGGGACAGAATATACTCCAGGAGGGGGAGCCAGGAAAGGTATTTGCCCAGCAGGGTAATGACCAGGAGGGATGGCTCCAAGATGGTTAAGGCCTAGGGGAACCGATCCCGGAGGATAAAGGGGTTCAAGGATACCAGTTGTAGGGGGAGGGCCAGAAGGAGGAGGTCCAGCTGGCTGAGATGAATGGCTAGGAGCGGGTTGCGGAGGGCGAGGGGGAGGTTGCTGACTAGCCGAAGCAGGCCGCTTAAGGGCAGCCTGAGACGATTGCATCATGCAAACATTCGATAAGCTGGGATCAGTGATAGGAGGAGGGGGGGGATTAGGAAAATTTCCAAGCAGGGAGGAATCTTTGTAAATGCCGGGGGAGACACTGGTCAGAGAATCGACGGTTTGCTTGTTGGCTACAGAAGAGATGGTCGTCTCAGGTGAGGTCTGAGATTTTGGCTCATGATATGTCAACTGGTCAATGGTGACTATCTTTCCATTATTGGGGAAAGACATCTTGTGGAAAACTGCGAATGGGACAACAGACATAGCATAGGTGTAGCTTCGCCCTAATAGAATGTTGTAATCCAGCGGGGCGTCTATGACTTCGACGTCAACGCAAATAGTCTTACCGGTGAGGGTGATAGGAAAATTACGAAACAGGCCAATGGGCTGGGAGGCATGGCCATCCCACGCTCAAAGGGTGATCGTGGAAGGGGCCAACTCAGGGGATCCAAGTTGCTTCCAAACCTAAGCGGACATCACGCAGGTGGATGCCCTCTCATCAATTATACACCGGAAAATGTTGGCGTTCCAGATTTTGACTGGGATTTGGAAGGCGACGGAAGGAGGAAGAGGAGGATGGTCCGATTGAGTGGCGTCGAAAAAAATCATTTGGTCATCAGCAGGATCTACAGCGCCCACGGCAGATAGTAGAGCCTTCTTTTGGGAAGGGCACGACTGGAGGAGTTCCAGTGTGGAAATGGCAGCAGGAGATTGCGCCAAATCATCTACTATGCTATACGAATGAGTAGCTCGACCAGAAGTAGCGTTTCGATGTAATGGTCCCTTAGGAATCTTGTTATGAACCTCAACTTTGGGTTAAGGGATATGCAAGGGGCCAATGGGTGTCGAAAGAGGCTCTGTAGAACCTGAAGAAGGAGGCTCGGGGGCAGACTAAGCAGGAGGCTTGGGGTACTGGTGAGACCGAGTTTGAAGGTGGAGGTCGACGGTTGGGGATGGATCAGAGGTCATCATGAGGATCTGGTAATCGGAGGAACCAGAAATGGAGGGTGGAGTGGAGACCCGCCCGTCAGGTGGGTGGGTAGCCACGAATCCTTGCTGAGGGAAAGGATCAGTAAACACAGCTGGTTGAGTAGTGGCCACATTAGGGGGAGCATGAGGGGAGGCATGTTTTCCGCGCAATGTGGCTTGAGACTCCCACATCTACCGCATCTGTGGTAAAAGGGGACAATCGTGGGTGTAATGACCGTAAACACCGCAACACGAACAAGGCTTGTTGGTACGAAGAGGCCTGTCCAGCTTGGGCTGAGTGCCCTGTTGCTGGTTAACAGTGTTAGGGTCAAAACCTTGAGGATTGGGTCCACGAGTACCAGGGGCAGATTGATTTGGATTGCCTCTCCACCTTCTTTTAGAAGAAGGGGGATTAGTCGCACCCTGCTGTGCAAATACTTGCCCTGGAGGGGGCTGTAGGTGTTGTTGCTGGGGTTGAGGAGGCAAGGGAGGTGGAAGCGCATATGCTGGAGGAGCTGGCATACCAGGCTGCGGATAAGGGTAATGGTTAGGTTGGGCAACATTGAGGTAAGCAGGAGGTTGGGTAAAAGGAGGAGGCATGCTGTATCCTGGGTACATGCTACCGGGAGGGGGAAGAGTGCTAGAGGTGCTGGCCCCTCCGGGAGGGAGACCGTAGCCCATAGGGGGTTGAGCATATGGATGGGAAAGGGCTCCAACGATACCGTCGGCGGAATGAGATGCCCTCGGGGCGTTAGCGCCACCGGGCCTGGGGAGGTTAGGAAAGACAGTATAAACATAACCAGACTGGGCGTAGATCAGGTCATATTTCAAGGCTATTTGGAGGGCGGCTTCTTCGATTTGAGGGAAATGGGAGGCGACATATTTGCCGATGGGAGCTAGGAGAGAGCGAAGGAACCAGTCCATATAGATCCGATCTTCGAAGGGGGGAGCTCGACATAAGCTCCGTCTTCTCACCATTCCTGAACATGGGTGGAAAGGCGGGTCGAAGATGTTTGCTTAAAGGAAGTCAAGAGCTCAGTACCAGTATCGTATCGGAGAGGGAGATGGAAGTAAGACAAAAAGGCTTGGGCAATGGTCGCAAAGGTGGTATGGGAAGAGGTGGCTTGGTCGACATACCATTTAGAAGCTTCGCCGGTAAGCGTGCATTGGAACAAACGAAGACGGATGGAGTCATCGGTAATGGAATTGGAGGAACACCACATGTGGAAAGATCGGACATGATTGGTTGGATCTTCTCCAGCCAGGCCTTCGAACTTAGGGATGTCGGAGGGGAGCTTGGTTGGCATAGCAGGCCAACCAACATCGTGGCAGATAGGGTCATTGATCAACTGATTGAAATCGGGGAGGCTGAGGCCTGCAATGTACGGCAGCAAGGGTATGGCCGAGGTAGTTCCTGTGGCGGTTCCGCTAGTAGTGGTTCCGGCATTAGGGCCTGGAGCACCGCTAACGTTAGGCCCCGGACCAGACATAGTGAAGGTGACAGGGGGAGAACTAGGAGGAGAAGGAGAACCCAATGAATCAGAAGAGGAGTCGGAGTGCGGACTCGGAGGAGGACTGGCTCGACGACGGCGGGACGGAGCAGGTCAATCGACCAGAAACTGAGGATGAAGGCCAAGAAGTCTCCGGGAAAGGCACCTTGGGGGTGCAATGATGATGGGAAGAAGGAAACCGACAAGGGCAAAAAGGGACAGAATCAAGTGAGGTCAA
Organism: Pinus albicaulis; assembly: GCA_034641835.2. Classification (NCBI taxonomy): domain Eukaryota; kingdom Viridiplantae; phylum Streptophyta; class Pinopsida; order Pinales; family Pinaceae; genus Pinus; species Pinus albicaulis. The sequence goes on from CM076569.1 coordinate 294,316,270, forward strand.
GGGCAGAAAATGTGCAGTGACAATTGATTTTAGATTCTTTGCCAGGCGGTGTTAACCAGGCGCTTCTTCACTTAGGGTCAGTGTGTGGTGTGCGTTAATTTTAATTTTTAAAACCCTTTTCGTTTTGAGAGCAAGAAAAAAGTGTGCTGCGTAACTGAAAATAAATCTGCAGAGAACAGTATATAATGCTGAAATAACAGAAAAATAACAGCTACTATTGCATCGATTCAACCCAAGAAGGCGGGTCGCTCAAAACTAATCTAAAAAAGGGCAAAAATCTAGTCAAAACACACTTAAAAAGAGGCCAATAGATCTAGGGTCAAAAGGGACAGGGATCTAAAGGATAAAGTTGCTGAAAAGAGGTGCAGATCACTGCCAAGAGACAGAGGCAAGGTGGCTGGAAAAATCAGGAAATCAGCAAAAAACGGAAAGGACAGGGAGGAGGTCCTAAAGGGAGGTCCAAAAAAAATTACAAGAGGTGATTTGAAAGGAAGAGAAGCTAATTTAAAGGGATCTGAGGAGGAGGTTTCAGATATGAAAAAGGGAAGGATGAAACTCTGAAAAACAGACGGCTGAAACAGCTAAAACTCTTCCACAAAAAGTGGAGGGTACTGAATCCCTAGGGGGCTAGGTTCCCACTTAGATGAGTAAAAACAGATCAGAACTAGGTCAAAGTGGGCTGAGACAGAGGCTGGAAAACCTTCACAGAAGCTTCAGCAAAACCCAGAAAAATTGCAGAAAAACCACTGAAAAAATGGCAGGTCGCAGGTTCTGACCTGTTTTCAGTGCAGGTCGCAGAAACTGGGCAGAAAAGTGCGACCTAGAGCTCTAGGTCGCAGTTTTTGGGCTAAAAAGTGCGACCTCCCGTTCCGGTTGTCTCGGCGGAAGATTTTCGGAAAATTTGTCGTCTCAGTTGCGGCTGGTGTCGCTTACCTGCACAATAGGGCCAGAAACACACGGAAGTTAAAAATTTTATTGCTTTAGGGTTTTATGTGAGAAAAACAACATAAAAATAGGAAAAATAAACAGCTGAAAAGAAACCCTAGGGTCTAAAGTAGCTGGATATGCAGGAATATGAAAAACGACAGCAGTCGTAATTTAAAACCCGTGTGGAGTCGCCATTTGTTAGTATGAATCCTTTGTCGAAGTGTACGAAAAAGGACCACTTTAGCTACGCATAAATAATAGCCCTAACAACAAAAGTGGCTTCCAATATCTTCAGATCTGTGGTTAGTTGAACAAGAAAAGAGCTGCAAAAACCAGATCTATGCATGAAAAGATATTAAGCAGTAAAAACAAGGGTTTGCTCCATATACCAATAGACAAGACAAGAACAATTTTTGAAAGAATTTTTGTATTAATTGGGCACCTGGGAGGAAAACAAGAAGGCATATCCAATTCTCCTCAATGGGATGGGTTCTTGGAAGTCCTCAGCACTTCAGATCTAATATTTCTCTCTCTTGTTGGTGTAGAAAACCCAATGCAAAGAATAGAGCTCAATGGGAGCTCACACAGCAAATGATGGAAAAATGGGACCAAGTGTATAGATCCAGAGTGATCTAATAGGCAACAAAGGTGAAGAATGGTAGGAAAAACCCTCCTATTTATAACAAAATATTGGGTCATTCTAGATCTTGGTGCATGATTAAAATAATGTTAACCAAATCTAGATCCACCTTTTATGGAATATTTTATTATATTTGTTGAAGGGAAAAAGTATTTGACTTGGGTCAAATCCCTTTATTTGTCAAAAATAAATAAATAAATGATTTATTTATCTTTTTAAGGAAGCAGTTAGAAGATAATCAAATAAATAATGATTTATTTAATTATTTGTGGGTGATTTGGTCATATTTAACAAGGAATATTATCTAAATAGGATTAAATAATTATTCCTAGAAAATAATAAGATAAATAAAGGTTTATCTAATTAATTTCTTTGTTTTTTGGTTAAACATGACTAGGAATAATAATTAAATTATGGTTTAATTAATTATTCCATGAGGAAAATTAAACAAAATGGGTTTGTTTAATATTTCCTTTTGGGGTTTCCTGTTTTGACGATAAACAACCTAATAAATGTGGTTTATTAAGTTATTTTACATAGTGAAAGCAATTTTACTTAGGGTAAAATTGGTCTTACATGGTGTACTTGGGTCCATTTAATGATAATAGGTTAGATGACCAAAAAATGGTGTAACACTTTTTTTTATGCCATAGATCACAGCAAGTCAAACAGTTTAATCTTGACTTGACTGTTTTTAAATTTATGTTTTAGAATCTAGAGAAATAAAATATGTTGGACAGTTTAATCCCAACAGATAGTAGAATAGGTAGAGAAGCATCTGAACTCAACTGTTTAATCTGATTTCAAGGAGAAATAAGGAGTAGAATTAGATTAGTTTTATGCTTTCAAAAGAATAAAATGTTGTAAAAGAGTTTTCCAATCCAAGTGCACTCTAATGAAGAAAAAATGTTAGATCATTAGGATTGGGTAGGTAGAAAGTTTGTATTGATGAAGATCCATTATTTTTATGGTTGCTAATATGTTTTCAAAGAAAGTCATCTCAACAAAGGAAAAGTAGCCCAATAGATCAGGCACAGGTCAGCCTCCCAGAGAATGTAGGTCTGAAGTTCTTGATGCCTTCAAGAAGGCACCATCCCCAAGTGGAGCCACTGTTAGCCAGCTATAAAATTTGTTATACCAAATGCTGGCTAAAAAAAAGTTTGAGCCTTCAAGGAACAAATTTAATTGCTAAAATTGTTGGCTCTTGAAGACTCATTGTAGGCCTCATGCCTATCCTCTGTCCAAAACTTCACTGCTGTTCCCATTTTACACTTATAAATCCTGCTGATTTCCAAGCCAAAATACTGCTGCAAGCACCTTTTTCCCCCTTCCCTTATTCCAAAACTAACCTCGGTTTTTATCCCTCCATCTCCCATGAAAAATCCCTAATTTTCATAATTTTTCCTTTCCCCTTCATTGAAAACCCCTTGACAAGGTTGAAAACTCCTTTTTCGCCTTATCGGAACCCTCAATTTCCCTTGAAAACCATTGGAAATTCGTAAAAATCACATTTTTCATACAATATAGACTTAAGCCCCCTCGGTCTAAGTCTTAAAGCCCCTTTTTCCATATGCCCCCGGTCGTACTACCATTCATATGACCTTCGGTCCTGCAGTCGGGTGCCAAGCCGTTTCGTAAATAATATTTCAAAAAACCTTAGGTTATATTAAAAAGTTGTCGATTTTATTATTTTATTATTTTCCCACCCCCCTGAAAATATTAAAAACTTATGATATTTCCAAATTTTGGGTTTTTAATTATTTTCTAAAGTTTTCCACTGGTACAAGTTTTAAATCATTCCACGCCGTCGATCTGATCTGAAGATCGTACGGTGCAGAGTCCGTCTCCCGGTGGTCCCCACATTCCACTCACCTACCCGAAAACCGCGCGGTATTCATCGCACTGCCTTTGGGCGAGGGCGGTTTTTTCCCGATCGCCAGTGATTCCACTCATCGATTGACACGTGGCCTAGCCACTATTCACAAAACCGCCTTCCATCACGCGTTAACATTTGGAGGAGGATGCCGTGCGATATCGCTATACACTGTCTGATCTGAGGTCACCCATCCGACGGCTATCGCTCACCAAAGTTGCCCGACAGTTAATCGGGCTACGGCGCATCATTCAATCAATATTCGTTGTTGATCTGATCTGCAGATCGATGGTCCATATTCCATCGCCCTTTTCCGTCACTCAGTCAACATTTCCCGTTTTGACTTTCCATTTCCCATTCCCAACCATCGATCTCTACGCGATTGACAGTTCAGATTTAAACGTTTCTTCCGCCTTCCCTTTGTTTCCTACGATCAATCTCGACCGTTGGATGATGCCATCCAACAGCCATGCTTCCTCCACGTGTCCTCTGCAGCAGTAAACCTATATATGCAGGATTTTATAATAGTCTTTTATATTTTGCAGGGTTTAAATGGTTTTCTCGCCATTTTTGAAGAAAATTCAAAGGCGGAGGATGACGATTTTCCTGCCTTCGATTCACCAAAGAAAATCATCATAGGGGTTAAATCCACGTTTTCATCAATGATTCATGAAGCATTGATGCTACATAACCCTGCGCAGCCCTGTACATCAGAAAAAACCATGAATCGGGTGCAGTCAGAGAGTATCAGTGACGAAGACCAAAATTTATCAGAACAGAGGATTAAGGACATATTTTGCGGGGATCGCAGCTAAGAACGTTTATTAAAAGCCTAATCCCCGATTTAAAACACAGTTTAAAGAAAATCTAAAGTGTTTTATCGACAGGAAACCCTACACCGCCACAAATTGAGGAAAATTGATCCCTCTAGCTACCACAACGCCACCTGTGCCTCAAAGTATTCAATCAGGAGCCGCATTTATTGATCAGGATCAGATATTTGTCTCAGCGCAGCCAGAAAGTTACTTCTGCAAGGAAACTTAATGCACATAACATCTGCAGAGTTACTTCGACACCACACAGAGCCTCAAAGGTAAACAAAAGCTCCCATCGAGCTTAGTCTTTATGTAAAAACATTTAATACAGAGGATATGTATGTAAGTTTCTTCATTGAGCCCCTCAAAGGCCAATAAGCCATTAATTTTGTATTAATTGTAATTGAGATATTTTATCAGATCTCACCTCCTCATCCTTCTATATATACTACTACAGAAGATGAGTGAGGGGTTGGTTGCAGAACTTTGAAATATATTTGAGCTTGAACTTCTGATTGAAAATAGTGTTCACTGTCCCTTGGAGATCTTCTTGTGAATAGATTAGTTAGGTCGGATAGTGAAGATGATTGCTGAACTGAAACATTGGACCTGAGTACTGTAACTGGTTTCACATCAATAACAAGTTGTTTCTTGGGATCCTGGTCTATATCGCTGGTGAAGTGCCTCTTTCTTTGTTATTGTTTTCCTTCTATGTATGTCATATTGTTCATTATTCTCTAATAAAGAACATCATTTATAGAGTTAGGACCTGTTGTATATCAATAACCTTCTCTGACTGAAAAGCTTTATCTAAATGTTTTCCTCCAATTTGTTTATTTGAGAATGATTTCATACAGTCTAAGCAGTTAGGAATGCTGGAGTTCCCTCGTCCTACTATTTGCTTTAAACATTGTTCTTGAAAGTTATTTTCCTTATTTTGCTTATTAAAGATGACTATGGAAGATATGGTGTGCCCTGGTCCTAGTTTTTCTCCAAAAGCATATTCTGAAAGTTTCCCTTGGTGTTAACTGAAAGCAGAATAGGTTTAAAAGTACTTTATATTATCTTAAGTTTACACCTTTTCTTCTCTTATATGTTTTCATACTTTCTGAAGGTAATTATGTGGATTACTGGATTGTTTGTCAATTAAGCTGCTTTAATACAAACTTCCCCAAGAGGTCAATCGTTAGCCCTACACTTAGTTGGTTTTAAACAGTTACTTAAGAGGATTTTCTTGTTTGGACTGACTATAAATCCTTTTTGAAATTATTATCAGTTTCCACCTCTCCAACACTTTATTGTTTCCATTCCATCATTATAATCTCAATAATCTTGTGATGTAGATGACTTGCCCCTTGGATCACTCTTGATGTTGTTTTTCAATTAAAGCCCTGTTATGACTCCATAGCCCAATGGACTAAAAACTAGCCTTATATCTATCTCTTTAGCCATAGCTATTCTATTCACTTGCAACTTCTCACCTTTGAAACTGTTTTGCATTTAAAACTTTCTCCTCAAAGTAGTATTCATGCTCAACCATCCAAAAAACAAACAAAACCCTCGGCCTTCATAACTAGCCTAATATAATTACCCAAAACTTCAAAGACAAATCCATCTTTGCACTTATTGGAGAGATCCCTCTCCGGATCCAGGAGGGCTAGATCCTAGAATCCAAAAGTTGGTTGAAATAATGTTGCTTCTACAGTTTTAGTCTCACCAATCTGCTAAAATTACAGATTCCTCACAAAACCCACTCCAAATTATTTGAAATTTGGTGAGAATGATGTGTAGGTTGAGATAAATCCAAAAATATCAATTTATTCTCTTGGGGATTCTCCACGTGTTTGCATAGCACCAATGGCGTTGCGCTAATGAGGCTCAAAAATATCAAAAAACAAAATTTGCTCCAAATCCTCTCAAATTTGGTGGAGACCTTCCCTAAGGGGTATTGGACAAATGATGAGAAGCTTCAGCCAAAACTCCAAGTTTGTCATGCCCTTTTGCCTCTTTTAGGGTTTGGGCCTCATGGAGGGCTTCCTTCTGTTTGGCACAAAAAAACTTGTGTTTCTTGGCATTATACTTCGTCATATTTCTTTGCAGCTCTAAGCCTTCATTTTCCTTCTTTAGCTTGGCCTCTAGGTGTATGTTTTCCCTCTCAAGCCATGACTCCTGATCATGTTCAATTTCCATAGCAAGGATTTCAGTGAGGGAAATTTGCTATGCTAGGGCTGATTCCTCTTCTTTCTGTTTTTCCAATGCTTTCCTTAACCCCATGGTTTTTGGCCTCTTCCTAGGATGTTCCTCTTCATCTTCACTTTTTTCGTATGGGCCCATGTATTCTTCTAGTTTGAATTCTTCTTTTTGGGCTTCTCTTCGGGCTTTGAGTGCTCTAGCCTCATAGATGGCTTGTTGAGCACTCATTTGCTTGTTTTTCATTTGATAGAAGTGAATGGCATCCTTTGCACTCTCCAACCCAACTTCTAGGTCTTCTATTTGTGCACTCTTGTTTTGGAGGAGGGAGTTCAAAATTCTTATTTCATTTTCTTCATCACTGTCTATATGGATAAGTTCAAACTCCCTATCTACTTCAGGATCCTCCTCTTCCACCTTTACCTGTTGCTCACCCTTTTCCATCTTTTCCTTGCCTTTTTCAATCCTTGGAGTTGATGCATATGGCAAGGCCCCTTGACTTTTGGAGGAAGCAAACACTTGCCTTGGACCCCTGTGGTATGTGCATGTGAAAGGAGTGATGATGGTTTTGGAAGTGTTTTCATCAGGGCTATGACCCTTGGTGTTGTCACCAACTCCTTCATCTTTATCATGATCTTTATCAATCATCCAATGCTTAGTTTGATCATTGTCTTTTTGACCCTCAGCACCATCATCATCCTCACCTTACTTACTGCCTTTTTTGCTGTCACTTTGGTCTTTTTTTGAACCATCATTCTCTGCACTTGCTTCACTCTGATTTTGTTCACCACTAGGGTCCTTTTCTTCATCATTCCCTGCACTGTTGTCATTTTCATTTTCACTAAGAGGTTGATTAGTGTCATCACTATCATGAAATCTATCATGAATATCATGAATTTCTCCTTTGCTGTCCTTTTCCTCATTTTTATCACTGCCATGTGCACTATCTTCTTCTTCATCTTTACTCTCTTTATCTATTTCTATGGAATCTTCCTTTTGTTCACAATTTGTTGTCTCATTCCCTTCCTCTTCATTATCTTCTTCCATGGACTCTACCCCACTGATTTCATCATCTACACTGTCATCTTTATGTTCATTATTGCCACTGTCAGCCTCTTGTTTATCATTACCACTGTCACACTATTTTTCTTCTTCATTAATTTCTATTTCTGCCTTACTAATTTCATCACCTTCAACCTTATCTTCATGTGATTATTCATTGCCACTTCCTGCTTCACCTGATGCATCAAGAGAAGGAGAGGAAGGGAGGTTTTCCTGTAGTGAGAGTGCTTGTGTAGATGAGGAAGGAAGATTTGGTTGATGAGGAGGTAGTGGGTTTGTAAAATCTTCATGGGTTATGAAAACATCCCAAGGTATAAAATGTTGCTCCAACTGATGTAAGACCCCCATCTTGATCAAGGAATGGTGGAATAAGCTATGCATTTTTTTTGTGGGATTCCTCCTCCGGACAACAGAAGACATTTTCTCCATGCTCCTATAGAGATATTAAGGAAATTTTAGCACCTTAACCCCTGTGAAAAGCATGATCAGTCTGACACGATAAGTATAGAGCCTGGAGTACCTCCCCTCACAGGTGAAGTACTTCATGATAACCAACATCACGGAGGCATATCTATGCTTGAGGTGTGAGAATGGGAAAAAAAATTTGCTGCCTCCTCTATACCTTGTTTTAATGAATGGCTCAAATAAATATTTGTCTAATTTTCCCTTCTTAAACCATTTCTCACCCACTGAAGAGATACTTGTGGCATGAGAGATGGCACCTGCTGAAATCTCAAAATTCACTCCTGCAAGGTTTGAGTGCTTGTTATGCAGGTTGAGAATGAAGAGCCTTGTGAGCTCAGGGTGGCTCTTTACCTGTTTGACCTTCTCACAAAACTGAAAAAATCTTGTATTATGTAAGAATGACAGGATCGTAGGAGAGGAGGTGATGGCTACAGTGCTTTGAGGCTCCAATCTATTGACTTTTCCTCCCTTATGTTTTGGCTTCAAAGTCCTTGGACCACTTTCACTACCACTGTTGTTTTCAGCCTCTGACATAGTGATATGAGAGGTGGTTTGATAGCTTAGGGTTTGGTGAAGCATGGTGAGAAAGGTGATGGAGTAAAATTTGGAGGATGGGTTATTTGGAGGCTAGGGTCCTTAGGGTTTAGTGGCTTTGGAGCTTAAGGAATCCCTTCTCAACTGTGTTTGCAGACACCTTAACTCACTAATCATTACATGAGATATAAACTGGTTTTTAGGAGGTTTTAAATAGAGGCTCCTTTGCACACAAGACGTGGTGTTTACCCTCTTAGGGTTTTAACCTTTGGAAGCCACAAAAGACTAAAAAAAATTTGAAAATTTTCTTAGGGACAGAGAAAAAGGTTCACTTACCAATTTTTGGCTCTTCCACATACCCTAAAGGTAGCTCAGAGGATGAAAATTTGAGTTAGGGCAAGAGTTTTTTTTTCCTTGGAAGGCTCTTTGCGTTTGCGTAACACCCTGCCTGAGTTGTCTGGTCGGCCTCATTTGCGTAGCGCCAGTAAGGTCTGCACGGTAGTTAGCGAAGTGCCTGGGTGTACAACTTCTGCCGGTCCCCTGGACGAGTCGAGTGAAATGTCGGGCCCATGTAGAGGTGTCAAGCGACCGGTTTAGCGCGACACTCGAACAATTATTCAGTGTGTCGGGCAGTCATGTCATTTTTGTCGGTCCTGGGTGAGTCAGGCCTGCATTTGCATAGCGTCTGGGGTTTGCGTAGCACCCGGTGATATTTTCGCAGTGCAGTGCAATTTTGAATGGGTGGGGGGCTTGTTAGTGCAGCATCGACCTACGTTTGCATAGCACCGGTGATTTGTGCAGCGCCCGAATACTTAGCCCAGAAAACAGCCTGAAAACCCTGTTCTTTCTTCTTAAAGCCTTCTTCTCCTTTGCAATTGCTAAATGAGTTTAGAATGAATTTTAAATGCCTTTTGTACCCTTTGAGAGACAAAAATTAAAGTTCCAAACCCACTTTTACTATGTTTTAATCCTTTTTGTCACTTGGCTGATATTCTTTATGTCTTTTGCAGGGGTTTTGAAGGCCTTCTCAAGACATTTTGTCTTTTTTTTTTTGTTGATGGTTGTCTGATGTTGATGCCCTTTTTATCACCTTTTCTTTTGGAAGCCTAGGCACATATTCAAACTGTCCGTTGGCATATATTCATCAAACTGAAAGCACTTTCTTTGTCCTCCTTTGGCACTTTTTATTGTAGGTGACCTGAACATGTCGCTTTATCTCCTTACTAATTTTTTTAGGCAGTAACATAACTATTTTTCCACAGAGTTTAAAAAAAATCATACCATGCCATGGTTTCACTTGGCCACTTCTGATTTTCTTCAGGTGCCTATAGTACATTTTCCTTTGATCCCTAAGTGCCTTTTTGGAGTTTGATACCTCATTTTCTGAATAGTAACCTCATGTTTCAACTTGATTTCTCACTTTGATACTTAACCCTATGCTAGCCTTATTTTGTTTACTTTGAAGACCTTTGACTGCATTTGGGAAGTTAGCCTCTTAAACTGATATTCTTTTCCATTTCTCTCTTTGGTGCAGATGAATCAGTTATGCCTTTGAAAAACCCTAAGGGACACCTTCGATAAATTTTGGATGCCATCTGTTGTTATGAAGGAGGACTTATCATCTTTCTTGGACCTGTTCTGTCCATGTTTCCAAAATCTCAGGTTTTAGGGTTGCTAGAGAAAAGCAAATAGTGTTGTCTTCTAAGTTCTCTATAACCTTTCAAAACTCATTTATTATTTCTGAAAATATTCAATGTGTACTTGGTGGTGTTGACGTGACTTCTACCCTTGTGGTCCTTGTACTGGCTTCTTGCTTTGGCACCATTTTTTTCCCAACTAGTCACAAAAACCCTGATTATCTTTTAGCCATAGGCATGTTGCCTTTTTATTTTTTTGGATGCCTTATGGTGATGATCTTATCCCATTACCTTACCTCTTCTTATGTTGATGGCCAACTTGATCATTTTTGCAGAAATGTGAACAAGGGCATCTATCCCTTGCAGAATTTTTGCTTTAGGCCAAAGAGGTCTTTCTTGAATAGATTTTGATCAGTCTTGGACAAAGTTACTTGTCCTTCTTCTTCTTTGAAAGCAATCTCTTCATACAAGAAAAACAGAGATTTTTAGGACACCAAATCCACCCTATGACATGTGAAACCCTAGGTGACCTAGTGGAAAGGCTTTTTGGACTTACCCTTTGCTTGAAAACTTGATTTGGGATCCTTAGGTTTAAAATAGAGTTTTGTATAAACTGATGTATTGAAGATCCAAAATCCAATATAATTGATCTATCTAAATAGCCTACAGAGACAGTTTTGAGACCATCAATGCTTGAGGCAATTCTGGAGATGTAGGAGAGATGGTTGTTTGGTGGCCCTAGGTAGTAGTAGAGGGTTTCTAGGCTTAAAACAAAAACAGAGAATTGAGGCAAAAGGTGACACAACAAAGAAAAAATGCGTGACATGAGCCCATGATGGGTCTTCTGGGATGGGTGAGCTAAGCTTAACACGATGGGATGATGAAATAATGAAAAAATTGTCTTAAGGAGTATGAAGGTAGTGAGATTTCTAAAACTCACAATGTTCATGAACATTGTTTCTAGAAATCTAGGGCAAGCATTTAGTCATATACAAAGGAAAAAATTATTGATGACTAATAATTACCTCGGCGAACTCGAGGCATTCGAGAGAAGGAGGGTAACATGGGGCCTTCCTAATTAACTGGGGGGTGATTTCAATTATCTTAGTTCCTTGTGCAGAAAGAAAGAAACCCTTTTGCTCAATATAAGCTTCAATGAGCCAGGTTATGAATTCAGGAAAATGATGAACTTATGGGGGAATTTGGTAATATAACCCAAAGTCTACCACCTTAAACAATTATTCACCCCACCATTTATACCCCAACAGCTCAGACCGCATATTCACTAAATTGAAAGGGTAAATGGGGTCGTAGAGCTGGGCTTGGGAGTCCATGAGTGGGTCAGGGCTGGAGGTGGTCCTAGCCTCTCGAGCTTGTGGGGTCTCTCGAGTGGTTTTCTTCATTTTATCAAGCATAAAAATGAAACACAACAAAATAAAAACAACAAAGGGTTAACTAAATATCTGAGGTGACGAGAGCGGCATGAGGGAAGACTTGCGTAGGCTGGTGCTTTAACCGGAGTACTTGACTGGTAACAATGCGAGTAGTAAAAAAAATGGTAGGGAGTAAAACATGGAGTGTATAAATTAGTATACTCTAAGAATGCATACATCCATATTCCCCTGATCTCACAATATTTAACTTCTTGGAAAATACAAAATCATTCCACTGTTAATCTTTTGTGGAAAATTAAGTGTGAACACATGTGAATCATAAATAAAAATAATCGCACATAACACAGTTGTTTAACGGGAAATCCTAAAGCTAAAAACCCCAACTATCATATATTATGTATCATGGAGATCATGTAACAATCTCATACAAAGCTTAGTACATCAAGATCTTAGTACAATCAATCGTCACACACTAACATAGAAGAAATCTGCAAGTCCATGCACCGATCTTTGCCCTCCTGCTAGCCTGCATCCACTGCGCAATCCATGTTGAAGAATATCTTTGAATGAATTTGAATTACCCTTGCCTTGACTTCGCAATACTCATTGGAAACTCCAATGTGTGTGTGGTGCAATCAATGCATCACTATAGTCACAACAAATAGTCCATCTTTCCCTTTCACCTATCTCTCCACTAGGTCTCCACTGGAACTGAAATGCACTGTAGTTAACTGTTGTATTGTTCAATTGATTAATGATTTATTATTTTTGAATTAATTAACTAATTAATTCTCTCCACTCTCACTAGTGTATCATTCAGTTAGACTAGATACAACTAGCTCAACTGAGCCTAAATGAGTTAAACTGAATACAACTCCATGAACTACTTTTCCAACTCTGTCATAACTTTGCCACTTTAGTTCTAACTGATTCCTTTTTGCATGAACCACCAGTAAACCCTAGGAATTGCGTAATTCCTTCATCCCATTGATTTTCCAAATCTGTGCACTAAAATTAAGTGCTCCAAGAGAATAAGTTGTTGTTTATTGTCGGATTATTATTAAGAGCTAATAATAATCGACACTTATATTTTTAGATCGACGATCTATAAATATACTTCGCCCAATATTCTACAAATATAATTTCATCTATTTTTCCAGCTTGACCAACCATCCACAAATAACATCCTGCAACTTCTGAAATATGATCACCATGTCTAAAAATAGACATATTCTAAAAATAGACTTGCGCCAAAAATAGCCTGCGGGCCCACTTAGTGAAGGCAACTCTTTTCACTAAGCTCATCATCTTGTTGAATCTCAAAACTCCCTCTCAACAAGATAGGGATTATCCTTCACCTCGATCCTGCCTCTATGGTATTCGAATTTTCTCCCGGTGAGCGCCTTCATCAGAATATATGCATCATGATCCTCCATAGGAATGTATTGAAGCAACATGATCTTCCACTACACACAATATCTGATATGATGATACCGGATATCAATATGTTTATATATATCATGAAACACAGGATTAACCAAGAGTTTAATGCAACTCTAATTATCACAATGTATCACTGTAGGATCTAAATGTGAATTGAGAAAACTAACCAGGATCTTCCTCATCCAGATAGCCTCAAATGCAGCTTAACTTGCTGCCATGTATTCTGCTTCCGCTGAACTGAGTGCCAAGGATATTTGTTTCCTGCTGTACCAATAAAATGTCGTAAATCCGATACTGAAAACCCCTCCTGATGTGCTCTTTCTGTCTGTTGGGCTGCCTGGCCAATCTGCATCTGTGAAGCCATGCAACATCACCTCATCCGTCTATCTGTACCATAAACCATACTCAGATGTGCCCCTAAGATATCTCAAAACATGCTTGCCCGCCTTCCAAAAGAGCTTGGTAGGCTTAATCATCGCTTGTGAAAGCTGGTTCACGGCATAGGATATGTCTGGTCTTGTATTAACTAAATACTTGAGCAAACCCACCAACTATCGAGAAACAATGGCATCCACTACCTCTGCCGATGTAGCATCCTCTTTCCTCCAATTTCTTGGAAGAGGAGTGTCGATAGGCTTGCGGCCTTGCATGTGAAACTTCTCCAATATCTCTCGGGTATACTTACCTTGAGACACAAACAGTTCACCTTCCCGCTGCCATATTTCCAATCCAAGGAAATAATGAATGAGGCCCAAATCCTTCATCTCAAACTCCTTTGCAAGATTTTCCTTGCATGAGTGTATCAACTGCTCATCATCTATTATTATTAAATCATCAACATAAATAAAAATTATTAAAATCTTACCCTCCACCACAATTTGGTACAGGTTTGCATCCGCCTCACTCTTGGTGAAGCTAAGTCCAGTGAAGTAGTTTTTGATCCGAGTGTACCAAGCATGAGGTGCTTGTTTCAGTCCATACAGTGCTCTTCTAGGCCTGCACACATGCGACTCACTGCTAAAGATCTTGAATCCTTCAGGCTGCTTAATGTACACCTCTTCCTTAATGATCCCATTAAGGAACACAATCTTCATATCCATCTGATTAATGTGCCAACCCATCTGCGCTAAGAGAGAAAGGATGGTCCTTATGTAATAATACCGTGAGATAGGTGCAAAGGTTTCTTCATAATCAATCCCCTCGATCTGTGAGAAGCCCCAAGCAAAAAATCTTGCCTTATACTTCTTGATGCTCCCATAAACAACTTTCTTTACCTTGTAGATCCATCTTGATCCTACAACTGATTTTCCCACCAGCCTTGGAACAATATCCCAAGCACTGTTTCTGACAATGGAGTCATACTCCTCCACCATGGCATCTACCCATGTGGGTTCCTACACTACTTCTTCAAAATAAGATGGCTCTATCACAATACACTTGCTCATTAGAGCCATGTATCCAGTATAATGGTCAGGTGACTATCTCTGTCTGCGTTGTGATTTAGAGACTCCTACATTCTGTGTTGCATCAAGCTTCAGTCTCTTAGCTTCTATGGTACGCTTTCTACCTTGTCTGATGTTTGGTTTTGCATGAGTGGACTCCTCCACTCCATGAATCTCCTCTTGTGGCTGATCCACATCCAGAGGCTCATCTTTGGGAACAAGAATTTCCTCCTCTACATGCAAGTGTAGCTCCCTCTCAAGCAACAACTTCATGGCTTTCACCTCATTGAATTTTATATCCTATCGCACCATAGTCATCTGACTGTCTGGAAAATACACACGATAATTATGGGGTGTTTCTGTGTACCCCACAAATATCCCAACTTCTGCAATCAGCTCCAGCTTCTTCCTGGCGTCCTTTGTCACATGAATTTAAACAGATGAGCCAAAAATATTCAAATGAGAAATATCAGGCTTCTTACTAGTAAAATCTTCTTCAGGTGTACTCATGCCAAGTACTCTATGATGACAACAGTTTTGCATATAAACCGCAGTGTTGCATGCTTCCGCCCACAAGTGCATTGGTAGGCCCTGGTCATGCAGCATCGCTCGTGAAGCACCCACGATATTTTTGTTCTTCCTCTCTATGACCCCATTCCGCTGTGGGTTATGAGGCCCTATGACTTATCTTCTAATTCCTTCTTTGCTACAGAAGTCTTTGAATTCGCCTGAGATGTATTCACCACCATTATCGCTCCATAGAGATTTCACTTGCTTCCCCGACTCCTTCTCCACCAATGCTTTGAACTCACAGAATTTTGAGAACGTTTCGCTCTTCTTTTGCATGAAGAATATCCAGCATCGATGAGAATATTCATCAACAAATATAACATAATACATGTGTTTTGTTGTTGAAGCAACCAAGAAAGGTCCACACACGTCTGTGTGAATTCTCTCCAGGATCACCGAAGCACGATTCTCCTTCTCATGAAAGGTGGTCTTCACAAACTTACCCATAGTACATCCCTTGCACTGATCTGACTGCACAAGAGTACCCTTGGGAAGTCGAGTAGAAATCTGCTGCAAATTTTTCAAAGCGCCATGGTGAAGATGGCCCAATCTCCTGTGCCATAATTCGCCCTCATCTCGGCTCACAACTTCTTCTGCTTTGCCCACCATTGCAGCACAGCCATCTACCTCTAGCTTGTAGAGGTTCTTAATTCAAACCCCTATCTTCTTGGTTTGACCCATTTTTTTATGTCGAAGGAAGGCTTTTCCCTCACTGAAAACAACATCATAACCTTTGTCTTCCAACATTGAGACCGAGACCAAGTTCCTCTTCAGACCTGGAACGTGCATAAAATCCTTCAACAAGAATGGATTAGCAAAATATCTCTCAAATGTAATGGTCCCAATGCCGTCACACTATATCGACCATCATCACCCATCTCTATATGCATTTGGAGGTCCTTCTCCTCCAAGTCACTAAGCAACTCCTTGTCTCCCATCATATGGAAAGATGCACCACTATCAAGATACGACACCGATCCCATATAGCTTGAAACCAAGCATGTGATCAAAGATAAATCAAGTTCAAATTGCGAGGCTAAGGCCTCTCCAGCTGCAGCTCCAGCAGCCTTCTTTTTCTTCTTCTTCTATGGGAAGTTAGTGGCGAAATGCCCACGTTCGTGACAGTGAAAACACTTCACCTTGGACAAATCCTGCTTCTTGCCTTTAGCTTCGGATTTTGAAGGAAATTTCTTCCCCTTCCCTTTCCTTGCTTTGGAAGCCAAAGAGAAATTCTCTTCATCTTCATTCTTCAATGAAGAGCCATCCCTGGTACCCTGCCTTATCTCCTCCTGCACAAGATCCGACCAAAGTTGCTCCCATCCCGACAATTTCTCCCGTCCATTGATAGAGTCTTCGTAGCTATGCCAAATATTCGGAAGCCCAAGGAGAGCCAAGCTCACCAAGTATTCATCATCAATAGTAATCCCCACACTTCCCAGTTCATCCCTACAATGGACAAACTTCGTGAGATATTTTGGAATATTGTCGCCCTTCTCCATTTTTATTTTTTTGAGCTTGTCTTTAAGTGCCAACTTCCTATGGTCGCTTATGCTTTGGAACAAATCTATCAAAGCCTTCCACATTAAGAATGGAGTGTATTTCCCATGAATTCTGGACATAATATGGTCCTTCACACCTTCCAACAAAATTATTCTTGTCTTTGATGTCTTCTTTTTCCATGCGTCAAGTAATGCAGCATCGCTAGATCCCGCCTTAGGAACATTGTTATCGATGAAATCCTTCAGTCCATTATCCTCCAACACCACCTCCATCCTATCCTTCCAGGCTATGTAATTTGATCTCCCATCAAGGGCATACTCCAATCGCAACCCATTGAAAGACATTTCAATGTATACTCAAGTTCTGCACCAAGAATCTTCTGTAGCAAATTCGAATTGTCCACCAGCACAAACTCAACAATTCTTCACAATTGCAATCTTAGAGAATTAAAACTGCTTTGATACCATGTAGAAATTAGTATACACTAAGCATGCATACATCCATATTTCCCTTATCTCACAATATTTAATTTCTTGCAAAATACATAATCCTTCCACTGTTAATATTTTTGCGGAAAACTAATTGCGAACACATGTGAAGCATAAATAGAAACAATCGCACATAATACAGTTGTTTAATGAGAAAGCTTGAAGCTAAAAACCCAAAATATCATATATTATGTATCATGGAGATCATGTAACAATCTCATACAAATATTAGTACATCAAGCTCTTAGTACAATCAATCGTCACACACTAACATAGAAGAAATCTGCAAATCCATGCACCGATCTCTGCCCTCCTGCTAGCCTGCCTCCACTGCATAATCCCTGTTGAAGAATAGCTTTGAATGAATTAAAATTACCCTTGCCTTGACTGCGCAATCCTCATTGGCAACTCCAACATGTGTGTGGTGCAATCAATGCATCACTATAGTCACAACAGATATTCCATCTTGCCCTTTCACCTATCTCTCCACTAGGTCTCCACTAGAACTGACATGCACTGTAATTAACTGTTGTATTTTTCAGTTGATTAATGAATTACTATTTGTGAATTAATTAACTAATTAATTCACTCCACTCTCACTAGTGTATCATTCAGTTAGACTAGATACAACTAGCTCAACTGAGTCTAAATGAGTTAAATTGAATACAACTCCATGAACTACTCTTCCAACTCTATCATAACTTTGCCACTTCAGTTCTAAGTGAGTCCTCCATGCATGAACCACCAGTAAACCCTAGGAATTACATAATTCCTTCATCCCACTGATTTTCCAAATCTATGCACTGAAATTAAGTGCTCCAAGAGAATAAGTTTTTGTTTAATGTCGGATTATTATTAAGAGCTAATAATAATCAACACTTCTATTTTTAGATCAACGATCTATAAATAGACTTTTCCCAATATTCTAAAAATAGAATTTCATCTATTTTTCCAACTTGACCAACCATCCACAAATAGCATCCTGCAACTTTTGAAATATGATCACCATGTCTAAAAATAGACATAGTCTAAAAATAGACTTGCGCCAAAAATAGCCTGCGGGCCCACTTAGTGAAGGTGAATCTTTTCACTAAGCTCATCATCTTGTTGAATCTCAACATGGAGGGAATGATGCTTTTAGAGCGAGAGGGAGGGAGACAACTGGAGGGTTAATGTCAAGAGGACATTAGTGGATGGACACATGGCACACATAGATTGGTTTAGGGTGACTGGGTAGGTGATAGGCCACGTGCCCGATGTGTGATGTTAGCCCCCTATAAATTTTTTGACAAGAAAACAAGGGGCTAAAATGTTTTTGAGCCTTCAAGGAATGCATTTCCCTCTAAAAACACATCATCCTTGAAGGCTCCTTATGCCCTTGTCCTTTGATAAATCCCCATTGTTGTTTCCAGTTATAAAGCCTCTCTGATTGTGAAGAAATGCCCAAAGGGCCTCCTTTTTCCCTTTATATCATCCCTCCTGAACCTCTGCTTCATCTCCTTTTACTCCTCTCATTTTCCCCCATTAACCCTCTAAACCATCTTAAGTCCCCTTTTAAACCCTTCAAATACTCTTTGTTTGGTTTAATAAAACCTGTCCTCTCTACCGTTGCCCTTTTCGGCCTCAAAAAGAATTAAAATAGGCCAAAAAAACCCACTCCTTAACTTATCTCAGGCCTAGCCCCTTTCGTCCTGGCCCTTTGACCACTTCCCCACGTGACCCGCGCCCAGAACCAAGCGCTAATGGTCTGGGCACTAATCGCAATCGCACCGTCGGCCAGGCGCATCTCTGTGTTACACGCAAATCTCTGATGCGATTGTGTTTTTGTCCTGCAAACCACGGAAACAATCTCCGCCATTGATCAGAATATATCTAACGGTCCTCGCTCTCCCGCTTCCCCCGCTCCGATCACAATCGCAATTGTCAATCGCTGCCACTCTCCGCCCTTTGCGATTGAGATCTCCCGATTACGATCACCACTGTCGATCCATGATATGATCCAACGGCCCAGTGCTAATCACTGCACGTTCATCGCCCTTCCCTTCTGCCCCTCCGATTACGTTGGAACTGTCGATCTCCCGCCAGATCCAACAGCTGACGCTCCATCGCATCGTGCCAGTGGCATCGCACCTACCTTCTGCGCCTTGCGATCGCGATCCTCCAATCTGATCCCAACCATTCATTCCTTTGATCCAATAGTCCAAATTTCTCCCGCTCCGCTCCTTTTGCCCTTCTCTCCCCCCTGATTATTTAATCTCCACCATCGATCCCCTTCGCGATCCAACGATTGGCATTGAATCGCTCCAATCGCAATCGCAAATTCCAAACTGTGCCACCCGCTACGCTCCCCAATTGCGATCAGCCAATTCCATCAAGTCCGTCCATTGATCCAAGATTGACGGCCCACATCGCATATCGCATCCATTCATTTTTCCTCATCAGGTTATCACAGGGCTCCATCGCTTAACCTCCGCCGTCGATCTCCTCCTGAGATCCGACGGTCCTAAATGAATTGCCCTCCACCCATGCTGGGTCCCACGTCCAAAGTCTCCTCTTCATTGTTTTTCCGTGTTTTCCTTTGTAATTCGCCCAAGCACTGATCTTTGGGCTTTTACACTAATGATCATTTCTTCCGCCACTCTTCATTATTTCCACTGTGCTCCACTGCTCCGCCACCATTCCTCGGGCCTCCACAGCAAATCTTCCGCCACCGTCCCCAAATTTTATAATTGATTTAATTTATTGTGCAGGGGTCGCAAAGAGGCCATTTCAACAACGGCCAGCATATCAGCAGAAGAGACTCAAGGGGGTTAATGCTTATTATTGATATAATTTATGCTTAATCCCGCATTCAAAGGAAGAGGCACAGTTTGAAGACCAAAGAGCACAACGACGAGTCATATCTGTGTATACATCAGCAGAGCACCATTTCTCCAAAAGGACACCTTCCTGCAGAAGTTTCCATGTCTCCTCAAGCCCTTAAATGTATTTCACTGACAGAAGCTTCTACGACTGTCAGACAGTAGTTAATAGCGATGTAGATTGCTATTAAGCAGAGTGGGCATGAACTCTTTCGCCACTCTGTCTTAATGAGACCCATTTAATGAATATCACCTACCATTGTTATTCTCTTCTCCTATAAAAATTTCCGAGAACATATTGTAAGGGTTGTTGTTCAGTTGTTGCCGATTGCTTTTAGAGGGATTCATTTGGACTGTTAGAACAGTCTCGGGAGGGATTAGCAGAGTAGTTGTTATGTAGTAGGATGGGAGGAGAAATTCTGGACTGTAACAGCCATTGAGCTCAGTGTATGTGACTAGTTTTGCATCATTAATCAAGCAAATTTCACAGGATCCTGTTCTATTACTATTGGTGATGTTTTTCTAACACTGTTTATTACATTTTCATACTGTTTCATTTTCTATTGGCTCGCATCAGAATATTGGAATAGGACTTACCCTTGTTAGGTACCCTATGTTTCTGCTCTCCTTTCCTTTAATGTTTTATGCTGCTTAGTTGTTCTTGTTGGGTTTAAGCTGGAAGATTTGGGAACACTGGGGATTAGAATTAGCCCTATCCACTAGGGTCCTTGTGCGACCATCTGGCCTTTCTAAGATCGCTTGCTTGTGTCAAAGCATTGAAGGTTCAAAGTCCGTCTCTGATCTATATACCCTAGCCCTGTTAAACTTATCTCTCTTTTCCCTTGGAGCATGCTAAAGCTGACCTGGAGTTAAATGACCTCTGGTCCATTATATAAGCTGCCCCTTTGTCCCTCCTTTGAAAGCTGCCTTTGAGTATGTCCAAGCAGGTCTGGAGTTAAATGACCTCTGACCTGATCTATAGACAGAAATTGGGTTGCTTTCCTTCTCTCACTTTCACTCCTTAATGTTCCATCCCATCATCTATCTAAAAATATCCTTTAGTGTAGATGACCTGCCCTCTGAAATCCTTGGCTAGTGGTTTGCAAGTAATTCCCTTTCATGACTCCATAGCCCAATGGATGGCACTTCCTGACCTATCCTCTTTTACCAAAACATCCTACTGCTTTGCTCCTTTCCTTCCATTACTTTCTCAATGTATGATCTCATGACCAACCCAGCAACCAACCAACCAAATCATTTTAAAGCCCTCTTTGTGCTTCATACCTAGCCTAATACTTCATTTTGAGCTTCAAAGGTATACCATTATTTGCCTTATTTGGAGAGATCCCTCTCTGGGTCCAGGAGGGCTAGATCCTAGGGTCCCAAAGTGGTTATGATGTTGTCTCATCTTTTGGTCTTGCCAATCTGGCCAAAACATGGGAACCCCAACATAATGGTGACTCCACTGGGGAAAAGGACCAATTAGCCTAGATTGGATTTTAATTGTTGGTGGTGGACAACAGCCTGCTCCAAACAGTAAAATTCATCTACTTGGAGACTCCACACTCCATAACTCTCAAAGACTCCACTGGAGGAGGAACCTAAAATATGGCCAGACCTCATAGAAGGATAGAACACATGGGTTGGATTTGGTTTAAAGAATTCATTGTTTTTGTATACCACTATGTTCTGTCCTACTTCAAGCCTAATCAAATGTACAAAGATGAGACCCACAATGAGTATGGGAAAGATCTCAAGCCTCCGTCTTCAGACCACGAGCAGACCTATACTCCTGTGAAGAACTTGTTGGAACAAGAGGCTCATGTTGTATCTCCCACCCCTAAAGAAGCTTCAAAAAGCCACGAGCCCATTGTTACACCACCTACACCTACAAAGGTCATAGAAAGATATAAGCCTCTAGTTTTACCTCTTATCTTCCAACCCCTTCCTTCAGAACTTATAAACCAGCTGCCGCTTTTTTATGGAGAAAGGAAAGGGGCCACTGCCGAGGAACATGTGCAAAACCTCAAGGATTTACTTGAATTGTATGAAATAGAGGAATATGATGTGTGCATTAGAATGTTTGCCTTGTCATTACAAGGAATTGTTAAGAGTTGGTTCAAAGGCCTTCCAGCGGCAAGCATTTTCAGCTTTCATAAATTTTCTCAAGCTTTCCTTGATAAATGGGCAGTCCCGAAGAATGTTCTCCTCATCCTAGAAGAGTATCAAAATTTGAAAAGGCAGCCAGGAGAGACAGTACAAGAATTTTCAGCCAGGTTCAATAAGGTATATCACGCAATACCTGCTAGCATAAAACCACCCTTGGGATGGGCTCTACTGCACTATCCTAGTTCTTTTGACCCCAAGGTGGAATTCCATATAAGAGAAAGAGAACCTTCAAGCCTGGAGGAAATGCATAATATAACAATCACTGTCGAATACAACATAAAGTGCAGGGAGGAAAGATTAAAGGCTACAAAGAAAGACCGAGCAGAGAAAATAAGGCAGGTCTCTTTAGAAAGCAAGCTAGAAAGGTTGATAGAGACTTCCAACACCCTACTGAACACAGAAGAGGAAGAATATGAGGCTGAAACCAGAAATGATGATTGGAAAAGACCCGCGCCTTGTCCTCAAGAAAGACAAACCATATCACTACAAGACATAAGCCACATGCCAAGCATGTATGATGAACCAGAGCTTGAATCAGAAAATGAACATGCCGACTATTTTGAATAAAGACTTGCCAAGAATCCTGAATATTTGATGGGTGACGTTGCTTATAATATGATTTATCTAATGATGATTTGTCTGATGATGATTTTTTCCAAAGGGAAACTGAGCTTGCAGGGCCATCATCAGTAGATTCATGGAAGGAAGATCACGACCATCAACTTCAAGAAAATGATGAGCCAATGCAGGCTATCTATGATACTGAAGGAGAAATCATTGAAAGTGTTAGCTCCCTGTAATAAGCAAGATTAGCAAAGTCCGATCGCAGGGAGAAACATCGTTTTAACCACTTTGGGATTCTAGGATCTAGCCCTCCTGAATCTGGAGAGGGATCTCTCCAATAAGTTCAAAGATGGATCTGTCTTTGAAGTTTGGGGTTATGATATTAGGCTAGTTATGAAGGCCAAAGGTTTTGTTTGTTTTTGGATGGTTGAGCATGATTACTGTTTGAGGTGGAAAGTCCTAAATGCAAAGAGTTTCAAAGGTGAGAAGTTTCAAGTAATCAGAGTAAGCTTTGGCCAAAAAGATAGATAATCGCAGGTTTTAGTCCATTGGGCTATGGAGTCATAATATGGTTTAATTGGAACAACGAGAGGCAAGGGTGGTCCATGGGGCAAGTCATCTATGTCTAAGGATCTCTTTGAAGTTTGATTTATGGAATGAAATGATACAATAAGAAGGAGAAATAAACAGATGCAGAACAAAGAGCGGCTCGGGATCTGATAAGTACTTTTAAACTAGTCAGCCTTTGACATAGACTCAAGAAAAACATAAAAGCAAACTAGGATCTGGTAATTACTTTTAAACTAGCCAGCCTTTGATACACTTTCAATAGAAAACACTTTAAAACAAAAGGGAAACTTGAAGGAAAATTTTGGAGAAGAAACTAGCGGGTCGGGCTCACCACAAATCCTCTCCTAGCTCTGCTTTACTTGGTTACTTTCAAGACAAACACAAAGGTAACACAGAATGGCCTAAGTGCTAGTAAGTACTTTTAAACTAGCGCTTTTTAACACATTCCAAGGGAAAAAATCAGATAGTCTGTGGGACAAAAATAGGACCAGGGCTCACCATATCTTCCTCAGTTCATCTTCACAAAACATATACTGAAAATAACATTTAAGAATAATATTCAGCTAAGGCAATAAGATGAGGGAACGCCAGCATTCATATGCTTAAACTGAATTAAATCATTCCTAAATAACACAAATTGGAAGAAAACATATATATAAAGATTTTCAGTTAGAGAAGGTTACTGTTGTACATTAGATCCTAACTCTATGCATGTTGTTCTTTATAAGAGAAATTGGAACACGTGAAAACAGAAACAAAATGACAAGTCACAATGAGAAAAACATCACCATCAACATAGACCGGGATCCCATAAATCAGCTTGTATTGATGCTCCAAACCAGTTACAGCTTTAAGTCCAGTGCTTTAGTTTAGCAACCATCTACACATCTCAGCCTAACCTATCTATCACCAACAAAGCTCCAAGAGCCAGTGAATCACTATTTACAATCAAAAATTTAAACTCAAGTGTATATCAAAGTTTTGCAACCAACCCCTTACTCATCTTCTGCAGCAGTATATATAGAAGAATGAGGAGGTGAGATCTGATAAAAGATCTCCAATTACAATTAATACAAACTTGATCGCTTCTTGGCCCTTGGGGGGCTCAATGAAGAAAATTTCATACATATCCTCTGTATTAAATGATTTACATAAATATTTAAGCTCGGTGGGAGCTTTTGTTGACCTTTAAGGCTCTGTGTGGCATCGAAGTAACTCTGCAGATGTTTTTCATTAATTTGCGCGCATAATTTATATTTTGGTTGTGTTGTGAGGCAGATATCTGGTCCTGATCAATAAATTCAGCCTCTGATTGAATACTTTGAGGTACAGGTGGAATTTTAGTAGCTGGGAGGAATCAATTTTCCTCAGATGTGGTGGTGGAAGTGCTCATGTTGATAAAACACTTAAGATCTTCTTTAAAATATGTTTTAAATTGGGGATTAGGCTTTTGATAAACATTCTTAGCCGTGATCCCTGGAAATATGTCTTTCATCCTCTGTCCTGGTTCATTTTGATCTTCGTCACTGATACTCTCTGACTGTGCTCGATTCATGGTTTTTCTGATATACAGGGTTGCGCAGGGTTATGTGGCATCAATGCTTGAAGAAACACTGATGAAACGTGAATATCGATCCTGCGAAGGATTTTCTTTGCTGACTTTGGGGCGGGAGGATCGTCACCCTCCGCCTTTGAAATTTCCTGAGTTATGGCGAAAAAACCATAGAAACCCTTCACAATACAAAAACTATTAGAAAATCCTACATATATAGGTTTACTACTACGAAGGATGTGTGGGGGAAGCATGGTCGTTGTATGGCATCATCCAACGGCCAGAATTGATCGGGAGAAGTCATAGAGAAGGCGAAATATTTTTTTAAATCAGAGTCGTTGATCGTGCAGAGATCGACGGTCGGGAGCGGAGACGGAGAGTCAAAGCAGAAAATGTTTGACCGGGCGATGAATCAGGGCGATGGAATATAGGCCGTCGATCTGTAGATCATATCGACGATGGAGATCTATTGAATGCCACGTCGTAGCCTGGTTAACTGTCAGTTATCTTCGATGAGCGATAGCCATTGGATAGCCCGCCCCAGATCGGACGGTATACAGCAATATCGCACCAGGTTTGTTGCCAAACTTTAATGCACAATGGGGGGGCAGTTTTCAAATAGTACACGGGACACACGTCAGCCAGCGTATGGAATCGCTGCCGATCGGGAAAAAACCACCCTTGCCCCAAAGGCGATGCGATGAATACCGCACGGTTTTGCAATCGGTTAATGGACGGCAAGGACCACCGGGGTGATAGACTCCGCGCCGTCGATCTACAGATCAGATAGACGGTGGAGATTAACTGGGGTTTGAACCGGTGGAAAAATTTAGAAAATAATAAAAAACCCGAAGTTGAAAATAACACAAGGTTTTAATATTTTCGGGGGGGCGGAATATATATATAACATGAGCAGGAGCCCGGCTGCGGGGCCTTTGGGTGCGTGGAAATTATATGATCGAGGGTCAAAGGGAAAAAGGGCTAGGACCCATATATGTCCAAAATGTGGGTTTTTATGGTTTTTTAATGGTTTTCCAAGGAAATTTAGGGTTCCTATATAGTTAAAAAATGAGTTTTAAACCATGTAAAGATGATTTTCACGAAAGGGAGAAAAGGAATCATGAAAATAGAGGAGTTTTATGGAGAAAGGGGAGAAAATGAAAGTTAGTTTTGGAAGAAGGGGAAAAGGGAAATGGTGCTTTTAGCAGTAATCTGTCTTGGAAATCAGCAGTATTTCTAAGTGTAAAATGGGAATAGCAGTGAAGTTCAGACAGAGGAAAAGGCATGAGGCCTTCAAGAGTCTTCAAGAGACAACACTTTTTAGTAATAAATTTTTTTCCTTGAAGGCTCAAAAAGTCTTAGCCACCTTTTTATATAACAAAGTTTATAGGTGGCTAACAGTGGCTCCACTTGGGTATGGTGCCTTCTTGAAGGCATCAAGAACTTCAGACCTACATTCTCTGGGAGGCTTACCTGTGCCACATCCATTATGTTCTCTGGGGGGCTGATCAGTTGCCTCATCCATTGGTTTTCCTTTCTTTTTGTGGATGATGTGCTCTGAAAACATATTAGCAGTCATAAAAACAATGGATCTTCATCAATATAAACTTTCTACCTACCCAATCCTACTGATCTAACATTTTTTCTTCATTAGAGTGCACTTGGATTGGCAAACTCTTTTACAACATTTTATTCTTTTGAAAGCAGGAAATATAATCTATTTCTACTCCTTATTTCTCCATGGACCCAGATTAAACAGTTGAGCCCATATGCTTCTCTACCTAATCTACTGTCTGTTGGGATTAAACTGTCCAACAAACTTTATTCTATAAATTCTACAACAGAAATTGAAAAGCACTCAAGTCAGGATTGAATAGTCTAACTTGATGCCGGTCTATGGCATAAAAACAGGCTGCACATAGACATTTATTTTGCAGAAAATTTAAAACAAAATGGAAGGCTTAAGATCTGAAATTTTCTCATCATGGCCTTCTCTTTTTACAGCTCTGTTTTGGCTCTTGTTTGAGCTACCTCTTCCTTGTTTTCTGCTTCAGATTTTGAGCTAATTAGAACCAGATTTACTCCTTTTTTGACTCATAAAATAAAACAGATTTGAGTCATCTCTCTTTGGAAACTTAGGTTCAGATTTTGAACATGTTTGAACCTTTAATTTCTATCCTAAACTATCTACTCATAAGCCAATATTAAACAGTTTGGCAAATCGAATTCACTATCCTATCAGCAGAAAATTTAAAACTAATTAGTCAAGATTAGGCTATTTGACTAACTAGAAGTGTGTTTTGTAGAAGTGGAATTTAAGCTTGCACACTTTCATATTTGTTTCTCTTTTTGGTATGGGGCTATACCTTTCTTGTTTTGACAATCTACCCTCTTTTCTTTCTTTTCTTTTTTTTTGTATTTTTGAATTTTTTATTTTTCTTCAAAGCAGAAAACAAAAACTACCTACATGCTCAGAACTGAGCTTTATTGACATTCCTATCTAACCTATTCTAAACATGGAGTATTTACATTTATCATATGATACAAAAATGCCAATGTAGGCAGCTGAGTAATGTCAAGAAGAAGTAGAAACTCTGGTTGCTTGTCAAAGGTATCCATAGAACATATTGAAGATTAACCTTCAATATCAAGGCTATCACAGAAGGTGACAAATTTTCATGTCTCTGGCTCTTGCAAAGTATCACTGCTTGATAATTTGAGCCAGTTGGGAATTCCACACACTCTTCCATAGGATCAAAAAAGAAAAGATGAAGATTCTCTTCTTTTTGGTCCTCCACAATTGGTATATTATCTACTTCCAAGACATCAGCTTTGAGGACTATCTCTTTAGTATGTAGCTTGGAAGTATCGTCATCTTTAACCTGCACAATAGCAAACAGTGAAATATTTTCTTTCTCTAAACATATTCTTGCTTCTAATATACATTCAGGTTCTTTGGATGACAGTTTGACATTAATGAAGGGAGAAGTCTCTTCTTGGGAAGATGGTATATCCACAGCAGGATAGTCTTGTATTTTTTTGTCTCCCTCTTCTTCATCATCATCTGAACTGGAGGACTCATCATATTTTGCAGTGTTGTCCTCTTGTAGCCCTGGTATGCTTGGATTCAGTGGGCTGAACTCTGTGAAGAGGTTATTATATTCTTGAGTGGGGGTGTATTCAATGGTTTCCTCTTGCTCAAAAATTCCTTCATTACTCTTCTCTTCACCTTCTGAGTTGAAAGGCTGCTGATTCCCAATTAAGTGAAAGCTTTTTATGATGGATCAAAAAGGATGATTGCGACTTTCAAGCTGATGATGGTGAAACTCATAACACCAATCAAATGCTGGTTGCCCTGCATGATTAGTTTCTACTTGGAAATCATCATCATCATAAGACTAATTGAAGTTTGAAAATTTATTAGAATAAACATTTTCATCAGTCAAGCATATTGGGATATCAGTAGGTCCTTCTTCATTCTGATCCAAAAAATAACTTTCTAAATGCATACAACAAAGTTCTCTATGTGATTGGGCAAGAGTGTTTGTTTTGCAGAAAGTTTCAGAGGCTGACTGTTTATAAATAATCTGATCTATTTCCTTCTCTGTCAAAGGGGAAGATGTTTCCATGTTCTTTTGAACAGAAGTACAGTAATTCTCTGTCTCTTGCGAAAACTGATTTTGAGGTTGGATGTATTCTTGAGCCTCAGCTATAAGGGATGATGAATCAATATTTGAGTTTTCAGGGATATCTTGAGGGATGTTCTTTATTTCTCGGATCATCTCTTCCTTAATCGATTCATCTATGTTCTTAAAATTTTTCAATAGGAGATTAAACTCATGAATGGTTGTTAAAATATCTTCAAGATGCATCTCTTCCAAAGCTTCCTCATTATCTATAATGTGTTGGGTGATGTTTTGTGATGGATCATAATATATCGCACCCAATGATAATGATGTAGTGTTTTCTTTATAGTTCTCATAGAACACATATTCAAGGTCCCTTAAAGAAAACAAACTACTAGATCTCAAGTATTCATACCAATCCCTAGCTTTTCCTTCTAATGTTAACATGAACATTTTCATTAGGCAGTCTTCATTCCATTCAACTTTCAACCTCCATACATGTATATGAAATTTGATGAGATGTAATAGAGGGTCATCAAACTTTTCACCTTGAAAAACAGGCACGTTGTCATCCCAATTCACCTGAGGCATCTTATTTGGAAACCCAGGGATATGATCTCTACTCATTGGAGCATATCTTCGTTGTATTCTTGGAATCATATTTGTAAATAAAGAAAGAGGTCACTGTGTCTGGTCAATCAGTTCAGGGTCTTCTACCAGTGGAGTCATTTGGTCTTCTGGGAGTTTCAGAGTGTGGAGTCGCCAGGTGGAAGTTTTCAGCTCTTTTGGAGGTAAAAGGTTTTATGGTCCACCACCATGTTTATTTTATTCCAATCTGAAATATTTTTGGGTTTTTCTGAGTTTCTGTGGTTGTATGGAAAACTAAAGAGTCTATAAAAGTTGGCCAAGCAACCATGAACTAAAAAATTCCCCAGCGGAGTCGCCAGAAATGTTAGTTGTTGGTGGCTCGGCTATCAAACAGAACAATTTTCATAAATCCAAGGGTTATCTAGAGCTTTAAGATGTTTTTGAACTTTTATTAACTCAGAAATCCCCAGTGGAGCCGCCAGAAATGTTAGCTCCCTGTAATCAGCAAGATTGGAAAAGTCTGATCGCAGGGAAAAACATTGTTTCAACCACTTTGGGATTCTAGGATCTAGCCCTCCTGAATCTGGAGAGGGATCTCTCCAATAAGTGAAAAGATGGATTTGTCTTTGAAGTTTGGGATTATGATATTAGGCTAGTTATGAAGGCCAAAGGTTTTGTTTGTTTTTGGATGGTTGAGCATGATTACTGTTTGAGGTGGAAAGTCCTAAATGCAAAGAGTTTCAAAGGTGAGAAGTTGCAAGTAATGAGAGTAAGCTTCGGCCAAAAAGATAGATAATTGCAGGTTTTAGTCCATTGGGCTATGGAGTCATAATAGGGTTTAATTGGAATATCAAGAGGCAAGAGTGGTCCATGGGGCAAGTCATCTATGTCTAAGGATCTCTTTGAAGTTTGATTTATGGAATGAAATGATACAATAAGAAGGAGAAATAAACAAATGCAGAACAAGGAGCGGCCTAGGATCTGGTAAGTACTTCTAAACTAGCCAGCCTTTGACATAGACTCAAGAAAAACATAAAAGTAAACTAGGATCTGGTAAGTACTTTTAAACTAGCCAGCCTTTGATACACTTTCAATAGAAAACACTTTAAAACAAAGGGAAACTTGAAGGCAACTTTTGGAGAAGAAACTAGCGGGCCGGGCTCACCACAAATCCTCTCCTAGCGCTGCTTTACTTGGTTACTTTTAAGACAAACACAAAGGTAACACAGAATGGCCTAAGATCTGGTAAGTACCTTTAAACTAGCCAGCTTTTAACACATTCCAAGGGAAATATTCAAACAGCCTTTGGGGATAAAACTAGGACCAGTGCACACCATATCTTCCATAGTTCATCTCTACTTAACTAATACTAAACATAAAATTCAAGAATAATATTCAGCTAAGGCAATAAGACGAGGGAGCGAAAACATTCTTATGCTTAAACTGAATTAAATCATTCCTAAATAACACAGATTGGAAGAAAACATATATATAAATATTTTCAGTCAGAGAAGGTTACTGTTGTACAGTAGATCCTAACTCTATGCATGTTGTTCTTTATAAGAGAAATTGGAACACAGTGAAAATAGAAACAAAATGACAAGTCACAATGAGAACAACATCACCGTCAACATAGACCAGGATCCCATAAATCAGCTTGTATTGATGCTCCAAACTAGTTACAGCTTTAAGTCCAGTGCTTTAGTTTAGAAACCATCTACACATCTCAGCCTAACCTATCTATCACCAGCAGAGCTCCAAGAGCCAGTGAATCACTATTTACAATTAGAAATTTAAACTCAAGTGTATATCAAAGTTTTGCAACCAACCCCTTACTCATCTTCTGCAGTAGTATATATAGAAGAATGAGGAGGTGAGATCTGATAAAAGATCTCCAATTACAATTAATACAGACTTAATGGCTTCTTGGCCCTTGGGGGGCTTAATGAATAAACTTTCATACATATCCTCTGTATTAAA
Source organism: Pinus albicaulis (assembly GCA_034641835.2). Lineage (NCBI taxonomy): Eukaryota > Viridiplantae > Streptophyta > Pinopsida > Pinales > Pinaceae > Pinus > Pinus albicaulis. The sequence continues at coordinate 294,347,160 of CM076569.1, forward strand.
TGATGTACATAAATATTTAAGCTCGGTGGGAGCTTTTGTTGACCTTTGAGGCTCTGTGTGGCGTCGAAGTAACTCTGCAGATGTTTGTCATTAATTTGCGTGCAGAATTTATCTTTTGGTTGTGTTGTGAGGCAGATATCTGGTCCTGATCAATAAATTTAGCCTCTGATTGAATACTTTGAGGTACAGGTTGCATTTTAGTAGCTCGGAGGAATCAATTTGCCTCAGATGTGGCGGTGGAAGCGCTCCTATTGATAAAACACTTAATATCCTCTTTAAACTGTGTTTGAAATTGGGGATTAGGCTTTTGATAAACATTCTTAGCCGTGATCCCTGGAAATATGTCTTTCATCCTCTGTCCTGGTTCATTTTGATCTTCGTCACTGATACTCTCTGACTGTGCCTGATTCATGGTTTTTCTGATATACAAGGCTACGCAGGGTTATGTGGCATCAATGCTTCAAGAAACACTGATGAAACATGAATCTCGATCCTGCGAAGGATTTTCTTTGCTGAATTGGGGGCGGGAGGATCGTCACCCTCCACCTTTGAAATTTCCTGAGTTATGGCAAAAAAACCATAGAAACCCTACACAATACAAAAACTATTAGAAAATCCTGCATATATAGGTTTACTGCTATGGAGGACGTGTGGGGGAAGCGTGGCCGTTGGATGGCATCATCCAATGGTCAGAATTGATCGGGAGAAGTCATAGAGAAGGTGGAAGATTTGTTTAAATTAGAGTCGTCGATCGTGTAGAGATCGATGGTCGGGAGCAGAAACGGAGAGTCAAAGCGGAAAATGTTTGACCGAGCAATGAATCAGGGCGATGGAATATGGGCCATCGATCTGCAGATCAGATCAACGGTGGAGATCTATTGAATGTCGCGTCGTAGCCCAGTTAACTTTTGGGCATCTTCGGTGGGCGATAGCCGTTGGATAGCCCGCCCCAGATCGGACGGTATACAGCGATATCGCGCCGGGTTTGTTGCCGAACTTTAATGCGCGATGGGGGGGCGGTTTTCAAATAGTACATGGGACACGCGTCGGCCAGCGTATGGAATTGTTGTCGATCGGGAAAAAACCACCCTTGCCCCAAAGGCGGTGCGATGAATACCGCTCGGTTTTTCAATCGGTTAATGGATGGAAGGGACCACCGGGGTGACAGACTCCGCGCTGTCGATCTACAGATCAGATCGACGGTGGATATTGACTAGGGTTTGAATCGGCAGAAAACTTTAGAAAATAATAAAAAAACCCGAAGTTGAAAATAACACAAGGTTTTAATATTTTTTTGGGGGGGGGAGGAATATATATATAACATGAGCAGGCACCCGGCTGCAGGGCCTTTGGGCGCGTGGAAATTATATGACCGAGGGTCAAAGGGCAAAAGGGCTAGGACCCATATATGTCCAAAATGTGGGTTTTTAGGGTTTTTTAATGGTTTTCCAAGGAAATTGAGGGTTCCGATATAGTTTTAAAATGAGTTTTAAACCATGTAAAGAGGATTTTCACGAAAGGGAGAAAAGGAATCATGAAAACAGAGGAGTTTTATGGAGAAAGGGGAGCAAATGAAAGTTAGTTTTGGAAGAAAGGGAAAAGGGAAATGGTGCTTGCAGCAGTAATCTGTCTTGGAAATTAGCAAGATTTCTAAGTGTAAAATGGGAACAGCAGTGAAGTTCGGACAGAGGAAAAGGCATGAGGCCTTCAAGAGTCTTCAAGAGCCAACACTTTTTAGTAATAAAATTTGTTCCTTGAAGGCTCAAAATGTCTTAGCCACCTTTTGATATAACAAATTTTATAGGTGGCTAACAGAAAGCATGATAGCAGATGAAGATTCATTGAATCTTCTCTCTGCTTTATATCCGAACATCAATTATACTTGCCAAGAGGACGGAAGCCAGCAGCTCTTCAGCGCAGAGGACAAGGAGTAAAGAGATGAAGAAAATCTTGAGCAGAATGAATATCTTGAGCCTTCTCCTGAAAGGATTAAGGTAATCAAAGAAGCCCCCGCTCAAGAATATGTTAATTTTTTCACAGAGTTCAGTCTGTTTCAGTAGAACCAGCCTGCGTTACTAGAGGACATCACTATCGAATATAATGAGCCCTCTAGCTCAGGCTACAATGAAGATGAGCGAGATCTTCTTTCCCACAGACATCTTTGTCTTGATCCAGAGGAAGAAGAGGTATTCCTGTTTGATGCTCATATGCCAAATACTGCTAGCTAGAAAAGAGAGGAGTGTGATTACAAAGGCCACACTGCAGATGCAGTGATCGAAGCTGCCCGGGATACAAACAGCCTACCAGTCATGGAAGGCCTTAAAAAAGAAAGTATATACCATATTTTTGTTGATCCTGTGGCAGAATACATGGAGACCCTGTTTGACTCAGCTCCTCAAGCATCAATCCTTTGCAAGAGCCAGATTCATCAAGAGAGGTCACCACTGATGGTGACCGCGGTTTTGGAGAATCACATGCAGAGCACCCTGTGGTTATCTTTGACAGGCAGTTAGTGCTCATATCCTTTTTTGTTACTGCTTGACTGGATGCACTGGCATTATTGTATCACCTAGAGTGCCAGAGATTCCCATTTAGAGTAGGGTAGGTAGGAAGTCTGAAATAAAGCTCAGCCTGTGAGCATGTAGTTAGTTTTTTTAATTTCTGCAAAGTCCAGCAAGTCAGACAGTCTAATCCTGGCTTGACTGTTTTCAATTTATGTCTTAGAGTGTAGAGAAGAAATCTGCTAGACAGTTTAATCCTAGCGGATACAAGTTTAGGTAGAGAAACTATGAGACCAACAGTTTAATCTAGTCTCATGGAGTAATAAGGGTAGAAGTAGAATAGGTTGATTTTCATGCTTGTAAAAAATTGATTATGTAAAGGTTTGCAAGTCCAAATGCACCCAGAAGAAAAATGTTAGGACTATAGTCTGGGTAGGTAGTTGTTTGGGAGAAATTTTACTGCTGATATGATGTCTTCATGATTTGTGGCAGCTGATCCAAGAAAGAAAATGGATGGGTCAAGCACCAGGCATTTGGCCTACACCAAAGATTTATCTTCTGAATTCTTTACTCCTTCAAGAAGAAGCTAGCCCCATGTGGAGCCACTGTTAGCTCCCTATAAAATTTTTGACAAACAAACAGGGGGCTAAAATGTTTTTGAGCCTTCAAGGAATGAATTTCCCTCTGAAAGCACATCATCCTTGAAGGCTCCTTATGCCCTTGTCCTTTGATAAATCCCCACTGTTGTCTCCAGTTATAAAACCTCTCTGATTGTGAAGAAATTCCCAAAGGGCCTCCTTTTTCCCTTTATATCATCCCTCCTGAACCTCTGCTTCATCTCCTTTTACTCCTCTCCTTTTCCCCAATTAACCCTCTAAACCATCTTAAGTCCCCTTTTAAACCCTTCAAATACTCTTTGTTTGGTTTAATAAAACCTGTCCTCTCTACCATTGCCCATTTTTGGCCTCAAAAATAATTAAAATAGGCCAAAAAAACCCACTCCTTAACTTATGTCAGGCCTAGCCCCTTTCGTCCTGGCCCTTTAACCACTTCCCCACGTGACCCGCACCCAGAACCAAGCGCTAATGGTCTGGGCGCTAATCGCAATCGCACCGTCGGGTGGGCGCATCTCTATGTTACACGCAAATCTCCGATGCGATTATGTTTTTGCCCTGAAAGCCACGGAAACAATCTCCGCCGTTGATCTGAATAGATCTAACGGTCCTCACTCTCCTGCTTCCCCCGCTCCAATCGCAATCACAATTGTCAATCCCTGCCACTCTCCGCCCTTTGCGATTGCGATCTCCTGATTACGATCACCACCATCGATCCATGATATGATCCAACGGCCCGGCGCTAATCGCTGTGTGCTCATCGCCCTTCCCTTCCGCCCCTCTGATTACATTGGAACCGTCGATCTCCCACCAGATCCGACGGCTGACGCTCCATCGCATCGCGCCAGTGGCATCACACCTCCCTTCTGTGCCTTGCGATCATGATCCTCCGATCCGATCCCGACCATTCATTCCTTTGATCCAACAGTCCATATTTCTCCCGCTTTGCTTCTTTGGCCCTTCTCTCCCCCCTGCTGATTTAATCTCCGCCGTTGATCCCCTTCACGATCCAACGGTTGGCATTGAATCGCTTTAATCGCAATCGCAAATTCCAAACTGTGCCACCCGCTACGCTCCCTGATTGTGATCCGCCGATTCCATCAAGTCCGTCCATTGATCCAAGATCGACGGCCCATGTTGATCATAATCTGTTTTACATAAAATTTCACAGTCAATCTGGCTCAGAGCTCTCAAATTTCCCCTTTGCAGCCTTGGAAAACCGTCCTCAAGCCTATCATTACCGTTTCCCACCTCCAAAACACATTATCAAAGGCTTGAAATTCATATTTGAAAATATTCGAGGCATAGCTCCTTCAGCCCTAGCCCCACTGTCTTTTCCTCCATGTAACCTGGACGCTAGACTAGGCGCTAGTCCGGCGGGTGCTTACCCAATACATATCGGGCACATCCTGAGTCGTTGATCTGTGCAGGTTGAATGGTGTTTGCTCATCCCTGCCGCACCCGTAGCCCACCTTTCAACCGTCCGATCAAATCATAAATCTATGGTTCATGATACGCCTGTCCTTGTGGTTCCCGCGCCCAAAACACTGTTCGGAATCGGGTGGTATGTATCGCACTTCCTTTCGACGGGAAGCGGTATTTATCCTTGGGCCAACGATTCTAGACAGCGCTCACCACATGTCCATGCGTACGGCCGGAATACCGCCCTCCATCGTGCATTATTGTTTGGTCAAATTCGTGCAGCGATATTCACCACAGTCGTCTGATCTGAGAGCCTTCATCCGACGATCGTCGCGCTCCGAAGCTACATGGGATTTAATGCAATCCAATCATGCCCCTGGCCCACTGCAGATCACCTCCGATGCTCTTTCCAACATCGATCTCCTCCTGAGATCGGACGGCTGAGATTTCATCGTCCATGCCATTGACCCGATCTCCCTCCACGTCATCATCCCACGTGTTATCGCATTTCTTCCTCCGCCATTTATATATTTCATTCATACGTTATATTCCAATGTTTTTCTCTGGTCAGCTCATCCACCATTCCTCCGCTGCATTTCTTCCGCCACCCTACGTTGTTTCACCATAGCCTAGTTTACACGATGGTTTCCATTAATCTTGCCATTATCCCCATTGTGTTCACCACTCCATGAATGGTTTTCTTTGACAAGTTTGTGGGTTTTGCAGATCAACAGCGACGGAAGGTGGCTATTACTCACAGCCTCCATTTCAGAGGCCATAAGCACGTCAAAGGACAATGATTCTGAGGTAGAATTTATGAAGAAAAGATTTTGGAAGCTGTTATGACACCTCTTGCATTAATAAAGTAGGGTAGAAAAACTGCTAAACCCTCTGGAGTTATTCAAAGCGCAGATTTTTGTAGATGAAGACATTAATGTTGTGGAAAAGAGTACCAGTGAAAGATCCAGGAATTCAGCATCCAATATTGAAGATTTTGAATCTTAATTCAAGATTTAGAAGGCAGAGGGTACAACGCACACGAAAAAATACCCTCCAGGTTTTATTTCAGCTGAGTTTTCTTTCAGGAAAGGACAGAATGTTAGTATGGATATCCCTATATCATGCTCCTGAAGAAATTTTCACCCAGAGTATTTACTTCAGTTAGCAGGCCACAGAGTACATCTAGCACTACAGCGCCATCAAGCAGTATGGGTGGGCACTTCTCCACCATTTTGTTTTAATGATAATATTAAATGTTCATCACCTACCTCTTCTGCTGGGTTATAGTTTCTCTTATAAAAACCATGAAAAAACGCATTGTAAGGGTTCCAGACTTTTATCAGAAAATTATGCAGTGAAAGGATTTTTTTATACAGTTTGTAAAGCTCTTGTATGAAGGCTCAGAGCCCATAGGGTCTCAGTGAGGAGGAGTTCTGTCTGTCAAAGAGGATTCTGGTCTTTGTTATTTCGCAGTCTGTAACTCTCTTTTATATGTTATTTAAATATATCATTTCATCTCATCCATCTTTCCTGTATCATGTTTTGGAATGCGAGTGGCTCACTGATTGTTGGTATGGATTCATCCTAGTTGTTTCCCATGCTCATATCAGTCAAGTGCTTTAAATATGGCTCATGCATGATATTATGTTCCATTATAAAACTATCCATACTTCTGCTATATTAGTTGCTTTGGGAGGGTGCTTTTAAAATGCTATTATCATGTATGGATTCTTAGATTGGTAAGCCCATGCATGGTGGTATTGTATATCTAGGTATCAGCTCAATGTTAACTAGTATCTTCTTAATACTTCTTTCACTACATACACCTTCTGATAATTTATGTCTTTGAAGTATTTCTGAATCGGCCCGCGTTGCAGTAAACTGTCTCTGAATTTTCTGTTGTCTTTGTATTAGAGTTTTGCATCCTGCCTCTGCAGTATCTCTTTTATTGTGTCAGTTTCTGAGGGTTTGGTCCCATTCTATTTCATTTCCCTGTTTACAGGAGATAGCATGTGAGCCGAAGCTGACAACTTCACACATTATATTATATGCTCCTTGCTATGCTAAGATGTCCTAGGCACTGGTCTATCACAATTCTAGGCTGTCTCTAGGAGCTACAACATCTTTCTGGCGCCGTTGCCGAGGAAAAATTTAAGAAAATAAAAATCCCTGGGCCTCGAAAAAATTCTATTCACTCTCTAAGTAGGTGAGCACAGAGAGTTGAGAGTTGTATATCCCTCACCTTGTCGACTCCACATTTGTTATTCGATATATCTAATTGTAGTCTTGGCTCCCCGTAAGCCACACCTGAGGTCAGATTCGTCTAAGCCAAAGACAACTTCAGTGTCTGACCCTGACCAGATTATACACAGAAGAAATTGGAGGGAGAGGAAATCAGCCCGTTCCCAAATTCCTGAAGTGTCTATAGAAGACTTTCCATCCTCTTCTTCTCAAGAAACTCATGCGCCAAATCCCGACTCCACTATTGGAGATACTGATTATTATTATTCAGACAGTCCACCCCGAGAGGGTATCAGAATTAAAAACAGTCTTCATCCTACTCCTGTGTTTGAAGAGGTCAAGGAAGTAACCGAAGTATCTGCTGTTAACAGCCCTTTGTTCCCCTCAACCCCTCAAGCTACAGTTGAATATATTCCTATTATTATTCATACTCCACTTCCTCCTCCTCTTCCTCCTCCTACTCATCAAACTATTGCACTACCTCCACCTCCTCCAATGGCTAATGTTCCAGCCTTTTTGATGAATAAATATGCTCCCCTAACATTACCCCAAGTGTTAAATAATATGCCCCAAGATTATCTGAAAATCCTGCCCAGATTCAATGGAGAAAATGAGATTGATGCTTAAAAACACCTTGAGACTTTCTGCTCCTTTGCAGAGAACTTTAATGTTGAACATTTAGATGTGGTCTTAAGGCTGTTTGTGCAATCTCTAGATGGTGAAGCTCGAAAATGGTTCAATACATTGGCTGGTCTTTCCATTACCACTTGGGATAACATGGAAGACACTTTTCTCAGGAAATGGGGAGAAAAGAAAGACCATGGAAATTGTCTCATTGAGTTCAATACACTAAAGAAAAGACACAACGAAGGAGTGTCAGAATTTATCAAGAGATTTAATAAGTTGTATCTGAGTCTCCCTGCTGATATGAAACCCCATCAAACTGCTGCTAAAGTTGTTTTTGTGGTAGCCTTTGATTCAGAATTTGGTTTCTCTCTCAGAGAAAGAAAGCCTACTACTCTGGATGATGCTCAGGTAGACGCACTAGAGTTGGAAGCAAACTTTGTCTCCACTGGCAAATCAAAAGTAAAAGCTGAGCAAGATGCCAGGAGAAGGAGCAAAGAGGAGGTGTCTACTTTTAATCAAGACAGAGACTCAGACAAAATGGAAGAAATGAACAAATTAATTAAGAAAATGGTCAAGCTTGAGTTGGAGGCCAAGAATTCAGCCTTTAGAAATTTCCAGAATGCTCCAAACAGAGGTTACAATCCTCAATATAGGAAACCACCCTTGCAAATATTGCCAAGGGAAGCAAAGGAACAACAGGATCAAGTGCCACACCCATTGTACCTGGAAGGTCCAGTAGATGACTCCACTGAAGATACTGCCTATAGGTTGGAAGATGCAAATATTTCCTTTTCAAATAATGATGGAGAAGAATGCCCTTTACAAGGGAATGACGAAGCTGGGTGCTCATTGCAAGAAGAAGAAAAGATCAGAGACGCAGAAGAAGCAGAATTTGATCATTGTTGTAAACAATTTGATGATTTCATGCAAGCACATTTCAATAGAAGATATGATCTCAGATCTTCTAGAAAGAGGATGCGTACATAAGAGCAAGAAGAAGAGCTTCCCCAGGAGGAAGTACCTGCTCAGAAGGAGGCCACAATGCAGAAAGCAACAGACAAAGGTAAGCAGCCTCTAAACAAACCTCTACAGTCTAATGATCAAATTCCTTCTTCTTCAAAAGTCGTTACTTCCCCTAATGCCAAACCAGTGTCAAAATAATTCAAGCCCCCAGTTGAAAATAAAAATTCCAAAGAGGTTGTGATAGAAAAACCCCCTCCTGTTTTCAGTTTGCAAAAAGAACTTGAAAAGGTCAAAATCCCAGTCCCCTTGAATGAACTGTTAAAACAGCCAACATACCAATCCCAGGTCACATCTTTCATGCTCCCTCCTGAAGCACCAATAATCCCAGATAGCCTCAACCTTCAAGAAGAGAGACCTATGGTAGTTTTTGGCCGACATGTTGAGGAGATAAATCCCTCTACTCCTCCCTTCTATGTGTCTCTAGTGATCCATGACCTGCTATTACATAACTGCATGCTAGATTCTGGAGCTTCCCAAAATCTTATGCCTCTGTCAGTCATGGAGCAACTAGGTTTACAAATCACACGTCCATATAAAGACCTCTATGCATTTGACTCCAAAAGAGTTAAATGCTTAGGGATGATCAAATATTTGGTGGTCAATTTGGCCCAAATCCCAGCAAAAAGTGTGGTAATGGACATAGTGGTAGCTGACATTCTAGCTCATTTTGGTATGTTACTATCAAGGTCTTGGGGAACAAAAATTGGTGGATCACTCAAGATGGATTTAACATATGCCACTATCCCAGTTTTTGGAGGCCAGGAGAGGAGATTGTACAGGGAGACTAGATTTTTTAAGATGGTGACTAAGGCTGACAATTCTATAAATTCACCAGTTTACAGTAAGGAAGGAGATATTTCATGCTTGATGTTGGAAGAAGATCAAGACTATGCTCATGAACCATCCTTTTTCCAGATCAAGACTAAGCAGCCCTCAGAGAACCATGAAGCAGGAATATGGACCCTACATTTTGATGGAGCAAATTCAAGAGAAGGAAATGGAGCTGGAGTGCTATTAATCTCTCCTGCAGGAAGATGGGTCCCACTGTCTTTCAAATTAGAATATGAAGCCACCAATAATGTGGCTGAATATGAAGCACTTCTGTTGGGATTACAGACAGCCAGGAGCATGGGTATACAAAGTTTAAAGGTTCTGGGAGACTCAGAACTAGTAGTTAGACAAGTCAGGAATCAGTGTTAGACCAATAATCCTAGGCTGAGGGCTTATAGGAATGAAGTTTGGGACATGGTATAAAACTTCTTCTTGGCATTCAATATCCAGTTCATGCCCCGAGAACAGAATAGGATGGTTGATTCCCTTGCTGTGGCTGCTAGCACATTTCGACCACCTCATAACCCTCTTTTAAGATATGAGGTAGATGTGCGTTATCGGCCTTCAATCCCAGACAATATAAAACACTGGCAGGTATTTGAGGATGAAGAATAGATGAAGAGATTCCTGGAAATAGTGGGAGAATTCTCCAATATGGAGATTGATGATGAAGAAGAGGTAGAACCTGAAGATATTCCAAAAAGAGATTGGGAGGAGAAAGTGGCAGGAAGCAAAGTGTTGCAGCTAAAGGGAAATATTATACCTAGAGGGCTGGTGCCTCTAGAAATATTATTTGACAAGAATGATGTCTCATTGCAGCCCAAAAAAGTGGTAGAAGAAAATCAGGTTGAAGACTTGAATTTGGGTACTGAGGCTGATCCCAAAATTGTAAAACTGTCTAAGAAAATATCTGGAGAATATAAAAAGCTATATCAGAAATTATTTTAGTCTTACAAAGATGTGTTTGCATGGTCCTATCAGGACTTGAAAAATTTTGATATCAGTATTATGCAGCATAAAATCCCATTGAAGGTAGATGCAAAGCCCCATAAGCAGAAGCTCAGACAAATCAATCCCCTGTTGCTGCCTTCTATTGAGAAGGAATTCAAGAAGATGCTAAAGGAAAAAATAATTGTACCATTGAGGTACTTGGAGTGGGTGGCAAACCTTGTCCCTATACGAAAGAAGAATGGAGAAATAAGGCTGTGTGTGGATTTTAGGAATCTAAACAGAGCATCCTTAAAGGACAATTATCCACTACCTAAAATGGATCACATCCTGCAGAAGGTGGTTGGAGCTTCCAGGATGTCAATGATGGATGGATTCTCTGGTTATAACCAGGTGGTTGTACTTCCAGAAGATCAAAAGAAGACTGCTTTCACCACACCATGGGGTACATTTATGTACGCCAGGATGCCTTTTGGATTGATTAATGCAGGGGCCACTTTTCAGAGGGAAATGGATATTGCTTTTGTCGGGGAGCAGGGTAAATTCTTGGTGGTCTACCTCGATGATATCACTGTATTTTCCAAGAATGATGCGGAGCACATTGAACATCTGCAAAAAACTTTTGAGAAGTGCAGAAGGTATGGTCTCTCTTTGAATCCTCAAAAGTATTTATTTGCATTAGAAGAGGGAAATATTTTGGGCCATATTGTGACTAAATATGGGGTGACGATAGACCCTAAGAGGGTAGAGGTTATAAATAGTATTTCTTTTCCCAGAAATAAGAAAGAGGTACAAGTATTCCTTGGGTGCATAAAATTCTTGAGAAGGTTTATCCCTAACTATGCCGAGATAGTTAGGCATATAACAGATATGCTAAAGAAGGATAATGAGGTAAAATGGTCACAAGAATCGCGGGAGGCATTTACCAGGATAAAGAATGCTTTTGCAGAAGCCCCTGTGCTGGCCGGACCAGATTATGGTAAACCTTTCATGATTTTCTCTTTTGCATCACCTCATACAACAGCAGGAGTTTTATTGCAGAAAAATGAGGAAGGTTATGAGCAGCCTATTGCCTTTTTCAGTCAGGTGCTCCATGATGCAGAGTTAAAATACAACATATTGTAAAAGCAAGCATACGCCCTAGTGAGATCCCTCAAAGCATTCCGTGTATATATCTTACAGTCCCACATTACTGCATTTGTACTTGCAGCTGTTGTAAAGGATATCCTTATTCAGGGGGATAGTGAAGGAAAAAGGGGCAAGTGGATCGCTAAAATATAGGAGTATGACTTAGACATCCGCCCTACCAAGCTAATTAAAGGACAAGGGCTTGCCAAAATGTTGTCAGAATCAAACTATCAAGCCCTGGGTGTAAATCTATCCATTATAGCAGGTGAGGAGTCTGAGGAGAAAGAAGAACGACATGGAATTGGGGTAGCTACTCCAGAAACACATCTAAAGTACCTCACCAGTCCTTGGTACAAAGAGATAGTAGAATATATCCTCACACTCAGCTGCCCTCCAAGTTGTGACAAAACTAAATACAGAGCGCTGAGATTGAAATCACAGAAATACATAGTCGCCAATGGCCGGCTATACTGGTGAGATCCCTCAGGTATCTTACTCCTGTGTCTCATAGAAAATGAGGTTGAGAGTATCATAGTAGAATTTCATGAAGGGATTTGTGGAGGTCATTACAGCTGGAGGGCCACAGCTCATAAAATTCTGAAAGCTGGCTTCTATTGGCCAAAGCTTTCTGGAGATTTTTTTGCTAGGATAAGAGCGTGTGATAAATGTCAGAAATTTGCTGAGAAATAGAAATCTGCACCGTTTCCCCTTATTCTAGTACATGTAGATGAACCATTCAAACAATGGGGTATTGATTTTATAGGTGAAATACATCCTTCATCAAGTGGACAACATAAATGGATATTAATAGCCACAGATTATTTCACCAAATGGGTGGAAGCCATACCTGCTAGGAATGCTACAGATACTGTGATCATAAAGTTCATGGAGGAAAACATCATATCCAGGTTTGGTTGCCCTACTAGGATAGTGACTGATAATGCACAGGCCTTCAAGTCCGCAAAATTTATGAATTTCTGCCAGCAATATAATATCATACTCAGTCACTCTACATCTTACTATCCACAAGGAAACGGCTTGGCAGAGTCTTCAAACAAAATTCTGGTGAGAGCCTTGAAGAAAATTATAAATGAAAATCAGAAGAATTGGGACTCCCAATTGAAATTTTCTCTATGGGCTAATAGAATCACCAGCAAGAGAGCAACTGGGAAATCTCCCTATGAATTGGTATATGGACGAGCAGTAGTGTTTCCTGTACAACTAGCTTTACTAGTGGCCTGATTTATGCAGGAAAGCCAGGAGGAACCTGATGATATGATTAGAAGAATCAACCAACTGGTGGAATTAGAAGAAACGTGGGGCCAGGTAAATCAGAGATTAATAGAATATCAAGCGAAAATGAAACACATTTTTGATCAGCACGCAAAAGACAGGAAGCTGCAGATTGGTGATTTGGTGCTCAGATGGGATATCTGAAGAGCTGAGAAGGGAAAACATGGAAAATTCGACCCCCTCTGGTTTGGTCCTTTCAAAATAGTAGAACAGGGGGGAAATAATACTTTCAGGTTGGAGAATTTACATGGCAACTAGATGGACACCCCTGTAAATGGTCAATTTCTCAAGCCCTACTTTCAGTTCTGATTCAGGCAAAAGCAACCTGATGTATTATATTGTATGATAGTTTCCGTTTTGTTTTTGTTCAAATAATTTTGATGTTGTGATGAATGATAAAGTGAAAAATGGAGGTGTTGGAGAGCAGAGTCTGCATACATGATGATAAGAGGGTCTGCGAGTTCTCGACATGTCCAAGGATAAACATGTCATCCCCAGGTGGAGCCGATGTTGATCATAATCTATTTTACATAAAATTTCACAGTCAATCTAGCTCAGAGCTCTCAAATTTCAACTTTGCATCCTTGGAAAACCATCCTCAAGCCTATCATTACCGTTTCCTGCCTCCAAAACACATTATCAAAGGCTTGAAATTAATATTTGAAAATATTTGAGGCATAGCTCCTTCAGCCCTAGCCCTGTTGTCTTTTCCTCCATGTAACCCAGACGCTAGACCAGGCGCTAGTCCGGTGGGCGCTTACCCAATACATATCGGGCGCATCCTGAGCCGTTGATCTGTGCAGGTCGAACGACGTTTGCTCATCCCTGTCGCGCCCGTAGCCCACCTTTTCACCATCTGATCAAATCATAAATCTACAGTTCACGATACGCCTGTCCTAGTGGTCCCTGCGCCCAAAACACTGTTCGGAACCGGGTGGTATGTATCGCACTGCCTTTCGGCGGGAAGCAGTATTTCTCCTTGGGCCAGCGATTCCATACAGTGCTCACCATGTGTCCATGTGTACGGCCCGAATACCACCCTCCATCACGCATTATTGTTCGGTCAAAGTCGTGCAGCGATATTCACCACAGTCGTCCAATCTGAGAGCCTTCATCCGACGATCGTCGTGCCCTGAAGCTGCATGGGATTTAATGCAAGCCAATCATGCCCCTAGCCCACTGCACATCACCTCCGATGCTCTTTCCACCTTCGATCTCCTCCTGATATCAGATGGCTGAGATTTCATCGTCCATGCCATTGACCCGGTCTCCCTCCATGTCATCATCCCACGTGTTATCGCATTTCTTCCTCCGCCATTTATATATTTCTTCATACGTTATATTCCATTGTTTTTCTCTGGTCAGCTCGTCCACCATTCCTCCACTGCATTTCTTCCGCCACCCTACATTGTTTCACCATAGCCCAGTTTACACGACGATTTCCATTAACCTTTCCATTATCCCCACTGTGTTCACCGCTCCATGAATGGTTTTCTTTAACAAGTTTGTGGGTTTTGCAGATCAACAGCGACGGAAGGTGGCTATTACTCACAGCCTCCATTTTAGAGGCCATAAGAACGTCAAAGGACAATGATTCTGAGGCATAATTTATGAAGAAAATATTTGGGAAGCTGTTGCGACACCTCTTGCATTAATAAAGTAGGGTAGAAAAACTGCTAAACCCTCTGGAGTTATTCAAAGTGCAGATTTTTGCAAATGAAGACATTAATGTTGCGGCAAAGAGTACCAGTGGAAGATCCAGGAATTCAGCATCCAATATTGAAGATTTTGAATCTTAATTCAAGATTTAGAAGGTAGAGGGTACAACGCACAAGAAACAATACCCTCCAGGTTTTATTTCAGCTGATTTTTCTTTCAGGAAAGGACAAAATGTTAGTATGGATATCCCTATATCGTGCTCCTGAAGAAATTTTCACCCAGAGCATTTACTTCAGTTAGCAGGCCACAGAGTACATCTAGCACTACAGCACCGTCAAGCAGTATGGGCGGGCACTTCTCCACCATTTTGTTTTAATGATACAATTAAATGTTCATCACCTACCTCTTCTGCTAGGTTATAGTTTCTCTTATAAAAACCATGAAAAAACGCATTGTAAGGGTTCTAGACTTTTATCAGAAAATTATGCAGTGAAAGGCTTTTTGTATACAGTTTGTAAAGCTCTTGTATGAAGGCTTAGAGCCCATAGGGTCTCAGTGAGGAGGAGTTCTGTCTGTCAAAGAGGATTCTGGTCTTTGGTATTTCGCAGTCTGTAACTCTCTTTTATATGTTATTTAAATATATCATTTCATCTCATCCATCTTTCCTGTATCATGTTTTGGAATGCGAGTGGCTCACTGATTGCTGGTATGGATTCATCCTAGTTGTTGCCCATGCTCAGATCATTCAAGCGCTTTAAATATGACTCATGCATGATATTTTGTTCCATTATACAACTATCCATACTTCTACTATATTAGTTTCATTGGGAGGGTGCTTTTAAAATGCTATTATCATGTATGGATTCTTATATTGGTAAACCCATGCATGGTGGTATTGTATATCTGGGTATCAGCTCAATGTTAACTAGTATCTTCTTAATAATTCTTTCACTACATACACCTTCTGATAATTTATTTCTGTGAAGTATTTCTGAATCGGCCCGCTTTGCAATAAATTGTCTCTGAATTGTCTGTTGTCTTTGTATTATAGTTTTGCATCCTGCCTCTACAGTATCTCTTTTCTTGTGTCAGTTTCTGAGGGTTTGGTCCCATTCTATTTCATTTCCCTGCTTGCAGGAGATAGCATGTGAGCCAAAGCTGACAACTTCACACATTATATTATGTGCTCCTTGCTATGCTAAGATGTCCTAGGCACTGGTCTATCACAACTCTAGGTTGTCTCTAGGAGCTACAACAGCCCACATCGCATATCGCATCCATTCGTTTTTCCTCATCGGGTTATCACGGGGCTCCATCGCTTAACCTCCGCCGTCGATCTCCTCCTGAGATCCGACGGTCCTAAATGAATTTCCCTCCACCCACGCTGGGTCCCACGTCCAAAGGCTCCTCTTCATTGTTTTTCCGTGTTTTCCTTTGTAATTCGCCCAAGCACTGATCTTTGGGCTTTTACACTAATGATCATTTCTTCCACAACTCTTCATTATTTCCATTGTGCTCCACTGCTCTGCCACCATTCCTCCAGCCTCCACAGCAAATCTTTCGCCACCGTCCCCGGATTTTATAATTGATTTAATTTATTGTGCAGGGGTCGCAAAGAGGCCATTTCAGCATTGGCCAGCATATCAGCAGAAGAGACTCGAGGGGTTTAATTTTTATTATTGATATAATTTATGCTTAATCCCGCATTCAAAGTAAGAGGCGCAGTTTAAAGACCAAAGAGCACAGCGACGAGTCATATCTGTGTATACATCAGCAGAGCACTGTTTCTCCAAAATGACACCTTCCTGCAGAAGTCTCCATGTCTCCTCAAGCCCTTAAATTTATTTCACTGACAGAAGCTTCTACGACTGTCAGACAGCAGTTATGAAGCATGGAGACCTTGCAGATTTTCCACCCAGTTCACCAATTCTAAAAGGCAGCGCAGAACACCAAACTCCAGAAGGATTTCACGAAAACCTCAGAGGTGAATCTTGGCCTGATAGAGTCTCCCAGACCATACCAAAGGTACTTACAGTGATGTATATTTCCATTAAGCAGAGTGGGCATGAACTCTTTCTCCACTCTGTCTTAATGAGATCCATTTAATGAATATCACCTACCATTGTTATTCTCTTCTCCTATAAGAATTCCCAAGAACATATTGTAAGGGTTTTTGTTCGGTTGTTGCCAATTGCTGTTAGAGGGATTCATTTGGACTGTTAGAACAGTCTTGGGAGGGATTAGTAGAGTAGTTGTTATGTAGTAGGCTGGGAGGAGAAAGTCTGGACTGTAACAGCCATTGAGCTCAGTGTATGTGACTGGTTTTGCATCATTAATCAAGCAAATTTCACAGGATCCTGGTCTATTACTATTGGTGATGTTTTTCTAACACTGTTTATTACATTTTCATATTGTTTCATTTTCTACTAGCTCGTATCAGAATATTGGCATAAGACTTACCCTTGTTAGGTACCCTATGTTTCTGCTCTCCTTGCCTTTAATGTTTTTTGCTGCTTAGTTGTTCTTGTTGGGTTTAAGCTGAAAGATTTGGGAACACTGGGGATTAGAGTTAGCCATGTCCACTAGGGTCCTTGTGTGACCAGCTGGACTTTCTAAGATCTCTTGCTGGTGTCAAAGCATTAAAGGTTCAAAGTCCTTCTCTAATCTATAGAACCTGGCCCTGTTAAACTTATCTTTGTTTTCCCTTGGAGCATGCTAAAGATGACCTGGATTTAAATGACCTCTGGTCCATTCTATAAGCTGCCCCTTTTTCCCTCCTTTGAAAGTTTCCTTTGAGTATGTCCAAGAAATTCTAGAGTTAAATGACCTCCGACCTGATATATAGACATAAATTGGGTTGCTTTCCTTCTCTCACTTTCACTCCTTAATGTTCCATCCCATCATCTATCTAAAAAGATCCTTTAGTGTAGATGACTTGCCCTCTGAAAGCCTTGGCTATTGGCTTGCAAGTAATTCCCTTTCATGACTCCATAGCCCAATGGATGGAACTTCCTGACCTATCCTCTTTTACCAAAACATCCTACTGCTTTTCTCCTTTCCTTCCATTACTTTCTCAGTGTATGATCTCATGACCAACCCAGCAACCAACCAACCAAATCATTTTAAACCCCTCTTGTTGCTTCATACCTAGCCTAATACTTCATTTTGAGATTCAAAGGTATACCATTCTTTTCCTTATTTGGAGAGATCCCTCTCCGGGTCCAGGAGGGCTAGATCCTAGGGCCCCAAAGTGGTTATGATGTTGTCTCATCTTTTGGTCTTTCCAATCTGGCCAAAACATGGGAACCCCAACACGTGACAGAGACTTCATACCTAGACTTTACCTTACCTCATTACTCTTTTTACCTTGACGCAGGATGGGTGGTCCCCACCTGTCTTTTTGGCGGGTCAATGAAGTCTCGACGCATGAGAACATCTCCCCCCAGAGCATTCCTGATTGGTCAATATATTTGTTGACGTCAATAATTCCAGGGAGTCGACTTTGCCCTCTGCTCTCGGCTTGGCTACCGACAGAATCCCCTTTGTGCGGTCCATCTTGGAGTCATGCGACCTTTCTTCGGTTTGTGCGGTGCTTGTTACTTGTTGCACTTTGTGGATCTGCTCACCCACTGTACGCATCTCCCCACACTGTCTTACTCAGTCTGTGACCTTTTGCTTTGGTCTCTGTGGGATGATGTTTATGTGTTCCCAGGACAAAAAGTAGTATAATTTCATTCTATTTCCTATAATGAAGTTGAGGAATCAATTCCATGTACCAGAACAAGTTGGAATGAATAAATTTATCGAGGAGAATTTGACAGTGTGAAGAACCTAAACAATTTCTTGGCATTAGATAGTAGTGCATTGCATCTAGGATTAAATTTGTTAGAATTTGGTGACAATTTACTAGAATTTATATGACACTAGCATGAAGGAATAGATCATTTCGATTTGCACTTCAATTTTTTTTGGATTCAGATGGAGAAAATATAGAGGTTGGTTGACCTCTAGTAAAAAATGCATGGTTTCCAAACAATATATTTTAAATGTACATTTTGAATAGATGAAGGTGAATTTCAAAAATCTGTGATCTGTGTTTTGTGCAAATCAACCCATATTGATTTCATGTTGGTAATTTTCCAAAAATTCGAAGTGGTTTCAGACAATTTCTGAGTTCCTTCAAACACCAATTTTCATAAAAACTCCCTCCACACTATGGATGACTCATTTTTACAGGAATTCAATTTGTATATTAGCAGTTTTCATTTTTTATTTTGTGCAAAGGGGAAAGGTTTCTCTAAATATTGATTCCTTGGAGTCAGTGATTTCGAGGGGTCATGAATTACCTTGCTTTTATAGGATCATTCTCTTGGAATGGAATTTGAATGCTTTTGTACATTGTTATGTAGCAATACAAAAGATTGTAACTCTACATGTCCTGAGCACTAAGATTTGTAGAAATGGAGTGGAGGAATTTGAAGGGTTGGGCTTAGGGCCTTTGATACAACATCCATTGATCATGCATTACTTTGCACCTATAGCAGCTTCAAAAATAACAACAAAGAATATTTTATCATATCTATTTGTTTTCTTATACAAGGTGAAAGATATATGGGTAGAAGAGTTCTTGTCTTTTGTGGCTAAGAAAGAATTTGCTTCTTTTCGTGCACAATTATGCATACTTATCCAAAGTTTATGGATGCATATTGGTTTTATTTAGCGCACTAGGAGAGTTGAAAGTGACCTTAAACGCCATATGGAAGCTAAAGAAAGAAAGAAAATTTATATTAAAATAAATAAGCAATTCTATGTTGTAGTGTCGAATTTTATATCTAAAGGCTTCAATTCATTCCTAGTTTGCAACATTGAAACTGTCACCTTTGATCCAAAACAAACAAGGTTTGAGATAGTTTCAAATTCAGATGATGATATAGATCTTGTCATTAGAAACACCATTCTAATATTACCTCTGAAGAGAAATTTAGAATTACAATGTGAGAAATCTGGGGGTAGTCAGCAATACCCATTGGAAGTGGAAAAAATAGCATTGTTAGAAAAATAACTATCAATGGATAAAGAAAGAAACTGTATTTATTTATTTTCCAATGATGATGAGGATCTACGTGGAAAATCACAATATTTATTTGGGAGGAAAAAGATGAAGGTATATCTCTGCAGGTATTTGTGCAACCGACGGTTCTTAACGATTATATTGAGATCCAGAAAACCTGACAACATAAATTGTATGGGGTTTATACAAAGGTGTGCTCTCAGAAGAGGTTTATTCAAAACCACCTATAAAAATATCAATGACTATTAATTATTATGTCACCACTCATCATCCATTCCAAATACCACCTAAGTGCTCCCATAAACCATTTATAGTTTCACTTAATCATGTGTACAAAGAAAACTCGAATGCCACACATTTAAATGGTTATGCTTTGACTTTAAAAACTAGCACATGCCTCTTCTATGTTCATATATGCCTATTTTTCCAAAACCCAATTTCATATATTGTGAATATTGTTGGGCCAGAATTGTAATCTACGGATAAATTATGTTTCCCTAAGCAGGTGTTAGCCTATAACAATAGGTGAACGACTATACTACCATTTTTCCTAACTTAGAACAGATACACAGAGAGGATTGGATGCTTACTTGTTTCAGTCGCTTCCAAATGGCTCCTTTCTTTCGATTCCACTACAACTTCAAATTCAAGTGGTTTTAAATGGCTGAATGCTTCCTGCAAGAAAAAACACTGAAACAGCAGAATATGCAATAATATAGATATCTATTCAAGCTAATTAGCTAAATCAGTTAAGCATAAACTACATTCATCAACCAAGATCTTGCAATATGGAAAATCAAAGTAAACATAGATGCATGTAGCAAAAAACAAGATGTACTCTTTATTGATGATAGAAAGAGAGGTTACAACCTAGTGACTGATTTGTAGTGAACTTCCAGCAAAGTTCCCAAGTCTCATCACAACATAAATCTCTCTAGCAGTAGCTCCACAAATCAAAATCTCTATTGAAAATTCTCCAGCATTTCCCTACTCAAATTATTCCTCCCAAACACTTAGATCTGTGTTCAATTTATAGATTAAATGTAGGTTTTTTTGTAATCAATAACATTCCAAGAATAGGCAAGACATGTTTCCATTGATGTAGATGTCAAATGGACACTTGGATCTGAAGCTTGACACATGTGAACCCTTCTAGAAGACACTGGCCAAGTGGAGATTCCGGAACAATAATAATTTCGCTCCCAATGTGACCAATGCACCTTTGAATGTCAGGAAGTGCTTTGTAGAGTAGCCTTGAATGGGGCTACCTGCATATACAACGCACTTAAGCCCCTTAGAGCCTGCGTTGGTGAGCTCCTGCATGTTTAATAATAAGCTTCAAACCATGGAAAATCCTTGCTTGATGAAAGTCTTGTTTGATTCATGTTATTTCCTATCTTAGGGCATATAGCAGCTAAGATGATAGGGAATGATAGACCCTTGATCATCGATCCTGGAGATGATGCCCAGTTGATAAGCTCATTGGGAATGGTGCCCAAATTGACCTATAACAATTTCCCCCTAAAGCATGAGATCCAAATAATAAGAACATTTGATTGAGATGCTTTAAACTGTGATGAGCTTGGAAACAAAGCGGAGTGGTCACCTGCATCAATATTACAATACATTACATCATGATATATCCTCTATTGATCATAATTGCTGAGGGTAGGCATTCCCATAGTCAGCACATAAAACAATCTAATAACATGCACATAATTCATAAAGTCGTCTACATTGTAATGTTTCCCAGATGCAGACACGCCTACAGATATAGGCCCATGTTTGGATGACAATCTATATGTAAGGTCACCGTACAGATGATGTGTACAAAAATCTTGAAATCACAGCCCAGATGGCTGAAACTAGATCCGAGGTATTCTTATCTCATTCACTCAATCATTCGGGTACAAGTCTAGCCATGCCAATATATGATTTGTCGTCGAACATGGAAAGACATCATTTGATTACCAGCCAATGATGTGAGCTGTTAACAAACGCGAGAGAACCACCATTAATGTAAATGGCCCTCAAGGTACTGCAGTACATTTTGTAAGGCGTGAATAGATGATTTGATGTCGAACACCAAACAAAATCTTTCGGTCAAAGGTCCAGAAGCGAGGATCTTGTCGATGTTGTAACAAGCCTCATGGTACTGGAATCTAATGTTTCTAAGTGAACTTCCTGGATATTGATTTGTAGTCGACAGGAAGTCACCTTATTGCAAAACTGGAGTTACTGATTTTGGAGACAAGGGTATGACTTGATATAGCAATTTTCAAGGATGACGGTCATGAAATTAAAGGTTTATGAGTATTGCAGATGGATGGTTCTTAATCACTCGATGACTTCTCTTGAACATATCGGCGACATTGTGATGAGTTGGTAGCATTGACCCAAAACCAAAGTGAAGGTATGATGAACCATAGGTGTGAATGAACCATCAAGATGATTACCCAACCCAAAAAATCATGGACATGGAGTGAAAGAAGTGTCATGTTCAAGAGCAACTTGCTACCAAAAAGAAACTTTACTTGCTTTTCCCAAATTTTCCTCGGTCATTTGTCGACTAGTACCTCTTTATTTTTTAATAAGCTTGAGGAGGATAACATTTTCTTGATCTATAATTCAACCCTTCGGGTGAACAAAGAATAAAGTATCGCTATTTAATAATTTAACAAGTCTAGTGATGAATGAAACTCGATTCTTTCCATGATTGACAAGCCCGTCATTATTTTATGTTTTAACGAGCTTAACAACAGTGATAGCCCAGTCCTTTTTCATGTTTAGAGAGTCTAAAAAAGAGGACGAAAGACGACTCCAAAAGTAATTTTTCGTAAATTTGTCTCTTAGATCTGAAAAAAGTGTAAAATAATATCTGAAAGAACCTCTTTGGTCATGTTTAACCAAGGTGTTGGGGTTCCCATGTTTTTGCCAGGTTGACAAGACCAAAAGATGAGACAACATAGAACCACTTTCGGACCTTAAGATCTAGCCCTCCTAGGTCCAGGGTTTGTTTGTTTGTTTATTTTTGGTTGTTGGGAATCAGGAAAGAAGGGTCCAATATAAGACAAGGATGG
The DNA here is from genome assembly GCA_034641835.2 of Pinus albicaulis. Taxonomy (NCBI): domain Eukaryota; kingdom Viridiplantae; phylum Streptophyta; class Pinopsida; order Pinales; family Pinaceae; genus Pinus; species Pinus albicaulis. Next base: position 294,369,598 of record CM076569.1, read on the forward strand.
GCAAAGAGGAAACTAGGCACAGATAGATCACTCAGGGAACATCAAGGCCATTGGGAAATGGAGTCAAGAAAGGGTTTACTTGTGTTCAATGTGCAAGCTTTCAGTTGGGCTAGTCATCTAGAGCATTTGGATCTTTAAGGATGATTGATGGAATGCAACATTAAGGGCTGAAGGTGAAAGAAGGAAAGACAACCAAATCTCTGTCTATAGATCAGGTCAGAGGTCATTTAACTCCAGACCTGCTTGGACATACTCAGAGGCAGCTCTCAAAGAAGGACAAAGGGGCTGCTTTTAGATCAGACCAGAGGCCATTTAACTCCAGGTCTGCTTTAGCAACTCCAAGGAAAAACAAGGATAAGTTTGACAGAAGGGATCTTAGAAAGGTTTAATGAGATGGAAAGATCCTAGTGAGGCAGAGACAGGGTTCTATACCTCCCAGTGTTCTCCACTCATCCAACTAAATCCTAACAAGAACATCTAAACACAGACTTCATTAATTAATACATCAGAGAGCAGGAAATAACATCCACTACACTGGTTAAATCAATTGAAATCAATATTCAGATACACACATAAGCAGAAAACATAAAAGGCTGGGAGAGCAGCAACATAAGGTACCTATCAAGGGTAAATCTTATGCCAATACTTCTGGTGCGAGCCAGTAGAAATGGAATGAAATGAAATCAAACACAGAGGTAGAAAAACATCACCAGCTGCTTTAGATCAAGATCCAAAGGAATATGCTTGTCATATTAAAAACAACACCGATCAGGTACATCAATGCCCACAACTTGAACATTCAGCCTGAATACATCAAGTCTCAGCCTATCTTACAATATTACACAGAGAACTTGTCTCAAGAGGAGAATTCTTGCAATCTATTGATATCCAATCAACAACCTTTACAATAATTTCCCTCTGTGTTTTATAGTAGAGGAGGAACAGAAGATCGACTGAGGGGGTAGGTGAAAACTAAATGAACATTAAACACAGAAAAGAATAGAGGGCCGAGGCCCATTCTGCTTGAATGTTGAGTATTTAATCTCTGTCACCACTTTATGCAGGAGTGATCTTCTCTAGATATGACTTTGACATATTTCGGCTGTGCTGTTATACTTGTGGTGAATAAACAAAGGCAAATGAGCTACTGAGGAGTCCGCTTCATAAATGTTCTCATTGCTTTAAACTGCTGTTAGGGTGGGAATCCCTTCAGGTCCATTGTGTATAATAAAAGCAGTATGGGTGCCCTATACTTGATGAAGAAAAACATTCTACTGATAAATAAACCCTGATGTTACCTTTTACTCATGCTCAGGACCTTCTGATTGATCCTCGGGGTCTTCCAACTGGTGCTTAGTCTCTTGAAATACTGATTTCAGGTTCAAGATCTTCATTAGCATGCCTTAATCCTCTTTTATGTGTACTAAAACACTTTGCTGCTCCATAAATGTTTCGATCAGCAAAAACTGGGCTTTAATGGCGCCGGAGGATCCACAGAGTTTGAGCTCTGCTCCTCTTCAGTGTAAGTCCTGTCAGCCACTTTCTTTGACAATCTTCGCGATAGTACCCGCTCCCAGATTTAATTCCATCTGCGCAACACGCCATTAAGATGGTACAGTTGAATCATGGCGGTCTTTTACCTCTAGCAACCCTGCAAAATACACAAACGAGTTAAGGAAATCATGAATGGGTGGCGGATGTAGCGGAACGACGAGAATGGGTGCGTCAGGTTGGCGACATGGTGGAATGATGCGAGATTATGGTGAAAAATACAATGGGAGAATTGGCGGAGCAAAATATGAACGAAAACCTTAAAGAATAAGAAAATAAACCGATGTATGTAATGGGGGGGGTGGAATGTATGGTGAATGCACGTGGAGGGGTGACTTGGCGAGGCCAAGTGATGATGGAAAAGTCAACAGCGGGGGGACGGATGTGGACCGTCGATCCTGAGGGAAATCAACAATAGAAAACGCGACGGGGGACGATGACGGTGGGCCAGGGTACGGAAGATGGAAGTTAAATAGCGCGCGGCTTCGAGGAGCGAAGACCGTCGAATGAGGTGCTCAGGATCGGACGGCCTGCATGGATTTCACTGCGCGACTTGGACCGAAAGTTAATGCGCGGGGAGAAAGCGGTTTTGCCGTCGTATAGGGGACACGCGGCGGAGGGCCAGTTGAATCGCTGGGTGTTGGAGGAAAACCACCCATCGCCCAAAGGCGGTGCGGAATAAACCGGCGGTTTTGAACAGTGCGCGGGGACGAGAGTGGGGACCACTGACCGGGCGAACTCCGCATCGTCGGATCATATTTTAAACAGACGGTGGGGATGAAAGCGGGGGGGCTTTATAATATAAAGTCTTATTATAAAGTTTCAAAGGTTTAGGGGAAGTGCCTTTGGGGATAGCGCTTAGGTCACGGCGCTGGGTTACATGGGGAGAAAATGGCGCGGGGCTAGCGGAGAAAGGGCTAGGCCTATCATATAGTCGGAAAGTGGGTTTTAAAGCCATTTTAAATCAAATTAAAGGCTGGAAGGGGTAACGGTAGGGAGATGGAGGGGGGATTTTGGAGGGTTTTAGAGGGCTAATAGGGGAAATAGAGGGGAACAAAGGCACTCTGTTAGAAGGAGGAAAAACGGGAAAAAGGGACATTTTGCAGGGGCACAAGGGGCAACTGCAGGTCTTAGGGAAAAGGACCAGCAGAGGGGACTTATATAAGGCACAGCACAAAGAGACTTCAAGGAGGATGGCTTTTCAGGGGGAGAGGCATTCCTTGAAGGCTCCACCATAATCTAGCCCCCAGCTTGCTTGTCAAGAATTTCATAGGGGGGCTAACAGTGGCTCCACATGGGGATGGCTTCTTCTTGAAGGAGGCAAGAAACCAAAAATGATATTTGGAGTAGGCCAGTTGCCAGCTGCTTGGCACATCCCTTTCTTTGATCAGCTACCACAATATGAATATGTTACATCAGAAGAAACATTTTCCCAACCAAAATTCCTACCCAAACTACAATCCTAACATTTTTTCTTCTTTTGGGGTGCATTTGAGCTAGCAGACCCTTTAAATTTTATTTTCAAAACAAAAACAAACCTATTCTAAGTCTACCCTTATTTCTCCATGAGACCAGGTTAAACAGTTGGTCTCATATGATTCTCTACTTAATCTACTACCTGTTGGGATTAAACTGTCCAACAGGTTTCTTCTCCTACATTCTAAGACAGGAAATTGAAAAACAGCCAAGCCAGGATTAAACTGTCTGACTTGCTGTGGAGTGAAACAAAACTTTGAAGGTTTGAAATTTGAACTTTTGAAGTATCCTTCTCTGTTTGTGACTCAGATTTTGAGCATATTAGAGTCACCTTTTCCTCTTCATTTTCAGCTCTAGTTTTAGGCATGTTAGAGCTGATTCTTCCTTTTCTTTTGCTGGCCCAGATTTTGAGCGTGTTAGGACCAGCTGTCTTTCTTTATTTGGCTCAGGTTTTGATCATGTTAGAGCCAATCTTTGCACTTTTCAGAGGTCCATTTTTTGAGCATGTTTGAACCTCTACCTTCTCTATTTTCTTGAAAGTAAAACTGCAATGGTATGTACAATGGAAATGGAATTGGAAATAAAAAATTAGCAGAAATAGTTTTTGAGCATCCTGCCATTGACAGGACCCCCAAACAGCTCTGTACCATCAAGTTCTTGTAAGAAAAATGCATTAGGACCCACAGTGGCCTGGATGACAAATGGACCTTGCCACAAGCTGTCAAACTTGCCATGTTTACCTTTGTCCTCTCTCCTTGAATCCCATTTCAGAACCTTGTCACCAACTTTGAAATCTGAAGCTTTGGCCCTTTTTTAAAATAGCTTTTTAATGTTTTGTTGAACTCTGACAGCTCTGTTATATACCTCCTCCCTTGTTTGCTGAAGATGGATTGTCTGATTAATTCTTCTTATCATGCTGTCCTCTTCTGATTGGATCTCCTGGACAAGTTTGATCACTAGAACTCCAAGGCTTGTAGGGAATACTGCCTCTATCCCATAAACCAGCTGGAATGGTGACGTGCCAATAGATCTCTTTGTGGTGAGCATGTTAGCCCACAAAGCATGTATTAACTTTTTATGCCATGACTTTTTTTTCTCTTCCAGCAGCTTCTTAATGATTACGACCAGGCTTTTGTTAGATGATTCATCCAATCCATTACCCTGGGGGTAATAGGCAGTTGAATGACCAAGCGTGATATGGTACCTGTGGCAGAACTCAACCATTTTCTTGGATCCGAAGGCAGCAGCATTTTCAGTGATTACTTTCCTTGGACAGCCAAACCGAGATAGGATGAAGTCTTCTAGGAACCTAATGATGACAAAATTAGTGGCATTCCTAGTGGGTATGGCTTCTATCCATTTAGTGAAGTAATCTGTGGTAGTCAGGATCCACTTGTGTTGCCTAGAAGAAGAGGGGTGGATCTCTCCGATAAAGTCTAGGCCCCATTGGATGAATGGACCTTCCACAGTGATGGGTTGTAGAGGAAGGGGGAGGAGTTTTCTTTTACCTTCAAAGATCTGGCATTTGTGGCAAGTGGTTATCATTTTATGGACATCATTAAATAGTGTAGGCCAATGATAACCAGCCCTGAGTATTTTATTTGTAGTGGCTTTCCAACTCAGGTGGCCTCCACACTCCCCAGCATGGAATTCCTATTTAATTCTTTCAGCGTCAGGCTCAGACAAACATTTCAGCAATAGGCCATTTGGATTTTTCCAGTATAGATTCTCATTCAAAATGCAGTAATTCCTAGCTTTGAGTTTTATGAATCTGGCCTTGGTTTTGGACAGTTCTGGAGGGGCATTGAGGTTGGTGAGCACGTAAAGGATGTCAGTATACCAGGGAGAGTTTTGAAACTACTCCTCAATAGTTGGACGGGGCAATCCTTCCTGCTCATCTACAGAATTTATTATGTTAATGTCAAGGGCATGCAAGTTTGATTCAGCCATTAACTGGGCCAGGCCTCGACCTTTGATCAGCTTTGTGGGTTTTATTTCAAGGTCGTATTCTAAGATTGTAGCAATCCAATTGCCCCTTTTCCCATCAGGGTCCTGGGACAAGATGTCTTTGACCACTATATTCGGCACATAAGCAATGGTGTGAGAATGTAGAATGTACACCCTAAAGTCTTTTAAGGCCTTAATCAGGGCATAGGCCTGCTTTTCCATAATGTTGTACTTCAGGGGTGCATCCCTTAAGGCTTTACTGAAGAAAGCTATAGGCTGTTCATTACCTTCTGAATTTTTCTGCAGTAGGACTACAGCCACGGTATGCTGGGAGGCAAATGAAAAGATCAGAAAATATTTTGAGAAATCAAGGCTAATCAGCACAGGAGCCTGAGTGAGTGCAAGTTTTACAGATTCGAAAGATTTTTTTGGCTCCTACAGTCCATTTCACTCCCACACCCTTCTTCAGCATGTTAGTCATGTTCCTAAGGTGTTCAAAAAGATTGGGAATGAATCTCCTCAGGAAGTTGATCTTCCCAATGAAGGACTGAAATTCCTTGATGTTTCTCGGATGTGTGATTTGGAGTATTCCCTCAACTCTCTGTGGGTCTATCCTGATCCCTTTCTCAGAAATGATATGGCCTAGAAGTTTTCCTTCTTGCAGCCCAAAGACAGTTTTCTTAGGATTTAAGGATAGGCCGTACCTTCTACATTTTTCGAAAACTTTCCTCAGATGTTTGAGATGTTCTTCTTCAGTTCTAGAAAAGACAGTCAAGTCATCCAAGTAGATAACTATAAAGTGTCCTATCTCATCTGAGAAAGCTATATCCATCGCTCTCTGGAAGGTGGCCCCAGCATTCATCAGTCCAAATGGAATCTTCGCATACATAAAGGTGCCCCATGGGGTGGTGAATGTTGTTTTGAGTTGATCTTCTGGGAGTACCAACACTTGGTTATATCCTGAAAAACCATCCAACAGGGAAATCCTTTTAGAGCCCACTACCCTCTGTAAGATGTGTTCCATTCTAGGCAAGGGGTAGTTGTCTTTCAGGGAGGCTCTGTTGAGATTTTTGAAGTCTATGCACAGTCTGATTTCTCCTGTTTTCTTTCTCACAGCCACCAAGTTTGACACCCAATCAGAAAACCTTACAGGGACTATTATGCCTGCATCATACATATTTTTAATCTCCTTTTCAACTGCAGGCAATTGTTTCGGATTGATCCTATGGAGTTTTTGTCTGAAAGGCTTCTGGTTCTCCTTCAGGGGTATCTTGTGTTGTATGATGTTGGTGTCATAAGCCTTCAAGTCTTCATAGCTCCATGCAAACACATCAATGAATTCTTTAAACAGCTCAATTTATTTCTTCTTCATGTCTGCAAGTAAAGACTTAGCTAGTTTAATCCTTTTGGGTATGTCTTCAGTGCCTATGTTGCATTCCTCCACATATGAATCTGCATGTTCTATTGTGGGCTTTTTTGCTACGTCATCAAAGTCAAAAAGGTCCTCTAAGGGTGCCAGGCCTCTGGGTATATTCTTATATTTGACCTGCAGCACCTCTATTTCTGCACTATCTTCGTTTTCACATTTTATGGTTGAACTTCCAGTTTCCTTAGAAAAATAATTTATTTCTATGCTACAAGGCAGGGATTCTTCATCAGAGGATTCCTCACTAAGGCAGTTGTCTTCAGATTTGGAATCTGAACCAGAAAATTCAAACTCATCTCTGCCTGTTAAGAAATCCTCAATCTGTTTGTCACCTTCAAAGACCTGCCAATATTTTTCGTTGTCTGGCACTGCAGGTCGAAATTTGGTTTGAATGATGATTTGTTGATCAGCTGGAGTCTTAGGATATGAACCAGCTAGACAAGCTAATCTGTTTGCAATGACATTTTGACTCCTGGGAAAAAATACCAATTCATATTCAACAAAGGTTTTCAATAAATCTACTGTGTCATTTCTGTATGCTCTAAGTCAGGGATGTTTTGCTGTATATTCACCATTCACCTGTTTGATTACTAACTCATAATCTCCATGCACAGTTATCCTATGGGCCCCTAATTTTTTCAACAGATTTAAGCCAAGAATAAGAGCCTCGTATTCTGCAATATTATTGGTGCATTTGAAATGCAGATTCACAGCATGGCTCTCTGCATGATCATTTTCTGTGTTACGTAGCCACACCCCTGCTCCAGCATTGTTTCTGGTACAGGACCCATCGAAATTAATTTCCCACAGGGGTTCGCCATTATGTTGCGTTGGAGGGTCTGTACTAGGTTGCAGTATATCTTGTTCTTCACGTGGTGTATTAGTTTGAAGGGTGTGACTAATAGGCTGACTGCATTGTGCTTCTGGTTCATTCTGAGTTTCGTTTTCATTATCCTGCCCATGGTTTTCTTCATCGTATTCTTCTAGGGTAGCCATTATGCTAAAATCCATGGGCTCTATGTTCTTGCTTAGATCTCTGCGTTGTGATTCTGGCTCTCCTAAGGATTGTTCGTTATAAAGAATGAAAGAATCCAGGTCTGTGTGCACAGAGTATAATGGTGAATTTTCAGGCTTCTCGGGGCTACTGACTAGGAATTTCATTTGGGACTCTCTATACAGTCTTCTAAGTTGGCCAAAGATAGGGATAGTGGCATATGAGCCATCCATCTGCATTGTTCCTTGCAACTTGGCTCCCCATGATCTCGATAACAACATGCCATACTTGGGTGGTACATCTGCCACCACCACATCCATGACCATACATTTGGCAGGAATCTGGGTCAAGCTCACACATAAGTCTTTGATTAGTCCTAGGCATTTTACTCTGCTAGAGTCAAATGAATATAAATCTTTGTAAGGTCTGGTGATTTCTAGGCCTAACCTTTCCATCACTACCTTAGGCATAAAGTTGTGGGATGCTCCAGAATCGTGCATTGCGTTGTGTAGGATCTTATCGTGGATGTTGATACTGATATAGAAAGGTGGAACTACCCCTTCCTGAAACTTTCCCTCAATCTTTGGACCAAACAGGAGGGCAGGTTGATCATCATTCAAATTCACAGTGTCGTTGTTTTCCCCTAGGTTTAATGCTTTCAAATTTTGGCCTTTATATACATTCTGAGAGGCCAGCTCAGAGAGAGGGACAGAACTTTTAATCTTTGCAATCTCACTTTCCAAATTGAAAGTGGACTGACTCTTTGGTGTGCTTAACACTATTTTATTGGCTACTGCCTTAGTGGCTGAATCAACTTGTGATTTCTCACTATGTACAGGGTTGGTGATAGTTTTATCAGGATCACTAACCACAGTGTCAGTGCTGCTGGTTGGTTGGCTTTGTTTCCCAGTGTCTTGGTTGTCTTTCTCTTTGTTTTTTCCAGAACTTTCAGTTGTTGATTTGATATTTACAGCAGATGCTTTATAAGTTTTGTCAGGTCTTTTCTTGACGGTAACCTCAGGGGATTTTGTTTTGGAATTTTCTTGGTTCTTTTTGCTCCTAAGTTCATATTGTTCTCTGACTTGCATCATGGCATTTTCAAATCCTAATCTGTAATCTTCAGTTTTGAACCATTCCTCCTCCCAGTATGAAGGTGAGGGCTGATCTTCCCCCGAATCACAGTTAAGGACTGAGTCTTCTGTTTCAAACATGTTTATTGTATTCCCTTCATACTCTTCTATGATTCCCTCATCTTCATCAAGAAAGTTTTCTTGGAATGGGGGAATTACTTATTGGTCTGACTCTCTTTGTCTGTTGGGAGTGGCATTGTTGTTCCTTCTAAATTTTTGGTTCTGGTTTTGATTTCTGTTTTGGCTATTGACAGTGAGAACCATTTTCTTCATCATTTTTTGTATCTCTTCCATGTTTTTAGACAATTTTTCATAATTTGGATCAGATGTGGAGGCTACATTGTCATCCCTATATGTTACCCTCCTCTCGGTTCTCTGTCTTGCTCTTTTCTCAATCAAATTGGCCTCTATGTTCACTGCTCCTTTTTGCATGTCTTCCAATGTGGTGTAAATTTCTTTATCCCTAAGCTCATAGGCCATGTCAGCGTCAAACCCATCAGGGTATTTTACTAGAGCCATGCCTTGTGGAGGTTTCATATGAGGAGGGAGGGCATTTTAAATGCTGTTAAATCTAGTGGTGTAATCATGGACACTCTCTCCCACGTTTCTTTTAAGGCTCATGCATTTAGCTAGGAGTTGGCGAGGATTTTCCCTAGTTTCCCATTTGTCGATGAAAGTCCGGTATAGAGCAGGGAGATATTGGATACTACCTACAGGTAGGTTTTTAAACCACTTCTTTACCTCACCTCCCAGGCTCTGGGCAAATATTCTCATTTTGATTGTTTCATCATCAATTTCCATGTAGTCAAAAGAATCCTCCATCTTATCTACATGTTGCTGAGCTGTGATGGATTATTTAGCAGTGAAATGTGGGATTTTTTATTGATAATCATTTGGTAGGGGTAACAAGGGTTGGGTTAATACTAATGGAGCATACCAGGCTGCCATGATGATATTCTGATGAGGTAAAGGATTGATTTGAGCAGCTGGTATATGGATGACAGGGATATTAGGACCAGCAGAGGTATGTTGAGCAGATCTAGGGTGAGAGAGCCCCAAGTTTTGAATGAAGTGGATATCAGGTGATGTGGATGGAGGGGTTCCTCTGTCCCTGATATGTTGACCACTATGAGATGGTGTACTGTGAAGCTCAAGGTCTGGCTGGCCTAGATGACTGAATGACCTAGCTCTTGGTAAACTGTTTGGAGGGTCTAGGTCAGGGAGAAAATGTGATAGAGATGTTAGGTCTTCTGGTGCAGAATTAGCTCTTTGAATGTGACTGGAAATAGTTGGTATTTTAGGTGTAGGAGCTCCCTTGAGGATACTCTCCGGATTGTCAACTATTTCAGGTGGGTCAGGATTTGGATAAGCTCTTGTGTGAATGGTTCTAAAAGCCAGGATGTTGTTTCTTAGCCAAGCAGCTTAACCCTACTTGTAACTTCTATTGTGGTTAACGTTGTTTCAAAGGCTGGTCTCCCAGTGGAGTCTAATGTGAAACCAAGTTAATCAGCAGGCCTACTGATCACCAGTGGAGTCTTTTCGTTTAGGAAAAATGGAGTCGCCAGGTGGAGGGTTTCAGGGTGTATCTAAGGGGTCACACTGTCCACCACAATGCTCAGGCACTAACACCATTCAGGAATCTCCTCAAAAACAAAATCCAACCAGAGATTGACTGGGAGGGCATTTACTAGATATGTCACCTCCGAAGAGGGTGAGATCCGGAGGCTACCTGGCCCTTTCCAGGCTCTGTCTAAGAGTATGGTGGACACTCAACGATGGAGGTCAATTCAAGGAAGGGGTGACTTACTGTCAACCTGACCAGAGTTCTAAGTTTCTGAGTCTTTAAAAGTATTCAAGGTGAGATGTACTTAGTCCCCAGCGGAGTCGCCATTATGTTGGGGTTCCCATGTTTTGGCCAGGTTGACAAGACCAAAAGATGAGACAAAATAGAACCACTTTCGGACCTTAAGATCTAGCCCTCCTAGTTCCAGAGAGGGATCTCTCTATATGAGTCAAAGTGTATGTCTTTGAAGCTCTAGGTTGTGATTTTTAGGCTAGTTATAGGCACAGGGTTTGTTTGTTTGTTTATGTTTGGTTGTTGGGAATCAGCAAAGAAGGGTCCAATATAAGACAAGGATGGGAAAAGAGGAAACTGGGCAGAGATAGATCACTCAGGGAACATCAAGGCCATTGGGAAATGGAGTCAAGAAAGGGTTTACTTGTGTTCAATGTGCAAGCTTTCAGTTGGGCTAGTCATCTAGAGCATTTGGATCTTTAAGGATGATTGATGGAATGCAACATTAAGGGATGAAGGTGAAAGAAGGAAAGACAACCAAATTTCTGTCTATAGATCAGGTCAGAGGTCATTTAACTCCAGACCTGATTGGACATACTCAGAGGCAGCTCTTAAAGAAGGAAAAAGGGGCTGCTTTTAGATCAGACCAGAGGCCATTTAACTCCAGTTCTGCTTTAGCAACTCCAAGGAAAAACAAGGATAAGTTTGACAGAAGGGATCTTAGAAAGGTTTAATGAGATGGAAAGATCCTAGTGAGGCAGAGACAGGGTTCTTGTTAGCCACCTATATTTTTCTATTATATCAGCTGGTGGCTAAATATTCTTGGCAGCCTTCAAGAAACAAATTCAGGCCTAAAAATTGTTGGTACTTGAAGTCTGTTGGTAAGATTCTAAACTACTGATTGCTTCTACATACTCTTCCTCTTCTCTGCCTCTGATGTTCCATGAAAATCCTAATCAAATATTGCTGCATCCTCCTCCTTTTTCCTCTCCCCTTCTTCCATCTTTCCTTCATTTCTTCAAGTCTCCTTTCATCCATAAAAATCCCATCAAACTCTTTTATATTCCTTATTCCCCCATTAATTTATGTTTCCTAAGGTTAAAGACTCACTTTTTGACCTATCGGAACCTTTCTCCTTTTGCAAAAATCATTCAAAAACCATAGAAAAACATACGTTTCTATGTGTTAGGCTTTAGCCCCTCAGGCTAAGCTCCTGCTTTCTCTCCATCCATATGCCCCCACGCTAGAACCGTGTGCTAAGACCGCCATGCGCTTAACCCTCAGAAATAATTTATTACCCGAAAACATTGAAAACCTTTGTAAAACGCAAAGTCGGATTTATTTTATTTTTACACCAAAGAAAATCATATTGAAACTCAGCCGTTGATCTGTCCCACAGATCAATGGCGTGGAGTGTACCCCGCATCTGGTGGACCCCCCTTCGCCGCGTTGTTTTCCATTTCCACCGGTTTCGTGCCCGCACCACCTTTCGTCCGGGAGCGGTTTTATACCGTCGGCCATCGATCCCACACGCTGGCCGACACGTGTTCGCCACTTCATCCCGAAACCGCCGTGCCATGTCTATTGCCCGCGTGTTAAACCTCATCCTATGGCCATGCAGCGGGATTCATCCCCGCCGTCGGATCTGGGCCCTCCCATCCGACGGTCCCTGATCGCCTTTCCCGCTCACCCTTTAACGAATTCGTCGCCCGATTAAATCTTCCCCGGCGCGTTTAAAGGCCAATCCCCGCCGTCGATCTCTGTAGATCGACGGTCTACATTCACTCTCCCGATTCCATTGTACAATCCACCTTTTTCCTCCGTTGACTGTTCAGAACACCCTCGACCGTTGATCGCCATACGATCAACAGCTCTGATCGCTCCTTTCTCCCGCACACCTTCCGATGCAGTCTATCCATATAACGCAGGATTTCCTCATTTTTCTTGTATTTTTCAGGTTTTAAGGTTTTTTCTTCGTATTCTATGAAAATCTAAAGGATGAGAGTGACGACTCCAGTCCTTCCGATTAATCCAGGGAATCGATCATACGGTGAAGAACAATGATATCAACAAGTTTTCATGAGCTTTGGTTGCCGCACATCCCTGTAAAGCTCGAAGAATGCCATCGATGTTAGAGCAGAGAAAGAGTATCAGATTTTGAAGATAGAATGAACCAGAGCAGCAGTTTTATGAATAAATTGGCGGGGATTACGGCTAAGACGGTCATCAAAAGCCTAATCTCCGGATCAGAACACGGATTAAAGAAAAACCTAAAAGTGTTCATCAGACAGATCGCCTCCACCGCCATACTTTGAGGTGAATTGATTCCTCAACCACCACAGTGCCACCTATTGCCTCAGAACGATCAGTCAGAGGCCGAATTTATTGAACAAGATCAGATACTATGCCTCGGAACAACCAAGAAGTTATTTCTGCACCAGATTTTATTCCAGAATATTTGCAGAATAGCCCTAATAGTATGCGGAGCCTCAAAGGTCAACAAAAGCTCTCTTCGAGCTTACTTCTTAAGTATAAACACATTAATGCAATGTAACACCTGTATAATTTCTTCATCGAACCTCACGGGGTCAGGAAGACATTAATTCTGCATTAATTGTATTTGAAATCTTTTTATCAGATCTCACCTCCTCGTCCTTCTATATATACTCCAGAAGAAGATGAGTGAGGGGTTGGATTAGTTGGTTGTCAATGTAATTGCTGACGCGCAGTAGCTGTTTCTGAGTGGAAAACTCTTGACTGTAAATAGTGGTTTCATGGGCCCTTGGAGCTCTGCTTGTAACAAATAGATTAGGTTGTGAAGAGAGGTGAATTAAAACATTGGATTTGAAGATTGTAACCGGTTTGAAGCAATCAATACAAGCTGATTTATGGGATCCTGGTCTATGCCGATGGTGATGTTATTCTCACTGTAACTTGTCATTTTATTTCTGTTTTCAATTTGTTTCATTTTCCACTATAAAGAACAGTTTAAACAGTGTTAGAGTTTGCTGTACATCAGTGACCTTCTCTGGCTGAAAAATCTTTATCCCAATGTTTTCTTCTAATTGTGTTATTTAGAAATGATTTAATTCAGTCTAAGCACAGAGATGTTGGCGTTCCCTCATCTCTTCGTCACTGCTGAATGTTATTTTTAAATGTTACTTTCATATATGTTATGTAAGGAATGAATTGAGGAAATCAAAGGTTAGCCCTGAGTCCCTTTCTTTTTTGCTCAACTATTTGTCTGTTTCCCTTAGGATGTGTCAAAAGCTGACTAGTTTCGAAGTACTTATCAGATCTTGGGCCATTCTGTGTTATCTTGGTGATTGTCTTGGAAGCAACTAAGTAAAGAAGAACTAAGATGAGGAGAAAGGTGAGCCCTGCCCGCTAGTCTCTGCTCAAAAGGTTGCCTTCAAGTTTCCCTTTGTTTTTAATCTGTGTTCTATTAGAAGTGTATCAAAGGCTGGATAGTTTCAAAGTACTTACCAGATCCTAGTTTGCTTCTATGTTTTTCTTAAGTGCCTGGTCAAAGGCTGGCTAGTTTCAAAGTACTTACCAGATCCTGGGCTGCTCTTTGTTCTGCATCTGTTAATTCCCTTTCCTTTTTTTATCACCCCATTCCATAAATCAAACTTCAAAGAGATCCTTAGGCCTAGATGACTTGCCCCATAGATTACTCTTGAACTTGGATGTTTCAATTAAATTCTCTTATGACTCCATAGCCCAATGGATTGAAAACTTGCCATCATCTTTCTTTAGAATCAAAGCTTATTTTGTTCACTTGCAACTTCTCACCTTTGAACCTATTTGCATATAGATCTTTCCGTCTCAGACAGCAACTATGTTCAACCATCTGAGAAAACCAAACAAAACCCTTGGCCTTCATAACTAGCCTAATACCATCACCCTAAACCTCAAAGACAATATCCATCTTTGTACATATTGGAGAGATCCCTCTCCGGATTCAGGAGGGCTAGATCCTAGAATCCCAAAGTTGGTTCAAATGATGTTAACTCTGTAATCGGACTTTGCCAATCTTGCTTGTTACAGAGACCTAACAGTTCTAGACATCCCAGTGTTCTCCACTCATCCAACTAAATCCTAACAAGAACATCTAAACACAGACTTCATTAATTCATATGTCAGAGAGCAGGAAATAACATCCACTACACTGGTTAAATCAATTTAAATCAATATTTATATACACACATAAGCAGAAAACATAAAAGGCTGGGAGAGCAGCAACATAAGGTACCTATCAAGGGTAAATCTTATGCCAATACTTCTGGTGCGAGCCAGTAGAAATGGAATGAAATGAAATAAAAAACAGAGATAGAAAAACATCACCAGCTGCTTTAGATCAGGATCCAAAGGAATATGCTTGTCATATTAAAAACAACACCGATCAGGTACATCAATGCCCACATCTTGAACATTCAGTCTGAATACATCAAGTCTCAGCCTATCTTACAATATTACACAGAGAACTTGTCTCAAGAGGAGAATGCTTGCAATCTACTGATATCCAATCAACAACCTTTACAATAATTTCCCTCTGTGTTTTATAGCAGAGGAGGAACAGAAGATCGACTGAGGGGGTAGGTGAACACTAAATGAACATTAAACACAGAAAAGAATAGAGAGTCGAGGCCCATTCTGCTTGAATGCTGAGTATTTAATCTCTGTCACCACTTTATGCAGGAGTGATCTTCTCTAGATATGACTTTGACATATTTCGGTTGTGCTGCTGTACTTGTGGTGAATAAACAAAGGCAAATGAGCTACTGAGGAGTCCGCTTCATAAATGTTCTCATTGCTTTAAACTGCTGTTAGGGTGGGAATCCCTTCAGGGCCATTGTGTATAATAAAATCAGTATGGGTGCCCTGTACTAGACGAAGAAAAACATTCTACTGATAAATAAACCCTGATGTTACCTTTTACTCATGCTCAGGACCTTCTGATTGATCCTCGGGGTCTTCCAACTGGTGCTTAGTCTCTTGAAATACTGATTTCAAGTTCAAGATCTTCATTAGCGTGCCTTAATCCTCTTTGCTGTGTACTAAAACACTTTGCTGCTCCATAAATGTTTCAATCAGCAAAAACTGGGCTTTAATGGCGCCGGAGGATCCACAGAGTTTGAGCTCTGCTCCTCTTCAGTGTAAGTCCTGTCAGCCACTTTCTTTGACAATCTTCGCAATAGTACCTGCTCCTAGATCTAATTTCGTCTGCGCAACATGCCATTAAGATGGTACAGCTGAATCATGGCGGTTTTTTACCTCTAGAAACCCTGCAAAATACACAAACGAGTTAAGGAAATCATGAATGGGTGGCGGATGCAGCGGAACGACGAGAATGGATGTGTCAGGTTGGCGACATGGTGGAATGATGCGGGATTATGGTGAAAAATACAGTGGGAGAATTGGCGTAGCAAAATATGAACGAAAACCTTAAAGAATACGAAAATAAACCGATGTATGTAATGGGGGGGGTGGAATGTACGGTGAATGCACGTGGAGGGGTGACATGGCGAGGCCAAGTGATGATGGAAAAGTCAACAGTGGGGGGACGGATGTGGACTGTCGATCCTGAGGGAAATCAACGATAGACAACGCAGCGGGGGATGATGACGGTGGGCTAGGGTACGGCGGATGGAAGTTAAACATCGCGCGGCTTCGAGGAGCGAAGACCGTCGGATGAGGCGCTCAGGATCGGACAGCCTGCGTGGATTTTGCTGCGCGACTTGGACCGAAAGTTAATGCGCGGGGAGAAAGCAGTTTTGCCGTCATACAGGGGACACGCGGCGGACGGCCAGTGGAATCGCTGGGCGTTGGAGGAAAACCACCCATCGCCCAAAGGCGGTGCAGAATAAACCGGCGATTTTGAACAGTGCGCGGGGACGAGAGTGGGGACCACTGACCGGGTGAACTCTGCACCGTCGGATCATATTTTAAATGGACGGTGGGGATGAAAGCGGGGGGACTTTATAATATAAAGTCTTATTATAAAGTTTCAAAGGTTTAGGGGAAGCGCCTTTGGGGACAGCGCTTAGGTCACGACGTTGGGTTACATGGGGAGAAAAGGGCGCGGGGCTAGCGGAGAAAGGGCTAGGCCTATCATATAGTCGGAAAGTGGGTTTTAAAGCCATTTTAAATAAAATTAAAGGCTGGAAGGGGTAATGGTAGGGAGATGGAGGGGGGATTTTGGAGGGTTTTAGAGGGATAATAGGGGAAGTAGAGGGGAACGAAGGCACTCTGTTAGAAGGAGGAAAAAGGGGAAAAAGGGACATTTTGCAGGGGCACAAGGGGCAACTACAGGTCTTAGGGAAAAGAACCAGCAGAGGGGACTTACATAAGGCACAACAAAAAGATAATTCAAGGAGGATGGCTTTTTAGGGGGAGAGGCATTCCTTGAAGGCTCCACCATAATCTAGCCCCCATCTTGCTTGTCAAGAATTTCATAGGGGGGCTAACACAAGGTAATCCTTTTTCGTAAATAATCCATCTCAATCCGGAAAAGGGTTGAACTTATACTGAGTAGACATCAATTCATTTACTTTAACGAGCTCGAAATGACAAGTGCTCGGCAATCTTTTCACATTATCAGATTCTGAAAAGAGATGAAAGAAGACTCCAGGGGTTCCTTTTTAGCTGTTATCGAAGCTCGAAAAAGTGATAAAAGTGCGCTTCAAATCCTTTTTTCATTTTTATCAAAGCTCAAAAAATAAGGAGAAAAAGTATGCTTTGTGGTCAAGTCTTTCTTAAAATAAATCTGCACGACTAACCTGTTCGTCAGTTGTATTTCCTGTTCAGAACAACATCAAATGGATTAAAAATACCTGTTTCATGATAAAAACATAATAAAACTATAGTCATAGCAATAAATTTAACTTGCAAGTAATTAAATGACTATATAAAGCAGTTTCACTATTCATTTTTACCATTCCATAGTTACCATTTTCATTTTGGAGCTCTGAACCTGATTTTGCCCCCAAACCTCAGTCGTTGATTGTGCTCGTTTCAGTGGATAGATTTCATCACTGTTTGATCTAGGTCAGTAGTAAAAACCTCCTCTTTCTTTCAGTATTCAATTCATTACCATTCCTTGCAAATTTTTAGGGTTTTGAGGCCCCTAGTGTAAATTCTGCCAAAATTGAGGGCAACGCACCCCTGAATGTCGAAACCTGCGTTGCATAGCAGGTACAGTGAAGTGTACCTGCATGTGCAACGCACTGTCTCAGCCCAGGGAGTGCGTTGGGCACAGTTGAAGTTTTTTGTTTTCATGCTGTGTCCAAAATTTGCCTAGTTTTTTACAATGAATGGTATCTAATGGATCTTATGGTTGATTTTTAGGTTTCCGTCGGATTCTAATGATGATTACATGGAGAGAAAGAGAACATGAAGAACAAGATATGATTGCCTTGAATGATCCGGGTACTATAAGAGCTTTAAGAGATTGCGGGCTGCTTAAGTACTTCAAACTGTCGGGAATGAGGCAACAAACAGAACTATTGGAGTTCCTTGTTTGAGCATGGGATCCAGTGATAGAGGCATTTCACATAAAAAATCAAGTGTTGTCCATAACAGTTGAGGATGTGTATTTTCTCACAGGTTTGTCGAGGAGAGGTTTTCCCATTTCACTCACAGGATCTACCGTTGGAGGAGAAATAGTGAGGGATTATGTTATGCAGTATTTCTATCCGGGGTTAGAACCTAGCAAAGATGGAAAAATAAACATCCATGATTTCAGGTATTTTCCTTTGAGGACCATCCTATTCACGATTTCTAAACTAGCTGGCACCATTACACTCCATGTAGCGAACAGATTGTATATGCAGTATGCACTGGAATGTTTAGAGCCAACAGTTTTCAACTGGTCTGAAGCTGTTCTATCTCATATAAAGGAACAACTAAATAAAGCAAAGGGAGGAAGGAAGAAAAATTTCATTTATGGTTCCATCCTTATCTCTTTTTCTTTGGAACAGATTCCACTGATGCAACCACAACATGTAACATTGGATATATCCAGTCCTAGAGATCCTCGAATGCAGAGATGGGTAGAACTCATGGGTCGGCATTCAGGCCAATAGACCATTGTTTTCTCGACTACATTCTTCACCTATTTTAGGTGACAGATCGTCACCGTCGATGAATATACATATGTAGGTGTCATCTTCCGAGGAGATCCAGATCTAGTTTTACCAGAAGGCGCTCAGTGGGGTGCAATAGGTAGGATTTATTTGACCATGTTTTTTTATTTTTATAAGGTTTATACAAATGTTTTTGTGTTTTTATTTCTTTCCAAGACTAAACTAAACATTTTAATGTAATGTAGATATCAGTTGTGTTCAACCAGTAGAGGGACCAGAGCGTGAAGTGGATGCACCAGCAGAGAGCGTTGTCGGAAGAGCAGTCCTTCAGTACCTTGATATTGTTGAGACTCTTGTTGAGCTCTAGTAACACATATAGGGGTTGACCTTCGGGATTCTGGATTTTTGGATCGAAGAGCTTCCCATGCGACTGCAGCAACACATAATTGGAGTCCCCAACCGTTGGATGCGGTTGCTCCATAGGATTGCTAGATCTATATCATACTATCATGAGCACCACTAGTTTACTTATGACTTCTTGCATACATTTTGAGGTCAGATGACCAACGTGTCTTGGGCACAAATTTTGTAAAAAAACCTATAACTATCTATCTATATGCTTTTAGAGTTTTTCCTATGTTTAATGCGCAATTCTATTCAATGATGTGAATGTTTTCTTTACCTATGTTGCAAATGTCTGTCTAAAACTTGATTAGCTAATGAATCAGTTAAAGTGTTTAGATTTCTGAAAATCTGTTGATATTGAATGAAATCAAAATGTCTCTCCAAAATTCGAACTCTAAGAAACAATCTAAGCAGTGTTGGATTTCTAATAGTATAAATACTAGTAAGTTTTAGTACCGCAAGTTGTGAGTCTAACTTGATGATTATGCGGTTAATACCAAATGAAATGGCATCAAAGAGAAGTTCAATCAACGCGCTATACTCAGCGATATTATTCATTGATCTATCGATACAAATCCCTTGAAAACTCACTAACTCGCCGTTCAGAGCGAAAATGACCCACACTGTAGAGGATGGATTTTGCGTACTATGACTAGCACCATCAACATATCCATCAAATGGTTTCGAAGATTCAGAAATTTGCCATAAAATGTAAAGCGGATTACTAACGTCAAGAAAACTCTAAAAGACAAATTAAGATAGTGAATGCAAATCAACAGCATATAAACAATATAATACCAAAAATTACTACGTTGATGATTAAGCATAGTAACGTTTCAAATACAACCCATTTCTAGGTTGTGCTAATGGAATTCCATCATAGTCAACTAACTCATAGGCACCCTTAGAAAGAAATATTTTGACAATATAGGGGCCATGCCATAATGGCTTGAATTTCCCTGTACCAATTACATCAACTTCCTGCTCATAAAGAAGGACCAAGTCGCCCTCTAAGTAGATGCGAGGTTGGAAATTTTTGTCGTATTGCACCTTTATACATCTCTTATGCACTTCATTGGCCAATTGTGCTTCACGACACATTTCATCTAGATGGATGAGGTTAAGGAGACGCGCTTCTTCTTCTGAGGTGTCAGGTAACAAGTCTATCGCGAGTTTTAACGATGATATTTCACATTGGATTGGTAAGATAGATTCCAAACCATACATTAATTGAAAAGGAGTAAATCTAGTCACGTTTCTCACCGAGGTTCAATATGCCCACAAGGCGGAGTACAGGATCAAGTGCCAGTTCCTTTTACGGACTCCTATCATTCATTGAAGCATTCGTTTAAGAATGTTGTTAATAGCCTCAACTTGTCCATTTGATTGTGGATAATAAGGAGTAGAATTATCATGCGACAATCCTAACTTGGCTGTAAATTCAGACATC
Source organism: Pinus albicaulis (assembly GCA_034641835.2). Lineage (NCBI taxonomy): Eukaryota > Viridiplantae > Streptophyta > Pinopsida > Pinales > Pinaceae > Pinus > Pinus albicaulis. The sequence goes on from CM076569.1 coordinate 294,389,859, forward strand.
ATATGGTTGCGAAAATTCTTCCCATGATCTGAAACTATAGCCTGTGGGACCCCAAACCATGCAATGACGTGATTAAAGAAAAACAATGCAGCTATTTTTCCTGTGTTGTTGAATGTAGGCATCGCTTCGGCCCATTTGGTAAAATAGTCGACTGCGACAATAATATAATCGTGCCCCCTGGATGAAGGAGGGTTACAAGTCATAAAATCTATACCCCATTTTGTAAATGGTCCAACAGAGACAACAAGATGCATTGGCGATGGCAGTTTGCAGATTTTACGGTCATAAATCTGGCATGCATGACAACTTCTAACTGCGAGGATACAATCTCGAAAAATAGTAGGCCAAAAGTAACCGGTGTGGATTATCTTCTACATGGTAGCATAACTAGATAAATTTCCACCACAAGCCCCAGCATGGCAATCATTTAACACTTTTTCGGCCTCCTCATGAGTGAGGCACCTCCTTAAAATGGTATCGACACCACAACGATAAATTTATCGCCGACGATCAGATAATATTTGGTTTAGTATTGAATACGTCACTGATCAGAGCGAGAGGTATTAGGTTGAAAAGTTTGGGTTTGAAGATAAATGATGAAATCTCCATACTAGGGATCAGTTGATCCAATCAGAAACAGAGACTCGTATGGAATAGATGGTTCCGATGTAGTTGCAGTAGTATCACAGGGAAGGTCACAGAGAAGCTCATCCAAAACTAAATACTTCTTTGAATTGGATTTGATGAATTCCAAATCAAATTCCTACAAAATGAAAATCCATTTTGAATATTTCCCCCCCAGTAATTGACGTGATAAGATATAATTCATGGGGTTGCAATCCGAAACTGTTGTTGTTTTTTTGGAGCAGGATATAATGGCGAAATCTTTGGACAGCTTGAACAGCTGCCAAGGTAAGATTTTCCACATACCAATACTTAACTTCTGTATCATTGAGATTATGACTCAAATAATAGATCAGATGTTCAATTCCATATTCTACTTGGAACAAAACCATAGCGATGGTCATTTCAGACGCGGCGATATATAGTAAATAATCATTTTGATAATTTAAAGGATACATTAATGACGCTCGGACAAGATGGTCCTTGACAGCATCAAAAGAAGCTTACGCAACTTGGTCCCAATGGAAGGGAACTCCCTTTTTCAATAATTGAGTAAATCCTTTAGCCATTTCAGCATAGTTTGGAATGAACCTTCTTAGAAAATTAGCCTTCCCTTGAAGTTTCTGTATCTGAAGTAGGTTTGATGGTGCAGGAAAATCAAGAATGGCATGTACCTTCAGTGGGTCTATTCGAATTCCTTCTTTTGAGACTACGAATCTGAGCAATCGACCAGAACCAATACAAAACACACATTTGTGCAGATTGAGGTGTATCTTGTAGTGTCGGCATCGTAAGAAAATGGCTCTCAAATGCATCGGGTGATCAGTCCGTTTTCGTGAATGTGCTAGTAAATCATATAGATATGGTTGAACAATGTGCTTGATGTCGTTGAAAACATAATCCATTGCTCTCTGAAAATTTTCCCCAGCGTTCTTTAAACCAAATGGGAGTTTCTGATATGCGAATGTGCCCCAGGGATAGATGAATGTTGTCTTATGCTGGTCATCTGGGCGGATATTGATTTGATTGTAGCCGGAAAATCCATCCATGAAAGAAAATGTTTCACATCCAGCACAATCGTCAATAATCTGGTCAATAAAGGGAGTAGGATAGTTGTCTTTTGGACAAGCCTGATTAACATCCCGATAATCGATGCACACTCTAATGGTTCCTTTTTTTTTCATAACAGGAACGATATTAGAAACCCACTCAGTAAGTGGAATAGGGTAAATGAAACCAGCACGCAAAAGCTTTTCAACTTTTGCTTTTATGGGAGCGGCTTTATTTGGATGAACAGGACGAAGCCATTGACGCACCGGTTTGACATCAGGATACATATTAATAGTGTGTTCAACTATACTAGTATCTATGCCTAGCATCTCCTCGTAAGACCAAGCGAATGCATCACAAAATTCATGAAAAAGAGAGTGATATGAATCAAGTTCTAATGGAGAACAAGATACACCAACATGAATATTTTCTACAATGCGAGGTTTAGTCGAAATATCGATAGAAATCATTTCTTCAATATTTGATAAATTTCGCTCAGATTTAATTGCATTAATCGGAAAATAATTCGGAAAGAAATTTTGAATGGAAGGGTGATATAGTTCACTAAGATTATTTTCTTCATAATTTGGAAGATGGGATTGATGATGATAATCTTCCCATGGTTCTCCTTCTGCCATCATAGCTTCCAAAACATTTTCATCTGTCAAAAATTTTGAGGAAAATGGATCAGATGGAGTACCAAAATCTAATGGACGTCAACCCAAACACTCGCGACGCTGATTTCGGATTTGCCACCCAAGCCAAATAGATTGATTGCTATTGTAGCTCAATAGGGCTGAGCAGTAAAACATCATCCAACGTAGAAATATCAGAATCACCTGTACTCTTCCTTAAGCTAGATAGAGTGGAAGAGATCATGTAGCAGGTCTCTATGCTTGCAATTTCTATCGACATCAGAGGTGGTGGTAATGCAAAGGTTCCCATAAGAGTGGAATCCTTTAAGAGCCCTACATCAATGTTCTGGATTTCTAATTGGGGTAAGTGAATATACGGAACGCTTCCAATTACCTGCGAAACAGAGGTAAAAAAGGATAATTGATTAATGACTGTAATAGTACCTTTATGAGGAAAGGAAACCATTCTAAAATATGTAGAAACAATTACAGTCATCGCATATACCCATGGTCTTCCAAGTAAAACATTATAGTCAAGGGGTTCATCAACAACCTCAACATCAATACTTACGATTTTTCCCCCTAATTCAACTTGCAGATTATTAATAATACCACAAGGTTTATATGTTCTTCCATCAAAAGCCTTCAATTCCATTGATGATTGTGATAATCACGGCGAGCCAAGTGATTTCCAACAATTTAGAGACATAATGCACGTAGATTCTCCCTCATCAATAATAGTGCAATTAACAAGGTGATTGAGAACATTCACTTGGATGGAGAATGCCAATTCTGCTGGTATCTGCGGCACATAGCCCATATGATTAAAGACGACAAGATTAGAATCAGTTGGATCAATTCCACCAATGGCCGACAATAAAGCTTGCTTCTGGGAGGGAAATTTTGTAATACCTCAAGAGCATACATAGCTGAAGGGGATTGAGCCAAATATTCAACTATATTATAACTTTGTGCAGCTCTTGATCAAGGATTATATGTTGATTTATGAATTACTCCCTTCAGTGGCTTAATCGTCAATTCAAGAATAACAGGAGGTGGTACTGATTCATTAGATGGATTTGTTGTTGAGGTAGTAGGTTGATCAGTGGCCAAACTAACATAGTCTTTATTCTGTGTCGACACACAAATATCTTGTGAAGGTTTTTTAGTGGATAACATTAACACTTGGAAACTATGAGTTGGATCCGTAGCAACCAAATTTGTGTTTGGATTTGGAAATGGGTCTGTCAACACAGTTGATGCATTAGAAGTCTTGATGATTTTTGAGACTTCAGCACGGTGACGAAAATCCCTAAAAAAATGTTCCTCATTACAGATTATGCATGGATAACGAGGTTTCCGTGGTCCTGACAGTTGATCAGATGATCATTCCGGCGGGTTAGAAGTTTGCTTTTTCTTTGATTTCCCCTTTTTCTTACTTCCTGGTTTCTTATCACTTTGCCTTTGTCAAATGAGATGGCATTGATTTCGGAAGTAGGAGCAGGATCAGATGCAGTAGTGTTGTGTGTGTTTACAATGCCTATCAAGCAGTCTCCGGCATGAGAGTCCTTTATTTGAGGAGGAACATTGAAATTAGATCACGGCGCATTTGGGATTTTCTCATAGAGAGTGCCAGACTGAGTATAAATCAAGTCTAAATACTGGGCACGAGCGATAACTTGCTCTTCTATGACGACGCCACCTTTAGCCACATCCTCTATTATAGATGGTAACAGGGATTTGATGAACCATTCAGCAAGGAGCTGATTGAGAACAAATTTCTTAACCATTCGTCAACGCCACTTATGAATATGATCTGAAATGTGAGTAGCATTACTTTGTTTGAAGTTGTTCAAGAGTTGTGTTCTAGTTTCGTATCTGATCAGTAACTGGAAATGGGTCAAAAATACAGTAGCCAAGGCAGTGAAATCAAAAGAAGCTCTAGGTAATTCGATGTACCATTTAGCTGTCGGACCTGTGAGCATTTGCTGAAAAAGACGTAGTCGAACAGAATCATCATTTAGGGAATTTCATGAACACCATAAATGATAAGTCATAACATGATTTGATGGGTCTTCTCCAGGGTTTCCATTGAATTTAGGAATGTCGAAGGGTAATTTATGTGGTATCACTGGCCACCAAGGAGCATAATTGATAGGATCATTGGTTAACTGGTTTAAATCTGGTAATTCCAAGGCTGCAACAAAAGGAAATTGTCTATTAAGGTCAGGTTGAGCATAGCCAGGATAAGATGGAATTTCTTGGGCAACAGGTCTTTGAGAACCAGCATATGGGATTTAATGTTGGTAACCTAGATAGGGGTTCTTTTGCATAGAAAACGCTTGAGAGTTCTGTTGACCAAAACCTAGATATGGTACTTGTTCATATGAAGTTTGAGGAAATTGCACCTGTGGCTGTCAAGGGGTCTGTCCACCAATTTTATACCCCAAATTAGTGTAAGTTGGATTCGGTTGATATGTATAACCAGATTGTGTTTGTGACATCCCATAAAATGGTGGACTAGCTTGTGAATAAATAATCCCTGATATAGGTTGTTGTAAATTAACCAAAGGATTTTGATATTGAGTTGAAGAACTCGCCTGATAAGGTTGATGTACAAGATTTTCATTCTGTAACAGGGGTATAGATGTATGAACAAGTGGTATTGAAGTGGGTGTAACAAGTTGAATTGGTTGATATGATTGGACAACCGTTTGTGGTTGGATAGGCAGAGTGGGCTTCCATTAACAAACATTCATGTCAAGATTATTTTGACCAAAATGTGACTGAGTACTATCATATTGGGTGACCATAGGTTTCCCCCAGCATAAGGAGGATAATAAGATGGAAAATATTGTTCTCCAAATGTTGGGAGTCCAGTTGATATGGTACTTAAAGGAATTGACCCATAAGGACCGACTTGATATTGTCGTGATGATGGATGTAATGATTCAATTCGTTCAGTACTAACTATAGGACTACCAGTTAAAACACAAAATGATGACATTGGTAATGACCATGGTTTGAAGATTGACCAGAGAAAGTTCCAGACAATGATTTGTATCCTGTTGGGACCAAAGGGCGACCGTGCAAATATGACTCTAGTGAGGTTGTGAACATCGACGGAGTAGCGAGGGTAGGAGCTGACATAATTGGAACAGCAGACCCAACCAAAGATGTTGGTTCAGACATAGTTGTATGACCAAATTTATACTCTCTGAAATCAACAGGAGATTAAATGGCAATGGGATCAACAAAAGAAGATGAAAATGATTGAGGAAAGGACTTGTACAGGTAAAGGTCTCCCCCAAAGTGGGTTTGACTTAAAGGTGTATCAGGTTGTGGGATTTCTTCAATCGCGATTAAACCAGGAGGAAGAACTTCACCGTCAGGCCCAAAATATATTTCAAACAGTTGATTGTGTGATATAGGAGGTTCAGTGGATACAGATATTTGTGGAGTGACCAAAGTAGGAACAACTTCCAGCTATTTAGGATTCAAATTTTCTGGAAAAGAAGAGACAGGATCTGGATCAATTTGTGATTGAAAAACATCGGGTCCAGGAGGTATGGTCTCAGCGATTTAATGGATCGTGACCAGGGGTAGCTGTGAAGACTCCGTTTCAACAACAGTAGATGAACCGGGATGTGTGGAAACAATTTGAGCTACCTATGGTTTAAATGATGATGTTTCGCCAGAGGTACGAATTGTACTTGATTCGACAGATCGTGATCGCCTTCGCTTCCCAGAAATAACTTCTGGTGGTAAAGGTGGTTTCAAAGCTAATCTACACGAATGACAGGGGGTAAGATTTTGTTCTTCCATGATTACTGATTTATTTTATCCAAAAACAAATAAGAAAAAAGAGGGTAATGCTAGGCAAAAGGGTTTACCAAGAAACTGTGAACTGCAGAATACCTCCTGGTGAACTAAGAAGTACGGGCAGGTAATCTCCCTGAATGCTATGTTCGGTGTATCACAATTTCAAGGTGGCCAACTCGGTCACTATGGATGGATAGCACCTAAAATTTGTCCTCCAAAATATATCCGAAGGTACGTGGAGGCCCAAGTCCATATTAGCGATGTCTGATGTGAAACCGCATAGTGAGAGCACCCCTTTATACTTATCGTACTGTAACACTGCCCGATATACCTGAAAGTACGTAGATGAGCTACGATATACTTATGTACGTGGAGTGAGGTATCACACACGGAATGTATTGCAAACAAGTTAACGACAGCTGCTATGTTTTACGATGTCGGAACACGTCTCTAGCCTAGACCTTTTAAATGTTATCGTTAATGTTCCAAAGTGTTGTTAAGTAAATTGAGATTTATTTTATGTTGATATTGCTTAACAATTTTCCTTTCAGGTTCACCACAATGATGTATATAAAATTCCTAAAATGCAGCTAAGAATGATAAACAAACTTTCACTTTCAGCTTTTTCAATAAAGAACCTAGCTACTAAGGTTAGAGAACGCTAGTTTTTTGGAAAGAGAGCAAATAATTTGTGAGCAAAAAAATCAATGAATCACAAACTAAATGCATATTTCCTAATGTTCCTTTTGCAAAAAACACACAATCCTACATGCAAATGCAAGTTTTTCTTTTCAGTTTCCTTAATGTTATGAATGCAAAAAAGAAACTAGGTGCACTAGATCAATAATTGAAATGATTTTTACTTTCGAGAAATGAAGAATACAAACAACAATTTCTCCTATCAAGGAAATGAAGATTTTACGACAATTTCCTATTTCGAATGCAAACGATTCTTAATGCGACCATAAAAATTACTTTGAAATCAACTTGTCAATGATAATGAAAAACTTTTTAAAACAATATTGAACAAATTTTTAGCCAAAGGAGAAGAAATAAATAGAGTTACTGGTCAATAGAGCATCAAATTTTTTAGAACAAATCAGCAAACAGAACTGAAGCAAAATAAAAAGTCAATTTCAAGGGGATTTGGTCCCTTTCAGGAGCCAACGGATTCTCCAAGGGGAGACAGTGCTCTGCAACGCAGGCTGACAAGGGAGACAGTGCTCTGCAAAGCATTATGCCCTTACTAAGGGTGCATTGGGTGCAATAAAAAAGAAAAAGCTACTGTTTGGCTCACTAACTTTGCAAATTAAGCTCTGAAAAATTCTAATCTTTATGTGAAACAACTACTAGGTGGATTTAGAAAGCAGATCAAAGACTAAAACACCTAGAAACAAGAGAAGTTCTCCCCAGCGGAGTCACCAGTTTGTTGGGCCAGAATTGCAATCTACGGATAAATTATGTTTCCCTGGGCAGGTGTTAGCCTAGAACAAGAGGTGAAAGACTATACTACCATTTTTCCTAACTCAGAATAGATACACAGAGAGGATTGGATGCTTACTTGTTTCAGTTGCTTCCAAATGGCTCCTTTCTGTCGCTTCCACTACAACTTCAAATTCAAGCAATTTTAAATGGTTGAATTCTTCCCGCAAGAAATAACACTAAAACAACAGAAGATGAAATAATATAGATATCTATTCAAGCTAGTTAGCTAAATCAGTTAAGCATAAACTACATTCATCAACCAAGATCTTGCAATATGGAAAATCAAAGTAAACATAGATGCATGTAGGGAAAAACAAGAAGTACTCTTTATTGATGATAGAAGGAGAGGTTACAACCTAGTGACTGATTTGTAGTGACCTTCCAGCAAAGTTCCCAAGTCTCATCACAGCATAAATCTCTCTAGCAGTAGCTCCATAAATCAAACTCTCTATTGAAAATTCTCTAGCATTTCCCCACTCAAATTCTTCCTCCCAAACACTTAGATCTGTGTTCAATTTATAGATGAACTGTAGGTTGTTTTGGAATCAATAACATTCCAAGAATAGGCAAGACATGTTTCCATTCATGTAGATGTCAAATGGAAACTTGGATCTGAAGCTTGACACATGTGAACCCTTCTAGAATACACTGGCCAAGTGGAGATTATGGAACAATGAGAATTTCGCTCCCAATGTGACCAACGCACCTTTTAATGTTGGGAAGTGCTTTGCAGAGCAGCCTTGAATGGGGCTACCTGCATATGAAATGCACTTAGGCCCAGATGTTTAATAATAAGCTTCAAACCATGGAAAATCCTTGCTTGATGAAAGTCTTGTTTGATTCATGTTGTTTTCTGTCTTAGAGCATATAGCAACTGAGATGATAGGGAATGATAGACCCTTGATCATCGGTCCTGGAGTTGATGCCCAGTTAACCAGGTCAATGGGAATGGTGCCCAAATTGACCTATATCAAACATGTTAAGAGTATAGGGTATTATTTCTGAAGGGAGGAAAATAAATATTATATATTATATATATAGTATTTAGTATGTCATTTTTTTGTTTGTAAATATTTTCAAAAGAGAGGTCAATTTGTTAAATTTCCCCAAAATCAGTTCTTTGAATTGATTAATATAGTTAGTCATTTAGGCTGAGAGGTGAAATAAAAGTGGAAAATAAAAACATTGTAGGGGTTCCGGAATTTTGGACCTCATAAGAAATTACAATTTTGTACTTTCACTCTTCATGTGCAGTTGAATAAGGTTTTCACAGTGATTCCAGAATTTGTCGGATATGATAAGTTTTCTCTGTCACATATTTTGTTAATGTTTTCTTCCTAGGAAAGAGTAATTAAGTTGATGGGATTTTACTTTATAGTTCTGTGATTTTGAGTTTTTGTAAATTAAAGTTTAAAAAACCTTAATGATGCACTCCTCTTCTCTAAATTTTATTTCATGCTAATCATATTTTCCTCTAAAGTTGAAGATAAAATATTTTGTGTGAAGCAGCCTGTTATCTAAGACTTTCCATCATCACTTCTTTCTATTTCGTTTTTCATTTGTATTCGACATCAGAAGTCCACTATGAAAGCATTGTTCACACATTGAAGACTAAAGGGTTTTAATCAAGGTTCTGGGGTTTTATAAATTGATGGGACAACAAATTAATTCTTTTACAGTTTTAAATAAATGTATTGGGAACTGATCTCTACACAGCCAGAGATTGTCTCCCAAGGTACAACATGGTCATTGAATTTGTAACACTCCCTCCCACCCCCTTGATATTTTTTCGGGATGTGGGAGGTGGTACCTATTTGTTTCTAAACCAATATCCAAGGTTAGTTATGAAGACGATGTTAGCGAAAACCTCACTTTTAAAACTGTGGAATATAATTTTGACATCACCATTACGATCAACTTGTTAAGAAATTTCTGATGATATAATATATACCTCAATCCCATTTCTGTATCAAAATTTATACCCATTTGATGTTTGGCTTGATAAAATAAACCATGTCATCACATTTCCCACATGGTGCCCATCTAGACTCCATCAGGCTAGTGTGACCCTAACATGTCATCACATTTCCCACATGGTGCCCACGTGGACTCCATTAGGCTAGTGTGACTCTGACATGTCTTCCTAGTGGGGCCCATAGTTATTTCCATGTTATGTCAGCATGATCACTCTTCTTTGTTCTCACTTGTAGCATGTATAAAGCAGCAAGAAATGGGTGATCAACAGTGTCCTAGTGGGTAGGGTTCCCACACTAGAGCCTCGGTAGGATAAACTCCTCAACATAAACTCTCCTATATTCTCTCCAATTCAACCTTATTTTTCAAGCAATGGTTCGAGGTTTGAGACCCATAGTTACCCTTCATTATTCTTAGTGCCCAAGTGGAGCCCACAGATCCACATCATATTGAGGCTTCAACATTGGGGTTTCCTCCTCAACTCCCTCCAACTCCAATTATAAAGTCATAGTCGGAGATCTAAGACCTGTGGTTCTCTTCATTATGCTTGGTGCCTAAGGTGGATACAAATAGTACACATCATCTTGAGGCTTCAACGTCGAGGGTTTCCTCCTCACCTCCTCAAGCTTCAATTGCAAAGTCACAATCTAAGGTTTGAGACTCGATAATATGGTCCACCCCCATGCCACATCATCCAAGGCCACATCATTTCTAGACACATCATATCAGGGCACAACATCTTGGCATATTTATCTCAGATTTTCCTCACCTCGCATATGTTCTTATCTTAAATGGAAACTATCAAGGTCTAAGGAATGACAGCCCAATGGGGCCCATAATTCATGGTTCCAATGGGGTGAGGTTCGGTCTTAGCCCCTCAGTGTCAACTTCTCCCATAAGCAATGGTTACTCAATGTGAAGAAGGTTAAGTGTTGAGAAGTTGGTGATGGCCTAGCTACATGGTTCCATAGTCGTATCCTAGTCGAATCAACCGGATCTCATTGGTTACACCACCCTTTTTTTGTTAGAGTTAAAGCACAAAGAGTGTGTCAATGAGAGTTATCCTGAAGAAAAGGTTCCTTTGATGGAGCTATGGTTGAAGCGACCAACTTCTTATTAGTGCTTCTAGTAGATAACATGCATTGTTAAGCAATGGAATTTTGTTAAGTGATGCCACTTTGTTTATCTGGACATGTCTTCCATGTCAAGCACCAAATATCTAACGCCAAATATTTAACTCAGTCTGAACCCGAGCATCCACTTCAACTTGAATGCTCTATAACCTATATTTGTAGTTGTATTATGGGCTAGTTAACATAAATAGGGTGTTCATTAACCCCAAAATCTATTAGGGGTCACCCATTGTTTAGTCATTTTTCCAATTCTTAACATGTATAATAACATAAAGAGTATGAGCACAATTAAATGGTTGTACCAGTTAGCTAATCAACAACATTCATGCATCTTCATGAGCTCATACAAAACAAGTACATTCATATAACACCACAATCTATAGCTCATCACAAATTTGCAATAAAATTAATTGATAATGTTAAGATGGTTGGTAACTAAAGGAGGGACTTTAGCTCTCCACCCAACCATAGGATAGTTGCAATAGATATTTCTTACAACTGACCACCCCCTCATCGAATCCAAATTTTGATAGGATTCCTGCTCATGGAAATTCAAGCCAAAGGCTTTATTACATACCTAGGAGATGAATTATGTTATCCTGGTGGTTTAACAAATACTCTCTGGCATTTAGCACCATAGGGACTCACTTACTCCTCTGACTTCAATCATAGGTTCTGACCCAAAGTCCAGATAATATATTGCTCAGTTCTAGAAGATTGAATCCATTGTGTAGGTGGTTTCATATTTGTCATTTTGTAACAAGCATCATAAGGGTATGTATTCAACTATATAGGTGGTTTAACAACTCTTTTAGCAAGCACCAAAGTGGTTCAAATTTCCTTGTCAAAATGGTTTAACAGCCATACAATAAGCACCAAGTGGCTTAACAACCATACAATAAGCACCATAGTGATTTTGTCATCCACTAAGCTTCCCACTAACCACATAGGCTTATAAAGTCAGCCTAGTGGCCTCTAAAACACATCAATAGTAGGAATATCACCCTAAAACATAGAGCACTGGGCTCAGTCACAACTCCAACACTTCTCCTTCCTTTTAATCCAGTCATTTCTACATTAAAATGGATGCTTCCTTTCTTGTTGTTGTGGTCATGTTTTTTTCCAATCTCCTTCTATCAATAATGACATGTTGAATCCCCTCTTTTCATCCTGGGGCAATGACTCTCCTTCCCTCAATCCACAAGGGTGATGGGGATGGGTGAACTCATCTACCAATACTGCCCAATCCTGTCTCATAACTCTTGTTAGCACAGTGGTTGGGTTGCTCAAAAATAAGTTAAGGAATTTATTATGGCCAACAATGGCATGTTCATGGCATAGAACAAGTCGTCCCCCCAGACTTTGGATCCATGTTTCCCACTCCTTCAGTTAGCCACCAATTAATTTTCATGTGTTCAAAATAAATTTTGTTGGCCAACTAGGGATCCCATGTTGGCGCTTACCTAATCATATTTACATATATGGGGTGAAATGAAAAGGGTTGTTATAGACTCACTTAGCATTGATACTCTTTTGTATTAAGCACATAAGCATGTTTATGGAAACTTGGAGCACCTCAACCCAATTTTTACAAAAGTATATCTTAATATATTTGCAAAAACCTTACAAAATAAAGAACTTTAAAAATTACCTCAATTAAAATCTTGTTTACTTGTAGTTTATTTTTATTACAAATCTTAATTAAAAGCTTTGATTCACCTAGGATGGTTTATAACCCTAAGATCCTTGTCTTATGTGATTTCTCATTAAAAATACAGGTAACTAATTTAAAGCATTGCGCACCATTTATAATGAATAATAAAATGGGATTATTGGATTACATCACTATTGTTTCTCTTTTCTATTTTGATTTTCTTTCATTTTCTTATAAGTAGATAATTAAAAAATGATAAGGAATATAGTTTTTTTACTACATCGTGTTTTAATTTGTCTTTTTATGTTATTTTCATTATTCAAAATAAAAAAATAATATAACATATAATATAATCATATATATTTTTAAGTGTCACATAATTAACCATTTACATAATAGTTTATTTTCAATTTCATCTATTTGCATAATTTTTTCTATTTCTCTCTCCAAAAAAAAATCTCAAGTGACAAACTTCTCTCCTTCATTTGTCTGTCACTAACTAAAATTTGAAAATTTTTTGTTGTAATAATGCTCCTCATTGGAACAATCACAATGAAATAATAATTCAAGTATCATTTTAATTCCCTTTCAAATATCCATGATTTTTTTTTTTTGTTAAAATGTAATTTTTTTTTTGCTTGATGACTAATTTTTTGTGGTTTTAAATTGAATTGTGAAATACAAAAATTATATTAAAAATAAAAATTTAGAAAAAAATTTCTATTCACCGTAAATAACAGTTGTTATCGTAGTCTTTTCACAACACAATGCCATGTAGATAGTTGTCCGTAGTTGTGTCATGCCTTACCGTAATTTAAGCAAGTAGTTGTGTCATGTCCACGCAAGTAGGTGTACCATGTGATAGCTTCCCACCGTAATTTAAGCAAGTAGTTTCATAAAAATAAATAAAAACAAGATGTAAAAAAGTGTAATATTTTGGAAAATAAGTTGAGCATTTGGCTTGAAAGCGAAGGTAAGCGGGCTAAAGGCCAGGCAGGTTTTTGAAGGTAGCACTCAACAATGGACCACCTCGTTACGCTTAGGATCATTGTGGAAGAATGCCGCAATGATAAATCCATTCTCTTCTGTTGCTTTGTGGACTTTAGAAAGGCTTTCGATATGGTTCCTAGAAATAACCTATGGAATATATTAGAAGAGCTAAATGTTCCTTTCGAGCTAAGAGCGGCCACTATAAGGTTACATGAGAATGTAACTGCCAAGTTAAAGAGCAATGAGGGGTGGTCGAAAGATATTAAGTATAATATCGGAGTTAAACAAGGTTGCCCCCACTCCCCTACCCTATTTGGCATTTACGTCAACAAGCTAGAAGGTTGTTTAGAGGAAGTATGATGTGTTGGCACGATCTTAGCTAGGGTAGTCATCATCCTTCTTCTCTATGTTGACGATATTGTTCTTCTCGCAAGGTGCCTGTTAGCCACCTATAAAATTTGTTATATCAAATGGTGGCTAAATAATTTTTCAAGCCTTCAAGAAACAAGTTTTATGCCAAATTGTTAGTTCTTGAAGTCTTAAGAAGACAACTTATCCTTCAGTAATCTTCACTGATGTTTCCCTCTTAAACTCTGAAAAATCTGTTGTTTTCCTGAAGAAAAAGACTGCTACAAAGACCCATTTTTCCCTTCATTTTTTACCCCTTCTTCCATTTTTTCTTAACCTCAATTTCATCCCCTTTTCCTCATAAACATTTCTCCATTTTCGTCATTTTAACCTTCAAAATCACTTCAAGACCATTTTAAAATCATTTGGGCTCCTTCCATTGTTTTAAAAAACCTTCTTCCCTCTACTGAAACCCTCATTTTCCCTTAAAAACTCTATTTTAAAGGCCAAAAGACAGTCTTTTTATTATATAAAGTTTTAGCCCCCAATGGCTTAACTTTCTTAAACCTTTGCTTCATAGGACCTTAAGCCCCACAAATGGGCACTTAAAAGATCCTAAACCCTTCTTCTAAACCCTCAAAAACCTTTGTTTTCCTTTGTATTTTATAAAAACCCTACTTTTTCATTAAGTCTAACGGTTCGTTGTTTTAACGAAAACCAACCGTTGATCTAAAAACCGATCAACGATCGATGAAATCTCGCATCGTGCATATTCCTTGGGCGCATTTGAAAAGTTGCTTCCTTTTTCTCGATTCCAATGAGCCCCTTTTGGTTAAAACCTCCAACCACTTCCCCATCATATAACCCGCGCCCAAGACCAAGCATTAAGTCCCGAGCGCTAATCGCAATCGAAGATTTGTGATGGGCTCATTTATTTTGTTTAAAGAAAAGCCCCGATGCGATTGAGTTTTTATTCTATGGACCCCCGCCACATTCTTCACCATTGATCCTTTAAACAAATCAATGGCCCAGTGCCAATCGCATCCCAAAAAACATTCATGCCATTCCTCTCCTCCTCCGATTGAAATCTTGCGATTCAATCTGGACCGTCGAAAACCACAAGAACCGACGGCCCAGATTGATCACCCTCCACCACAGCCTCCGACATTTGAACCCACAGACTCATTTTCGACCGTTGATCTCTCTAAGATCGATGGCTCCAATCTCATCACATCGCAACTTTTATTTGTGCCTTTCCTCTCTCCCTCACCTATTGGCAACCACCGATTGGATCTGGGCCATTCATTTCACTCATCCAACGGTCCAGATCAAACCTCTCATCCTTTGTTATTTTCATAAAACATCACTGTGTAACCACTTCGGCGAATCTTCGCCATTGATCTCTGCAGATCAATGGCTTGCATTAACCCAAACTCCACCCAACCCCCGCCTCATATTTTATTCATTTAACCCCAAGATTAAATCTGAGCCATTGATCTGTTTTATCCGACAGTCCAGATTCAACCCGTTAGGCCCAACTCCTTTGGGTCCTACCCTTCCCAGATCAAATCTTCGCTGTCCATTCCCTGATCTGACAGTCCAGATTAAAACCGCCTTGACCCTGCCCCACGTCTTATCACCCGTGCATCTATTCTCCATCGCGCTCTCCTCAGGACCGTCCGATCTAAGGCCCCAGATCTGATGGCCAGCGCACAGTTTCACGTAATTTTGAGTCTGGAGGTTAATGTTTTAAAATTATGCGATGAGGGTGGTTTTAAAAAGCCACGTGTCAAGCTCTAATGCATATCACGTTCAAAAATGAAATATCACCTTCCCTCCTTTTCATTGAGAAAAACCAGTGGTTTCGTTGGCTGAAACCACTTACCCCATTTACACTGCATTTTCTCATGTTTAATCTCTGTCGTTGATCTCTGAGATCGAACGGCTCAAGTTTAAATCTTGCCCTCAGTTCATTTCCCTCCACCCATCCTCCAAGGGGCTTCATAAGCTGATCTCCATCGTCGATCTCTGTGGATCTCATCTGACGGCCCATAATCCTTATGGAAACCCCAAATCTCATTTTAACTCTTTTTCTTCCGCAAAAGGTTTTCGACCATTTTTCTTTATAATTTCTTCCATTTCATTATAAAGTGGCCCCTTCGCATTATATATTCATGATTGATCTCAACCATTGATCTCTGTAGATCAACGATTTTGACTTTTTTTCCCACCATTCTTCCAACTGCCTCTCCTTTTAACCTCAGCAAAGTCATCCTCGTCGTTGGATGCTTTCATCCAACGGCCACAATCTAACCAAAACTTCTGAAACAGTTTGAACCCTTCCCCGCAAGATTTTTTCTAATTTTTCTTTGTTGTGTAGGTTTTAATGGTTTTATCAAATGTTTTAAAAGAAAATTGAAGGTCAGGGATGACAATCCCTTAGGCCTTTATGCATGAAGGAGATCATTCTGCAGGGTTTCCCATAAGGTTTACTGGTGCCTCACGAACAATGGTGACAATATAAAATCCCTCTGTACGCCCGCACAACAACAAGAAACAGCAAAACTTAATCAAGCAAAGAGTATCAGTGTTAAAGGAGCTAGTCACAGCAAAGATGAAGAATTGAAGATTGTTTACACAGTTTTGAGGGATTATGGCCTAAATAGACTATTTAAAAAACCTAATCCACTCAATTAAACACAGTTTGAAGAACCGAAGACTAAAAAGTAGGCCTATTAAGCCTAACACATAGAATTAAATCAAATTAACAGTGTTTAAAGAAAAACAATAATATCTATCAGTCTGAGAAGCCTCCACTTCCACATCAAAGGCTAATTGAATCCTCTCAGCTACCAAAAACCACCTGCAGCCTCAAATCATTCAAAGGAGGACTAGTTACTGCAAGAATAGAAGATATTTGCCTCAAGATAGCTGAATAGTTAATTCAACCAAAGGAACTTATTGTAAAATGTCAGCAGAATTATCACAAAGATAACAAAGAGCCTTAAAGTCAACAAAATCTTCCCAGCAAGCTTAATACTTAATGTAAACCAATTAATACAGAGGAAATATCAGAGGGTTTCTCCATTGAGCCCCTCAAAGGCTGAGAATCATTAAACTGTATTAATTGAACCTAGAAGATATTTTATCCCATCCCACCTCCTCATTTCTTCTATAAATACTTCTGTAGAAGATGAGATAATGTTGGTCACTTCATATCTGTTTCCTGTAAATAGTTTACTGAAGCTACTGTAAGCTATGTTTGTAATTGAAGATACCTAAGTTGAGATGAAAATTTTGAAGCCATAAAGACCCACTGGACTTGAAGATTGTAACTGGTTTGAAGCATCAAATACAAGCTAATTTATGGGATCCTGGTCTATGTCAATGGTGATGTTTTTCTTATTGTAAATTGTTATTTTATTTATGTTTCCATTTTGTCCATATTCTCTGATAAAGAACAGAAATTATAGAGTTGGGATTTACTGTCAAAGGTACCCTGCTCTTACTGATAAGCTTTATCTACATGTTTTCTTCCAAAATTGTGTATGTAAGAATGATTTAATACATTCCAAGCAATTAGGAATGCTATCATTCCCTCGTCCTACTGTCTAAGCTAAACATTGTTCTTGAATTTTATTTTCAGTTTTTGCCAAGTAAAGTTGAACTATGGAAGTCTATGGTGAGCCCTGTCCTCTAGTTTTATCTCCAAAGGTTGTCTGAAAGTTTCCCTAAGAGTATGTTGAAAGCAGGCTAGGTTCAATGTCCTTACCTGATCTTGACTATTCTTTGTGATTTTAATTGTTTGTCTTGAAAGTTTACTAAGTAAAGCAGAGCTAGGGAAGTCTATGGTGAGCCCTGTCCTCTAGTTTCTTCTCCAACAATTGCTTTGAAAATTTTCCATTTGAATATGCTGAAAGCAGGATAGGTTCAAAGTCCTTACTTGATCTTAAGCTATTCTTTTTTGTGTTTTAAATGTTTTCTATTGAAAGTGCATCAAAAGCAGGCTAGTTTCGAAGTACTTACCTGATCTTAGATTACTTTTATGTCTTTCTTAAGTGTATGCCAAAAGCAGGATAGTTTCAAAGTACTTACTTGATCTTAGGCTACTCTTTGTTCTTAATTTTTTAAATTCCCCTTATTATTGTTTCATTCCATTCCATAAAATCAACTTTAAAGAGATCCTTAGACATAGATGAATTGACCCATGGACCACTCTTGAACCTTGTTGTTTCAATTAAATCCTACTATGACTCCATAAGCCCAATGGATTGAAGTTGTTTCTTTCCTATCTTCGTAGCTGAATCAATTTTTCGCTTTCATTCACCTTCACCCTTCATTTATACTTCCTTCACCTTCACATATCCTTGCCCAACCAAAACAAATGAAAGCCTTGTTCTTCATAACTAGCCTAATATCACGTTTCAAGCCTTAAAGATAAATCAATCTTTGCACTTATAGAGAGATCCCTCTATGGATTCAGGAGGGCTAGATCCTAGAATCCCAAAGTGGTTCCAATGTCCTCTCCGCAGTTTTAGTCTCACCAATTCGCTAGAATTACAGGGAGATAACATTTCTGGTGACTCCATTGGGGAATTTTGAGTCAATTTCATCTTAAATACTCCTAAGACTCAGAACACCCATAATATATTTAAATTGGTATTCATAATAAACATGGTGGTGGAACCATAAAACATTTTACCTCCTTAAGAGCTAAAAATTTTCCACCTGGGGACTCCACTCCTTATAACTCCCAAAAGACCAAATGACTCCACTGGTAGAAGACCTTGAACTGATTGAATAGACACAGTGACCTCTTTTTCTGATTTACAAACATGGATTTAGATATAGACCCAGAAGAAAAACATATGGTCATGATGGAAAAATTGATGTACATGCTTGGAAAGAGAGTGGATAGGTTTATGGATAATCTAAACATTGGTGATCCAGAGCAACATATGCCTTTCCCTGAGCAAACACAAAATCTACCACTACAAGACATGTATGATGAACAACATTGTAGAGAAAATAATCAAGAAAAATTTCTAATCATGATGTAAAAGATGATGTACATGCTTGGAAAGAGAATGGATAGGTTGATGGCTAATATGAATATTGATGATCTAGAGCAACCTATGCTTTTCCCTGATCAAACAGTAGCCCAATCACCTCAAGACCAAGACAGTGACCAAGATATGTATTATTATCAACACCTTATAGAAGATGATGAGAAAACTTACAAAGAAAGCAATAAAGAAGGTTGTCAAGAAATTTTTTATTACTTTCCTATGTCTTGTACTATGCTGATAAGAGAACTTCATGACCAAGATGCAAAAACTTCTAGTGAGCAGTGCTTTTATGAAACAAATAGCCACTTTCAAAATGCAGAATCTGATGTAGGAGGAAAACCAGCTCATATAGGGAATCCCCCTCGAGATTATAACCCATATCAGATTACACAAGAAGAGCGGCATCCTCATAATGTAGGAAAAACAACTCATGAACCTCATATGCAAACTCAGTATCATAACCATCATGAGGAATTTTTCGAAACACAAGAAGATCAGGAAACAATAGAAAATCCTCAAATTTTCCCTACAAGCACAAGTCAAGATCCCCTAGAAGAGACTCAAGAAGACATCTAGCCTCAAAATCATCTTTCACAAGAGACAGAGAACTGTTGTAATCCTATTCAAAGGAACATAGAAACATCTTCCCTTTTGACAGAAAAAGAGATGGATCAGACTATTAATAAACAGTTAGTCTCTGAAACCTATTGCAAAACAAATACTCTTTCTCATTCACGTAGAGAACTTTGTTGTAAAGATTTAGAAATTTTTTTTGCAGATCAAGAGAAAGAGGGTAGATGTATTTCTGCTTATGTTCAAAGAAAAATCTCTTCTTTGACAGAAGAACAAATTGATCAAATACTAAGCAAGCAGATACCTTCTAAACCATCATCCAAACAAGACAATCATGAACATAGTGCATATTCCATAGAACAACCTAATGGCACTCAAGATGAAGAGGATAGTCAGGAAATTAATGATAAAACTAAAACTAGTCCCCTTTGGATTATGAACTTTAATGGGCCATGTACTAAAACCAGTGTAGGTGCAGGAATATGGCTTTATGATACAGAAAACAATTATTCTAAAGCCCATTCATATAAATTTAACTTTCAATGCACAACTGACATAGTAGAGTATGAGGCATTTCTTTTAGGGTTGCACTTATTGAAAAAATTAGGAGCCCAGAAGATAACAGTTCATGGAAACACATAATTGGTAATTAGGCAAGTGAAAGAAGAATGCATGGTTAGACATCCCAGACTTAGAGCTTATAAGAATGATGTCATGGATTTGTTAAAATATTTTAAAGAATTACATCTTATCCTTGTTCCTAAAGACCAAAGCAGTTTTTCTAGTGGATTAGCCCTTGTTGCTAGTACATGACTGAGACACTGGGAGAGCAAGCAATATACAATTCAAGAAAAATTTAGACCAGCTATCCCATATAATAAAAGATACTGGCAGGCCTTTGAAGGAGAAAAACAAATAAAAGACTATCCTACTAAGGATATACCATCTTTTCAAGAAGAAACTTCTCCCATCACTAATATCAATCTGCCATTCAAAGAACCTGAATTTATATCAGAAGCAAGCATAGATTTAGAGAAAGAAGAAATTTCACAGCTTGTTGTTTTTCAGGTTAAGAATGATGATTCTTCCAAGCAACGTACTGAAGAGATAGTCCTCAAAGCTGAAGTCTTGGAAGCAGACAATCTACCAGACATGGAGGGCCAAAAAGAAGAGAATCTTCATATTTTCTTTGTTGATCCATTGGAAAAATGTGTGGAAGTCCCAATTGGCTCAAATTATTAAGCATGGATCCTTTGCAAGAGCCAAAGACATAAAATTTCGTCACCTCTTGTGATAGCCTTGGTTTTGAAGACTAATCTTCAAAATGTACTATGGTTACCTCTGACTAGTATTCCGTTTCTCTATTCCTTTATGTCACTACTCAACTGGCTACATTGGCACTTTTGTATCATATAAAAATGTAAATATTCCAAGTTAGAATAGGTTATATAGGAATGTCAATAAAGCTCAACCTCTGAGCATTTCAGTTAGTTGTTGATTTTTGTCTTCAGGGGAAAAGAAAAATACAAAAACAAATAAAGATAGAAAAGAGGGCAGAGAGAAAACAAGAAAGGTATAGCCCCATACCAAAAAAGAGAAACAAAGTCTGAAAGTGTGCAAGCTTAAATGCCACTCCTAAGAAACACACTCCTAGTTAGTCATACAGCCTAATCATGACTAATTAGTTTTAAATTTACTGCTGATAGGTTAGTGAAATTAGATTTTCCAAACAGCTTAATCTTAGCTTATCAGTTAGGTAGATTAGGGTAGAAAATAAAGGTTCAAACAAGCTCAAAATCTGAACCTATCAGTTTTCAAAAGAAGAATGACTCTAAACTATCTAATTTTTGAGTCAAAGATAGAAGTAAACTGGTTCTAATAAGCCCAAAACTTGAACCAGATAACAAAGGAAAAATAGCTCAAATAAACTCAAAAACAGAGTTGAAGAAAAGAGAAGGATGTGCTTAAAAATTTCAGATCTTAAGCCTTCACCATTTTGATTTAATTTTCTTCAAATAATCATCTATGTGCAGCTTGTTTTTATGCCATAGATTAGCAACAAGTTAGATAGTCCAATCCTGACTTGGCTGCTTTTTAAATTTCTTGTTTTAGAAGTTAGAGAATAAAAATCTATTAGACAGTCTAATCCTAACAGATAGTAGTTAGGTAGAGGAGCTTATGAACTCAACTGTTTAATCTGAGTTCATGGAGAAATAAGAAGTAGACTTAGATTATTTTTTTTCTTTCAAAAGAATAAAAAGTTTGTAAAAAGAGTTTTCCAATCCAAATGCACTCTTAAAAGAAGAAAACATGTTAGATCAGTAGGATTGGGTAGGTAGAAAGCTTGTTTGATAGGGTTCCATTGTTTCTCATGGCTGCTAACATTTTCAAAGCAAAAGAAGACCAACAATGTGAAAAAAGTTGCAACCCAATGGATGAGGCATTGATTAGCCCCCCAGATAATACAAGTCTGAAGTTCTTGACACCTTCAAGAAGGTGCCATCCCCATGTGGAGCCATTGTTAGCCACCTATAAAATTTGTTATATCAAGTGGTGGCTAAATAATTTTTCAAGCCTTCAAGAAACAAGTTTTATGCCAAATTGTTAGTTCTTGAAGTCTTAAGAAGAAAAATTATCCTTCAGTAATCTTCACTGTTGTTTCCCTCTTAAACTCTGAAAAATCTGTTGTTTTCCTGAAGAAAAAGACTACTGTAAAGACCCATTTTTCCCTTCATTTTTTACCCCTTCTTCCATTTTTACTTAACCTCCATTTCATCCCCTTTTCCTCATAAAACATTCTCCATTTTCATCATTTTAACCTTCAAAATCACTTCAAGACCCTTTTAAAATCATTTGGGCTCCTTCCATTGTTTTAAAAAAACTTCTTTCCTCTACCGAAACCCTCATTTTCCCTTAAAAACTCTGTTTTAAAAGCCAAAAGATAGTCTTTTTATTATATAAGTTTTAGCCCCCGAGGGCTTAACTTTCATAAACCTCCACTTCATAGGACCTTAAGCCCTACAACTGGGTGCTTAAAAAGATCCTAAAACCTTCTTCTAAACCCTCAAAAACCTTTTTTTTCCTTTGTATTTTGTAAAAACCCGAATTTTTCATTAAGTCTGACGATTCGTTGTTTTAACAAAAACCA
Organism: Pinus albicaulis; assembly: GCA_034641835.2. Taxonomy (NCBI): domain Eukaryota; kingdom Viridiplantae; phylum Streptophyta; class Pinopsida; order Pinales; family Pinaceae; genus Pinus; species Pinus albicaulis. The sequence goes on from CM076569.1 coordinate 294,412,364, forward strand.
ACCATTGATCTAAAAACTGATCAACGATCGATGAAATCTCGCATCACGCATATTCATTGGGCACATTTGAAAAGCTCCTTCCTTTTTCTCGATTCCGATGAGCCCCTTTTGGTTAAAACCTCCAACCACTTCCCCACCATATAACCCACGCCCAGGACCAAGCATTAAGTCCCGAGCGCTAATCGCAATCGGAGATTTGCGATGGGCTCATTTCTTTTGTTTAAATAAAAGCCCCGATGTGATTGATTTTTTATTCTATGGACCCCCGCCGCATTCTCCACCATTTATCCTTTAAACAAATCAAAAGCCCAACGACAATCGCATCCCAAAAAACATTCATGCCATTCCTCTCCTCCTCTGATTGAAATCTTGCGATTCAATCTGGACCGTCGAAAACCACAAGAACCGACGGCCCAAATTGATCACCCTCCACCACAGCCTCCGACATTTGAACCCACAGACTCATTTCCGGCCGTTGATCTCTCTACTATCGACGACTCCAATCTCATCGCATCGCAACTTTTCTTTGTGCCTTTCCTCTCTCCCCCGCCGATTGGCAACCCCCGATTGGATCTGGGCCATTCATTTCACTCATCCAACGGTCCAGATCAAACCTCTCATCCTTTGTTATTTTCATAAAACACCGTTGTGTAACCACTTCGGTGAATCTCCCCCATTGATCTCTGCAGATCAACGGCCCGCATTAACCCAAACTCCGCCCGACCCTCACCTCATATTTTATTCATTTAACCCCAAGATTAAATCTGAGCCATTGATAAGTTTTATCTGACGGTCCAGATTCAACCCGATAGGCCCAACTCCTTTGGGTCCTACCCTTCCCAGATCAAATCTCCATCGTCCATTCCCTGATCTGACGGTCCAGATTAAAACCGCCTTGACCCTACCCCACGTCTTATCGCTCGTGCATCTATTCTCCATCGCGCTCTCCTCACAATCGTTCGATCTAAGGCCCCAGATCTAACGGCCAGTGCGCCGTTTCCCGTAATTTTGAGTCCGCAGGTTGATGATTTAAAATTACGTGATGAGGGTGGTTTTAAAAAGCCACGTGTCAAGCTCTAACGCATATCGCTTTCAAAAAACCAATACTGCCTTCCCTCCTTTTCATTGCGCAAAACCAGTGGTTTCTTTGGCCGAAACCACTTACCCCATTTACACTGCATTTTCTCATGTTTAATCTCCGCCATTGATCTCTGAGATCGAACGGCTCAAGTTTAAATCTTGACCTCAGTTCATCGCTCTCTACCCATCCTCCAAGGGACTTCATAAGCTGATCTCCGACATCGATCTCTGTGGCTGATCTCATCCGAAGGCCCAGAATCCTTCAAGAAACCCCAAATCTCATTTTAACTCTTTTTCTTCCGCAAAAGGTTTTCGACCATTTTTCTTTATAATTTCTTCTGTTTCATTATAAAGTGGCCCCTCCGCATTATATATTCACGATTGATCTCAACCGTTGATCTCTGCAGATCAATGGTTTTGACTTTTTTTCCCACCATTCTTCCAACCACCTCTCCTTTTAACCTCAGCAAAGTCATCCTCGCCGTTGGATGCTTTCATCCAACGGCCACGATCTAACGAAAACCTCTGAAACAGTCTGTACCCTTCCCTGCAGGATTTTTCTAATTTTTCTTTGTTGTGCAGGTTTTAATGGTTTTATCAAATGTTTTAAAAGAAAATTGAAGGTCAGGGATGACGATCCCTTAGGCATTTATGCATGAAGGAGATCATTCTGCAGGGTTTCCCATCAAGGTTTACTGGTGCCTCATGAACACTGGAAAAAATATAAAAGCCCTTTGTATGCATGCACATCAACAAGACACAGTAAAACTTAATCAAGCGAAGAGTATCAGTGTTAAAGGAGCTAGTCATAACAAAGATGAATAATTGAAGATTGTTTACGCAGTTTTGAGGGATTATGGCCTAAATCGATTATTTAAAAAACCTAATCCACTCAATTAAACACAATTTGAAGAATAGAAGACAGAAAATTAGGCCTAATTAAGCCTAACACACATAATTAAATAAAATTAACAATGTTTAAAGAAAAACAATAATATCTATCAGTTTGAGAAGCCTCCACTGCCACATCAGAGGCTAATTGAATGCTCTCAGCTACCAAAATCCACCTGCATCCTCAAAGAATTCAAAGGAGGACTAGTTACTGCCAGAACAGAAGATATCTGCCTCAAGATAGCTGAACAGTTAATTCAACCAAAGGAACTTATTGTAAAATGTCAGCAGAGTTATCATAAAGATAACAAAGAGCCTTAAAGTCAACAAAATCTTCCTAGCAAGCTTAATACTTAATGTAAACCAATTAATACAAAGGAAATATTAGAGAGTTTCTCCGTTGAGCCCCTCAAAGGCCGAGAAGCATTAAACTGTATTAATTGAACCTAGAAGATCTTTTATCCCATCCCACCTCCTCATTTCTTCTATAAATACTTCTGTAGAAGATGAGATAATGTTGGTCACTGCATATTTGTTGCCTATAAATAGTTTACTGAAGCTGCAGTAAGCTCTTTTTGTAATTGAAGATACCTAAGTTGAGATGAAAAGTTTTAAGTCGTAGAGACCCACTGGACTCGAAGATTGTAGCTGGTTTGAAGCATCAAATACAAGCTGATTTATGGGATCCTAGTCTATGTCAACGGTGATGTTTTTCTTATTGTAAATTGTTATTTTATTTTTGTTTCCATTCTATCCATCTTCTCTGATAAAGAACAACAATTATAGAGTTAGGATTTACTGTCAAAGGTACCCTGCTCTTACTGATAAGCTTTATCTACATGTTTTCTTCCAAAATTGTGTATTTAAGAATGATTTAATACAATCCAAGCAATTAGGAATGTTGGCGTTCCCTCGTCCTATTGTCTAAGCTAAAAATTGTTCTTGAATTTTGTTTTCAGTTTCTGCCAAGTAAAGTTGAACTAGGGAAGTCTATGGTGAACCCTGTCCTCTAGTTTTATCTCCAAAGGTTGTCTAAAATTTTCCCTAAGAGTATGTTGAAAGCAGGCTAGGTTCAAAGTCCTTACCTAATATTAGACTATTCTTTGTGATCTTAATTGTTTGTCTTGAAAGTTTACTAAGTAAAGCAGAGCTAGGGAAGTCTATGGTGAGCCCTGTCCTCTAGTTTCTTCTCCAACAGTTTCTTTGAAAATTTTCCCTTTGAATATGCGGAAAGTAGGATAGGTTTAAAGTCCTTACTTGATCTTAAGCTATTTATTTATGTGTTTTAAATGTTTTCTATTAAAAGTGCATCAAAAGTAGGCTAGTTTCAAAGTACTTGCTTGATCTTAGATTACTTTTATGTCTTTCTTAAGTGCATGCCAAAAGAAGGATAGTTTCAAAGTACTTACTTGATCTTAGGCTGTTCTTTGTTCTTCATTTTTTTGATTCCCCTTCATTTTGTTTCATTCCATTCCATAAAATCAACTAAAAGAGATCCTTAGACATAGATGACTTGCCACATGGACCACTCTTGAACCTTTCGGTTTCAATTAAATCCTATTATGACTCCATAGCCCAATAGTTTGAAGTTGTTTCTTGCCTATCTTTTTAGTTGAATCAATATTCCATTTTCATTCACCTTCACCCTTCATTTATACTTCCTTCACCTTACATATCTTCACTATGCTCTAAATATTTTCTTCTTCCTGTACAGCTCATCTCACGTTTAAAGCATAAGACTAATCAAATCTTGCCTTATAGAGCTTCTCTGGATCCGGGAAGGCTAGATCTGCAGAATCTGAAGTGGTTCAAATTTCCTCTCCAGGTTTTGATCTCTATGGCTCTTAGAACAAAGGTATCAGTACCTGCTGATCTTGATAAGCAACTTAAATTTTAAGATTCCTGTATTTGAAGATTGCAACAGAAATAGCTGAAGAGCATCTGACATCATTCCCTGATCCTAGTGAAAAAGTGATCACCTAAGCCTAGGTGGGGGCCACACTGAGAGTGGTTACCTTTATTGAAGTCAATTTTCAACTATGTCTCTTTGTTATGTATAGTACACAGACCTATGTCTTTGCAGACTATATACCTTTTAGACTATGTCTATTTTTAGACATATGGATCATGTTCTATGAGTTGCAGGATCTTATTTGTGGATGGTTGGTCATGTCGGAAAAAATAGATGGACTTCTATTTTTAGACATATTGGGCGGAATCTATTTTTAGATTGCTAGTCTAAAAATAGATATGTCGAATATTATTAGCTCTTAATAATATTTGGACTATAAACATTATCTTATTCTCTGGGAGCACTTCAGTTAAGTGCACAGATGTGGCACAGGAGCTGACAGAAGGAATTACGCTATTCCTAAGAGTTAAGTGGAGCTATTGCATGGATACTTTAGTTACTCACTTGTTTAGAATTGTGATTGAGAAGTTGGGTTGTGTTCAGTTTAACTAATCTAAACATAGTTGAGCTAGTTGTATCTAGTCTAACTGATTGATACACTAGTGAGAGTGGTGTGAATTAATTATTAATTAATTCACTAGTTATAAACTCATTAATCAACTAAAGAATACATCAGTTAACTTCAGTGCATGGACAGTTTCAGTGGAGACCAGTGGAGAGATAGGTGAAAGAGCAGTGTGACTATCAGTTGTGACTATAGTGATGCATGGTTTGCATCCAACACTTAGTAGAGATGCCTTTAAAGACTGCGTGAGCAAGGCTGGGGTGTCAGTTCTATCAAAGTGTCTTCCGAGCGAGAGAGTTACTTGTGATGAAGCTTCGATGCTCAGTGGCGGTGGGTATGTGTTTTGCTGAATCTAGCTTGATTAATTAAACAAACAAGTTATACTGAGAACATAAAGAGACATATATGATTATTATGATCTACAAACACCTACCATCATCTGATATTGGGTTTTTAGCATTAAAGCTTTCCCGGTAACTGCATTCATGTGCAATTTGGCTAATGAGTGCATGCAATTGATTTTATTTCCGCATGTGATGATCAATGGTAGAAGAGATTCTGTATTGTGCATGAAGATAAAATAGTGTGTGATCAAGATAATATCAGTGGATAACATATCATTTATTCAAATTTATACATGGTATCAAAGCGATATTGATCATTGAAGCAATTGCAAAGCATTGAAGAGGTTGAGTTTTGTGCTGGTGGAATTCGAAATTGCTACAGTGTTTTCTTGGTGTCAATGTTGAGATGTCTTTCAACAGATTGCGATTGGAGTATGCCCTTGAGGGCAGCTCGAATTATATTGCATGGAAGGACAGGATGGAGGCAATGCTAGATGACAATGGGTTGAAGGAATTCATAGATGCAGAAATTCCAAAACCGGGTTCTAGCGATGTTGCCGCACTTGACGCATGGAAAAAGAAGGTAGCAAGGTGTCGAAGGATTCTATTGGAAGGTGTGAAGGATCACATAGTGTCCATCCTTCATGGTAAAGCTTCTCCATTCTTGATGTGGAAAGCTTTGACAGATTTGTTCCAAAGCAAGAGTGACCAGAGGAAGTTGGTGCTCAAGGATAAACTCAGGAAAATAAAAATGGAGAAGAATGACACTATTTCGGTATAATTAACAAAGTTTGTCCACTGCAGGGATGAACTTGGGAGTGTAGGAGTTAGTGTGTATGATGAGGAATTGGTAAGCTTGGCTCTTCTTGGGCTTCCGAAGAGTTGGCATTCGTATCAGGACTCTGTCAATGGTCGGGAGAAATTGCCAAGATGGGAGCGAATTTGGTCGGATCTTGTGTAGGAGGAGATAAGGCGGGATACCAGGGATAGATCTTCATCAAAGAATGATGATGAAGAGGATTGCACTTTGGCTGCCAAAGCAAGGAAGGGGAAAGGCAAGAAGAATGCTTCTCAATCCGGTGCGGATGGTAAAGAGCGTGACATGTCCAAAGTGAAGTGTTTTCACTGTCACGAGCATGGGCATTACGCCACGAATTGTCCACAGAAGAGGAAGAACAAGCAGGCTGTTGGAGCTACAGCTGGTGAGGCTCTTGCCTCACAATTTGAGCTGGACTTCTCATTGATCGCATGCATGGTGTCTAGTGCATCGGGATCGGGGTGGTATTTTGATAGTGGCGCTTCCTTTCACATGATGGGAGATGTGAATATTTTCAATGACTTGGCGGAGAAAAATATCCAGTTGCATGTTGAGTTGGGTGACAATGGACGATACAATGCGACCGTAATTGGTACCATAACCTTTCAGAGGGAGTCAGGTAAACTCATTATTTTACAAGATGTAGTGCATGTTCCAGGTTTAAAGAAGAATTTGATCTCAGTCGCAATGTTAGAGGATAAAGGGTATAAAGTTGTCTTCAGTGAAGGAAAATTTTTCCTTCGACACAAGGCAACAGGATAAGTCAAGAAGGTTGGGATTTGAGCAAAGAATCTCTACAGACTTGAAGTAGATGGGATGTCTACGGAGCTTCCTACTGTTGGGAAGTGCAAGAAAGACATGCAATTGATGCTTGAGAGGGAGCAAGTTTTTCATGCAGGTAATAGTGAACCTCAGGATGTGGATCAGCCACAAGATGAGGATCATGGAGTGGAAGAAACCACTCATGCAGAGAAATTTCGTGCCAGATGGGCAGAGGGAGTGCTTGCAGCTATACCACCAGGTGAGAGGTGGGGCGACATGCATGATTAATCCCAAGAGGAGATTTCTGGGCAGGATTCATGAGATGGTGTAGATCTCATGAATTGAACCTAGCTACGAGGTGCCCATGTGGGCAAAGAAGAGGCATGATCAGCTGGGATTGGATGCAGCAGATTTCAAAGATGAAGGCTCTGGAGCACTGGAGCGTGAATCGAGCTTCATGCCAGTGCGCAGTGCATGGGTGCAAGAGTTCAACAACGCAGTGGTTCCTGATGACATGTGCAGTTGGGCCCAGTAGAAGTCGAAGACTTTGATGATAGATGCATCAGACTGATTGAGTTGTTTGGAGCCTATTCAGTTTCAGAGGAGTTATTCAGTTTCAGAGGAGTTGCAGAGCAGATGCATGGAGTTGCATGGCGCTTGTGAAGGTTGCAGGGCGAATGCATGGAGTTGAATGTCACATGCAAAGACAGTCCTTTCTTGTTGAGAGGGAGTGTTGAAGATTGAAACAAGAAACAGTGAAGGAGGCATCCTGAAACATCATTCCTGATCCTAGTTGGAAAGTGATCACCTAAACTAGGTGGGGGCCACACAGGTGATTTTTGTCGCAAAGTCTATTTTTAGACTATGTCTATTTTTAGACACATGGATCATGTTCTATAAGTTGCAGGATGCTATTTGTGGATGGTTGGTCAAGTTGGAAAAATAGATGGATTTCTATTTTTAGACATATTGGGCAGAATCTATTTTTAGATTGCCAGTCTAAAACTAGATATGTCAAATATTATTAGCTCTTAATAATATTTGGACTATAAACATTATCTTATTCTCTTGGAGCACTTCATTTAAGTGCACAGATGTGGCATAGGAGCTGACAGAAGGAATTATGCTATTCCTGAGGGTTAAGTGGAGCTATTACATGGATACTTCAGTTAGAACTCATGTAACAGAGTTTGGTGGAGTTGATTAAGGAAGTTAATGGAGTTGTGTTCAGTTTAACTAATCTAAACATAGTTGAGCTATTTGTATCTAGTTTAATTGATTGATACAATTAGTGAGAAGTGTGAATTAATTATTAATTAATTCACTAATTATAAACTCATTAATCAAGTAAAGAATACATTAGTTAACTTCAGTGCATGGACAGTTTCAGTGGAGACCAGTGCAAAGATAGGTGAAAGGGAAAGTGTGACTATCAGTTGTGACTATAAGTGATGCATGGTTTTCATCCAACACTCAGTAGAGATGCCTATAAAGATTGCGTGAGCAAGGCTGGGGTAATAAATTCTCATCAAGAGGCATTCTTCAGTAGGGATTGTGCAGTAGAGGCAGGCTATCAAGTGGCAGAGATTGGAGCATGTGTTTTTCTAGATCTAGCTTGATTAGTGTGTAGCAAGTGGAGATTATACTGAGAGCTTGTGAGGAGCTTTGTATGATGATTGTTACATGATCTCTATGACATATATAATATACAGATAGTTGGGGGTTTTCAGCTTTAAGCTTTCCCATTACATACCGTGTTCATATGTGTGAATTTTTATGGTTTTAATGTGTGCATGCAATTGATTTTATTTCCGCATGTGATGATCAATGGTAGAAGAGATTATGTATTGTGCATGAAGATAAAATAGTGTGTGATCAGGAGAATCTTGGTGGATAACATATCAGTTATTCAAATTTCTACATTCTGCTCTACCATGGCTATGTCTATTAACACTAACAAAAAAAAAATTATGATTATCAAATCCAAGAAGGACACTTATGCTAATTTTATGTATGACAATAGTAACTTGGAGGAAGTGTCTTCTTACAAGTACCTAGGAATTGATATTCATCACAAGCTCAACTCAAACTATAGCATTCAGAAAAGGATTAATGGGGGGTGGAAAGCTTATTTTGGTCTTGAAAATTATTGTAAAACGGAAAACCTCATAATGTGGGTTAGAAAGAAGTTCCTCTTTGAAACTTTAGTCACTCCTATTATCTTATATGGATGTGAGGTTTGGGGTTGCAGCATCTCTAGAGAATCCTGGAGAATTATTGAGAAAATCAAGAAGTGTTTTATAACATATAACCTTAAAATTAAAAGCAATACACCCTATCCTATTCTCCTTATAGAAGTGTGTCTTTCCCCTATCGAGAGCCTAGCTATGACTAGGCTTTTGTTGTACAAGCACAAGCTCAATAGCATAGGAGACCATAGACTTCCTAAGCTAGCTTTAAATTCCAGCCAAAATCACCTAAGGCTTAAACGAGGTTGGTATAAACACACCAGGGCCTAGTTAAATCATTGGGAGATTGACGAGAATGTTGCATTGCAAAACATCAATAACATTAAAAAAATTGTTACTCTAAGTTCAAAGAAAAAATGTGGTGCAAGAAAGACCTAGCGGCTAAAAGAAAATTAAGGTATTATAAGGAGGTCATCAACCCCACCTTAGAAGGTCAAAAGTATCTCTTTGTTTTAACTAGCTCAAAGAAGAAAATTAATATAGCCAATATTAGAATGAACTCTCATGAGCTCCATAGTGAAACAGGTCGTTGGACAGTTCCTAAAACACCATGGATGGAAAGGATCTACCATCTCTGTGAGAATATGAACATCAAGGATGAAAATCACTTCCTCTTAGAGTGCCCCGTGTACAATCAGATTAGAGCTCAATTTCATAATCTTTGTTGCAATACTGACCTTCCTAGCCTTTTAAGATGTCAAAATTATAGTGAGCTCGGGAGGCTTCTCTCCAAGATTTTTGAGCATAGGAATAAAATCTTAAATCAAATTAAATAACTCTTTTCTTTAGGTCCGATAGACCAAAGATTGGTGTCAGTGGACGTTAACCATCATCATCATCATCATCATCAATATGAAGCGCAAGTAGGTGTACCATGTGATAGCTTCCCACCATAATTTAAGCAAGTGGTTGCATAAAAATAAATAAAAACAAGATGTAAATAAGTGTACTATGAAGTTTATTAGGGTATTATTATGTTAAATTTTTCTGTTAGTTTTTAATTTTATATTAATGTAAAATTATATTAAAGTACGAATATGTTTCATATAATATAATTTTATATAAATTCGAAATTATCAATAAAATTATAATTATTATTTAAAATTATTAATTACTTTTTGTATAAAATGTAGTACTAAGCAACAATGTTCCATATTATACTCGTTAATATTATATTATCGAGACATGTTAACGTAATAGATTTTATTTGATGTATAATCATAAAATCAAAATATATCAAATGGCTTAAATCCAATCATTGTCAACCAAATTTCTTTATTTTGTTTTCAATATTAAATGAAAATATCTTAATTCATGAATTCAAATCAAATATATAAGTTTTTCATTTAAACATATAGTTACACAAAATTAAGTTTATTCATGTAAGTATTCATATTATTAAATATATTAATTTATAGAAAAATTAAAATTAAAATTGTAAAATAGTATTATCTATATATATAATACAATTTGATGCAAAGAATATACATATTAGTATTAATATGATCAATATTTATCATGTTATTTTGTAAAAATTAATTTAGAAAAAAAATATACTCCTTACCAACAACCCAAAATAACTCTATATATATGGAGATTATTTTGGGTTGTTAAAAAGAAAGAATGTATTGGATCAAGTTGTGAATTTATTCACTCCCAATTTGAAGAGTATGGTGTATATATATACACCAAACTCTTCAAAATATACACCAAACTCTTCAAATTGGGAGTGAATAAATTCCCAACTTGGTCCAATTTATTTGTTTTATACCTCTCTCATAATTATAACAAATCCCTTGCATGCTTCAACATCGTGGGATTTATGAGTACTATTCACTTGGGTGCTCCATCCATTGGTTCACATCGGTTTTCACAAACTTAGGGTGGCCCCATCCCTTGGTTCACAGCTATTTTCACAAATTTCGATCATATGCTGAAACCATATTTTCAGCTTTAGACATTATTACATTTGAAAAAAAAAATTAATAAAAAAAGCGTTCCATTTCTTTATTTATCTCTAATAATTAACACTTTAATTCCTCGTAGGAAGATTGTAAATTTACTCTAATGTGAATTTATGTTAAAAACTTTTCCAAAATTCTTACCTCGGATGGATTCGTGAACATTCTGCTCATTAATGATCTCTTTTCCTGTGATGGATTCGTGAACATGGTGCTCATGTATTGTAATTTCTATTAAAATTTTGTGATATATAAGGAGCTATGGGGACAAAGCCCAAAATGAAATAATAACAATTTAGACTGTTTATATTTGGAATGTAATTATTTTGATTCCTACGACATTTTCCCAGAGGTAGTTTAATAGGAGATCGTTTTGATAATAAAATGTTATATTAAAATTTTCTGGACCTAAAAATAAGAATTATAGTAATAATAATCAAAATCGAAATTCAAATTATAGTTTCAATTTTATCCAATTTAATATTATTATTTTATAATAAGAATTATAGTAATAATAATCAATATCGAAATTCAAATTATAGTTTCAATTTTATCCAATTTAATATTATTATTTATTATAAAATATTTTTTAATCGTTTATATAATAACATTTTTACTTACCTAACCACCTATCATATTAAGATATTAAAATGACTTAGGCAACCACATTTTTATCATATTGAGATGAGTTGTTAATAGAACTCATTGCTGTCAATTCAATGACAAAGGAATAAAGTTTTTAAAGTTTGACAACATAAATTCTTATGAATAAATTGATTTATTTGACAATGATAGTATAGTAAGTTTTATTAGATTATCATGAAATTAGAATATATACTAATTTTGAAAAATAAGCTTTTTTACCCTTTTAAAAAAGAACCATATGTCCGATTGATTTAGTATTTTACATTACTTTACACTCATAAAAAGGTCAATGTTAATAGCAATCCATGGAATCCTTGGCATAATATGTTAAGGGAGGCCAATAAAAATCAATTCCGAGCATAATCGGAAAAGCGATGTCAAGCTTGTTCTTTTGGAAGTGTTCCCATGTCTCCCCGACTCAATATTTGATCTTTTTGACCTTCACGCGAAATATGGGAATCCTAAAAAAAAATTGATAACGACTCTCTATTATTTATTTAGTGGTATGTGTAGGCCACCCGTGAAAGCATTTGCCTCCTAGCAAAACGTTGAAAAACAAGGAGTGGTCTCCAAACAAAAAGCAGAAAGCACCCCTGTGTGAGAACCGAAAGCAAGAAACACATGGTCCCACCCTCACATTTTCATATTAAAAAATTACAAATCTATAATGTTGACGTGAATACGATATATTTGTATGAAACTGGATTCCACTCACGAGGGGGATAGTTTTATCGTTACGCGAACTCGTGGCAGTTATCTGCCACGTGGACTTGACGTGGCGCTCATCCCTCTCTCTTATATCGCCATCGATTCGGAATGCATCTCCCTCATCTTTACATGCCAACGGCTGTCATAATTTTTACATGTGAAGGCAGTGGCTTACGTGGAATTGCCAACATGCTCATAATAAGAGGATGAGGTGTGCATGTGTCACTCCAGGAACAACTTGGAAGGGGGCCGTAAAATTCAATGTAACTGGAGCTTCTCTAATTGACTTTTGGAGTCTAGAGTGGGCATCTGCCCTCTTCTTTGAGAACATGGTGGGGTGTATAGGATTTTAATTTAGACCATAGTTCTTAGGGGTTAAGAGGCATGTTTGCCCACGTCCATGAGGTGGCAGCAAGGGGTTAAGAGGCATGTTTGCCCACGTCCATGAGGTGGCAGCAAGGGCTATGGTGGTGAGAATCTGTAACTAAACCTTTTTGTTTCCTATTTTTGACCATTTTGATGATATAGCTGATTTGGTCGGCATTTTCCCTCTTCTTTGAAAACATAAAACATGGTGGGGTGTATTGGAATTTCATTTAGGCCCTAGTTTATAGGGGTTAAGGGGCATGGTGTCCATTTCCATGAGGTTGCAGCAAGGGCTATGGTGGTGAAGCCGAGTGAGAATTTGTAATTTTTTATGCCTATTTTTGACCAATTTGATGATATAGTATGTGGGTTGTTTTTTATTTGTAATTATCATACTTATTTAGTATAATGATAATGACATTGACCTTTATGGTTATAATGTGATTGGGATTTTATTTTTATTTTGTGATATTTTGTTTTTTTAATTATAATTGGAATTTTTAATAAGAATTTGTTTTATTATAATTATAATTGTGTTGGTTTTTTTCAATTCAAAAGTAAATTTTATTATAATTTATATTGAAAATATAATTTATTTTAAAAAACTTGTGGTGTTTACGTTTTTTTTAAGTAATTTAAATAGAGTTGATTTTTATTTTTGTTAGATATATTTTAGTGATAATTATTCTGTTTCTTTACATTCGAAAGAAGTTAACTCTTAATTAATTGAGAGTACTTTTTAATTTTAATCTAAAACTAAAATGAATTTTCAATCTAAATAATATCTATTAGAAAATCAGTATACTATACTTTGTTAGTATTATACAAATTATTATCTAATAAAATAATATGTTTTATAAAAATATTTGACTTTAATTTCAATATATATATATATATATATATATTATTTTTAAATTAACATAACATAATTGTGTATGTGTATTTTCTTTGTTAGTATTATAAATAACTTTAATTCTTTTATATATATATATATATATATATATATATATATATATATATATATTCTTTTAATATTTTTTATAAATTAACATAATATAAGTGTGTATTTTCTATCTAAATTCAATGGAGAGTAGAGTTTTTGAAGAATTTAATAATCAAATTATTATGTAGAAAATCTTATATTTTAATTTGATATTTGATTTAATTGTAATCTTAAAATTAAATTATTATTTAAAAAAAAAAAATCAATATTTATAAATAATTTTAATATTTATATTTTTTTATATTAACTAAAATATATAGAAAACATTTCTTACGATTAAATTTTGATGGAATAAAAAATATGATTGATTTGTCTTAAATTTATTATATAAGAATAAGAATTTGTTGAGGTGGTACACTGCCCAACCTTAAAAGGGTTAGTGGTTAATTAATTATTTAGTTTGTAATTTTGTAGTGATTTAAAAAATATGATTTATTTTAATTTTTTTTATAATAGAATTTGCTTTATGGGCACATTGTAATTTCTCAAATATGGAAAAGATTAATTAATTGTTCATATTGAAATTTTTATATTTATGTGACTGATTGATTAAGTAACGAGTGTTATTATAATGATAAAGTTTATGATGAAAATATTGACGTGTTGTATTCTTTGGAGGTAATTACAATCAGTAAGGGTTTGGTCATGGTTTAGTTGGGAAAGACAACTAGGAATGAACTTCAACAAGTCTAGCCAAGATAATTCGCTAGGGACAACAAGTCTATGGTCGAATTGAGAGGTTAATAGTCAAGTGCAAAGAGAAGTTATTGTAGTCAAAGTCGATGGGTAGTCGAGCAGTCGACAAAAGTTTATAGTTGACTAGAGTAGTGGAAGGAATCGAAGTTAACTACATTTGTGTAGTCAACTTAGATTGGTGATTGACTAGAGGTTGACTAGTGGTTGAAAAGGAATCGACTATAGTAACGAAATGTGTTGGGGTACATTAAACTCAATAGTTCATTGGGAGCTCATCAAGACCTACACTCTAATCATCACTGGAGCCTCTTCCATACATTATTAGGGGCAACTATGACCACTTTTCATTCACTACTAAATATTCCCTATTATTTGGCACATTTTCTATTTTTTAGGGGTTTTTTATTTTTAGCAGATCAATTTTTAGTGAGGGTTCCACCTAAGATGACATGTGGCACTTACTAAACACTAGTTGGACGATGACATGGATAATTCCACTCCATTAATTCCTAGTACCATGCATATGCCTTCTTAGAGTAAGTACACACTTATCCCCTTGTATTCATGGTCACCAAGAATTTATCATCAAATTTTATGAGTAATTCAATTTTTCTCCTTAGTTCATTAGTCAATTTCTTAATAGTTTTATTATCTCTTCCTTCTAAGGATTTTGCAAGTAGCTAATCCAATATTTTTCACTTAGATCCTTTGATTTTGCTTAAAATCCAACATGGTATCAAAACATAAGTGAGTTTGTGAAAATATTAATATCGTATTATAGATTTGACAATATTAGAATTTCCAAAAGAGAATAAAACCACTATTGATTCACTACTAGAAATTCCCTATCTTTTGGCACATTTTCTATTTTTTATGATTTTCTATTTTTAGCAGGTTTATTTTTAGTAGGGGTGCCACCTAGGATGACATGTGGCATTAACTAGACACTAGTTGGAGGATGACATGGATAATTCCACTCCATTAATTTATACTACCTCATGCATAGGCCTTCTCAGAGTGAGTATGCACTTCCTTCCTGTTTCATTAATTGACTTTTAGTCCTATTTTGGAGTTTCACTTGTTACTGTTTTTCATGTGAGAGTTATTAGTTAGTTGATCCTTTGATTTTGCTTAAAATCCAACATGGTATCAAAACATAAGTGAGTTTGTGAAATTATTAATATCGTATTATAGATTTGACAATATTAGAATTTCCAAAAGAGAATAAACCACTTTTGATTCACTACTAGAAATTCCCTATCTTTTGGCACATTTTCTATTTTTTATGATTTTCTATTTTTAGCAGGTTTATTTTTAGTAGGGGTGCCACCTAGGATGACATGTGGCATTAACTAGACACTAGTTGGAGGATGACATGGATAATTCCACTCCATTAATTTATACTACCTCATGCATAGGCCTTCTCAAAGTGAGTATGCACTTCCTTCCTGTTTCATTAATTGACTTTTAGTCCTATTTTGGAGTTTCACTTGTTACTGTTTTTCATGTGAGAGTTATTAGTTAGTTATAACTAATTTCTAACTCCATTTACTTTTAGCTAACTTGACATTTTAGGATATTTTTTGTATTTTGGGTCTCCCGGTCTAATTTTGACTTGTTTGCCAACTAGGGAAAGTTATTTTTGAGTTATATTGAGTGCATGCACATGGAACCCCAACCTAATTCGAATTGGTTGACCTCCTAGAGATTTTATGCATTGTATTCATCTTCATTAATAACATATCATTATATTTTATGAGTAATTTGAATTGTCTCCTTGGTTCATTAGACAATTTCTCAATATTTATATTCCCTCTTCATTCGAAGTATTTTGGAAGTAGCTAGTCTAGTGTTTCTTCACACTTTGATCCTATCATTGTTCTTAAAATCCAACATGATATCAGAGCATAAAAGAGTTTACGGAAAATATAGATATCTTATTATAGATTTGACAAGATTAGAATAGCCCAAAGTGAATGGACCAACTCACAGTGATCCTCACTCCTTTCAATTATTTTGATTGGAAATCAAAGATCCTTCTTGCACAGTAAAGGAATTTATAAGATTATAATGGGTATTGAAATTAATCCTATATTAGCCTTTGAGATTTCGAAATACTTTAGTAGGATGAGAGAGGCCTATGAGATATTTTATTTTTCTATCTCCACTAATGTATTATTTCATGTAGTAATGCTCAAAGCCTAAGGAATTTTGAGATATTTTTTGGCGAGCAAGATGAGTTAAGAGGATGTCATCTAGAGAATGAGCCCATTTCTATAGATCCTAACCATTTTGAGATCCTAAAATACTTCTTCTCAAGGTTCAAGACTCTGATGACTCAAGATTCAAGACTGTGGGATAGATAGGAAGGAGGAACAACTTAAGGCTTTATGTAATTTCTAAAATAGGTCCTCAATAATTTTTCCTTGTATCTTCTTTCCATACTAATAAAATCTCCATGGGAAAGAATTGGAAGATGTCATATTTTGATGATTTCATAGATTCCTTGATACATTAGTAGAATAACCTCATACACATTGGGGCTCTTAAGCCTTCCAAACTATATGTACTTACTGTGAAGGCTGACAACTAGAAATATAAGTAGAAAACAAGGGATATTTATCATATCGTTGAAGAAATATTTCAATCTAGTAAAGAGATTAAGATTCTAAATAGAGAAAAATATGAGAGGAAAATGTGCAGTTTGTTTTTGAATACCTCTTTTGGAAGCAGATTTTGATATTGATCTTGAAGCAAGTTGGGGTAAGATGATTGATGGGTTTGATGATCTAAGGTATGCACTTCTTAGTTGAACTATTTATATGACAAGGGGTATATCTGAAGCTGGAAAAGGCTTATTGTTGTAATATTTATATTTTTTGTAGTTGGGCCATTGTCCCTGATATGGGAGCCCAAGAAGACCTTATTTTATCTTTTATTCTATAGGGTGGAAAGGTGATGCTGGGGAAGGAAGTTGTAGCTTCCTTCAAAATGTTGTCGCCTCCTTCCAATAGGAGATGGTAAAATCTTAGGGTTGTAGCCCTTCCAAACGTAGCTAGTAAACCAGAAGTTGTTGCTTCCTTTGTAATATAAAAATAGTGTACATACATACATACATACATACATACATACATACATACATACATACATATATATATATATATATATATATATATATATATATATATATATATATATATATAAAGTGTTCATTTGATGTGATGTTATTTTTTAATCATTTTGATACTTAAATTGTTGAAATTTATGAAATATCGATGCACTGCCCCTCTCAGTATTACCAAAAATTAGTATTATAGGGGGTTACCTTCTAACAGTATAATCACTAGAGGGAAGATCATGAGCAGATAAGAAAATGGAAGACATATCTTCAAGAAAAATCTTGGTAGAAGACATCTCTTCGTGAACAATTATGGTGTTTGATGGAAATTATTACCCACAATGGAGGAGTTGCATGGAAACCTACTTGAAGGCTTTAGGAGTGGATGTTTGGATTTCTATCATAAATGGTTACAATGTTCCAAAAAATACTCCAACTGATCCTAATGAGAAGAAGTTGTTTAGCTACAATTAAAAAGCTCTTCATACCATCATGGGTGGTTTTTCAAGAACCATTCAATCCAAGGTCTGCTCAAGAAATGTTGCCAAATTATGCTCCAAAAGTCTTCAGTCGTCTACTCCAAAAGATATCTAGTATGACCAAAAAATGTATACTTCAAAGCTGCCACAAATATTCAACAAATATGACTTCAAGTATACCCAAAAGACTTCAAGAATGTATACAAAGAACTGCTCTAAAATCCTCCTAAAAACTGTAGAAATTATACAATATGCATGTATATCTTGGATTCACCAGATCTAACAATGTACTAAAGTTAAATACTGAATCGCTTCTACAAATATTTTATGGAATTAAAAACATAATTTCTAATCACATGAACATGAAGAAATATCAATCACACACAACACATAATTTCATGGGGAAAGCTTACAACTAAAAACCCCACTATCTTCTATTTTATATTAAGCATGGATCATGAAAAAATTACATACAAAACTCTACTCACAAGAGCCCTCCGATACTCAGCTAATTGTCTCACACTGTCATATGCAAAATTGACCAACACATAACCAATTCTCGGCCTCCAGACAACTTTCCTTACTTACGCAATCCCTGATGGTAAAGATCCAAAAAAGATAGAAATTCTTGCCTGCCTTGACTATGCAAGTATCATGGGCACTCCAATGGGTGCTTGCATGCATGTGTGCAAACAGATAAAATCCTAAAACTGATATTCAACTTCCCTTTCACCTAGAACTCAACTAGATATCCACTGGATCTGACATGCATGCAACTAATAATAGTAAATCCTCAGTTGCATGTGAGATCACTGATTGTGAATTAATTAATATTTAATTCACTAGATCTCTCACTAGTGTATCTTCAGTTACAACTAGCACAAATGAGTTTAACTCACTTAACTGAGTTAAACTATTTACAACTAGCACCAACTCATGTACCACTGCACTTCGAACTTTGTTACAACTAGAATTACTCTGCATGTCTCACCAACCAACCTCTAACTTGAAATCCATTAGCTATTGAATTTATGACTTTCAATTAACTCATTCAAGTCCACATTGAGAATATATTACAATTTAATGTACATCTTAATTAAGAGATAATAAAAATAGACATGCACCCAAAAATAGCACTGTGGGCCACACCCTAGTCTAGGTGCTGAACGCAACTAGGTGCTTAATGCACTAGGTGTGGGTGTTGAATCTTCTTGTTGAATCTCAACACTCCCTTTCAACAAGAAAAGGATTATCCTTCACTCCGATCCTGTCTCTATGGTATTTGAATGTGCTCCTGGTGAGCACCTTTGTCAAAATATTTGCATCCTGATCTTCCATGGGAATGTACTGAAGCAACATGATCCTTATCTACACAAAATATCTGGGATGATGGTACCTGATTTCTATATGCTTGGACCTATCATGAAACACATGATTAATCGAGAGTTTAATTCAACTCTGGTTATCACAATGAATCACTGTCGGATCCATTTGAGAACCAAACAAACCAACCAAGATCTTTCTCATCCAGAGAGCCTCACATGAAGCTTGAATTTCTACCATGTATTCCACTTACACTGAACTGAGTGCCACAGATCTTTGTTTCCTGTTGTACTAGGAAACTGTTGTCAATCCAATGCTAAAGATCCCCCCTTATATGCTCTTTCTGTCTGATGGATTGCAAGCCCAATATGCCTCCGTGAAGCCATGCAACTTCACTCCATCTGTCTATCTATACCATATACCGCACTGTGATGTGCCCCTTAGGTATCTCAGGACATGTTTCCCCGCCTTTAAAAAGAACTTGGTAGGTTTAACCATAGCTTGACTCAGCTGGTTAACTACGTAGCAAATTTCCGGTCTCGTGTTCACCAAATACATTAGCGAACTCACTAATTGTTGATAGACAATAGCATCCACTACCTCTCCAGAAGTAGCATCCTCTTTCCTCCAATTTCCTAGAAGATGAGTGTCCATGGGTTTGCAGCTCTCCATGTTAAACTTACCAAGTATCTCCTTTGCATACTTTCCTTGAGACATAAAAATTTCACCATCCCGCTGCCATATTTCCAATCCAAGGAAGTAATGAAGGAGGCCTATGTCCTTCATTTCGAACTCCCTTGCAAGATCATCCTTGCATGAGTGTATCAGCTGCTCATCACCAGTCAAAATTAGATCATCAACATAAATAAAAATGATCAATAGGTTATCCTCAACCACAATTTGGTACAAGTTTTCATCTGCTTCACTTTTGGTGAAGCCCAGTCCAGTGAAATAGCTGTCTATCCAAGTGTACCAAGCACAGGGTGCTTGCTTCAGCCCATACAGTGCTCTTTTGAGCCTGCACACATGCGACTCACTGTTGAAGATTTTGAAACCTTCAGGATGCTTTATGTACACCTCTTCCTCAATGATCCCATTGAAAAACACAGTTTTCACATCCATCTGATGAATGCAGCATCCCACCTGCGCTAAGGGTGCAAGTATGGATCTTATGGAAGAGTACCTTGCGACAAGCACAAAAGTCTCATCATAATCTATCCCCTCGATCTGTGAGAAACCGTGGGCCATAAATCTAGCCTTGTATTTCTCCACACTCCCATCATCAGCTTGCTTTACCTTGTAGATCCATCTCGATCCAACCACTGATTTGTCGACCAGTCTTGGGACTATCTCCCATGCATTATTCTTAACAATGGAGTCATACTCCTCCACCATTGCATCAACCCAAGTGGGTTGCTGCACTACTTCCTGAAAGTTAGATGGTTCAGCACAATACATTTTCTCATAAGATCCATGTATCTAGTAAATCGGTCAGGATATTGTCTTTGTCTGTAATGTGAAGTAGGGGCTCCTACATTATGTGCATCATCAAGTCTCAGCCTATCAGCTTCTGTGGTGCACCTTCTGCCATTTCTGATGGATGGCTTTGCATGAGTGTTTTCCTCTACTCCATGAACCTCCTCATGTGACTGATCCACATATTGAGACTCATCCTTGGGAACTAGTAGTTCCTCCTCTGCATGCAAGTCTAGCTCCCTCTCGAGGGACAACCGCATGCCTTTCTCCTCATCAAATTTGATATCCTGTTGCACAACAATCATTCTACTATTTGGAAAATACAGAGGATAATTATGGGGTGTTTAAGTGTACCCCACAAAAATCCCAACCTCAACTGTCGGTTCCAGCTTCTTCGTGGCATCCTTGGTCACATGCACATAAACAAATGAGGCAAAAATCTTAAAGTGTGAAACATCAGGTTTCTTACTAGTGAAAGCCTCTTCAAGTGTACTCATGCCAAGTACTCTATGAGGACAACCGTTTTTCACATGTACCGATGTATTGCATGCTTCCACCCACAGATGCATCGGTAGGCCTTGATCATGCAACATCGCTCGTGCTGCACCCACAATAGTTTTGTTCTTCCTCTCCTTGACCCCATTCTGCTGTGGGTTATGAGGTGCTATGATTTCTCTTCAAATTCCTTCTTTGTTGCAGAATTTCTTAAATTCATTAGAGATGCATTCTCCACCATTATCTCTCCTAAGAGCCTTCACTTGCTTCCCCGACTCTTTCTCCACCAGTGCTTTAAACTCACATAACTTAGAGAATGTTTGAGCTTTCTTTTGCATGAAAAAGATCCAACACTTACGATAAAATTCATCAACAAATATTACATAGTACTTATGTTTTGCTATTGAAGCAAGCGAGAAAGGACCACACACTTCTGTGTGAACTCTCTCAAGGATCCTCAAAGCTCAGTTTTCCTTCTCATGAAAGGTGGTATTTATATATTTTCCCATATTACATCCCTTGCATGTGTTTGACTGCATAAGTGTACCCCTGGGAAGACCAGTATAAATCTGTTGCAGGACTTTTAAGGCTCCATGGTGAAGATGGCCCAATCGCCTGTGCCATAATTCGCCCTCATCCCTGCTCACCACTTGATTTTCCTTGGCCATCATTTCTACACAACCATCTACCTCCAAATTGTAGAGATTCTTAACTCAAATCCCTATCCTCTTGGCTTGGCCTATTGTTTTATGTCACAGGAAAGCTTTTCCATCACTAAAAACAACGGCATAGCCTCTATCCTCCAACAGTGTGACTGAGACCAAATTTTTCTTTAGACCTAGTACATGCATCACATCTTCTAATTGAAATGGTTTACCTAACTCCATTTGAAAGGTAATGGTACCAATCCTAGTAGTACTATACCGTCCATCGACACCCATTTCAATATGCATCTGGAGATCTTTTTCCTCCAAGTCACTGAAATTTCCCTTATCTCTCGTCATGTGAAAGGAAGTGCCACTATCCAAATACCACAAAGATCCCAATGCATTAGAAACCATGCATGCGATCAATTAGAAGTCAAGCTCAAATTACGAGGCAAGAGCCTCACCAACCGCAGATCCAGCAGCCTTATTATTATTCTTCTTTTGTGGACAGTTAGTAGCAAAATTCCCATGCTCATGACAGTGAAAACACTTCACCTTGGACATGTCCTACTTCTTTTCATTATTGGACTTGGATTTTGAATGGAATTTCTTCCCCTTCCCTTTCCTCGCCTTGGCAGCCAAAGCACAATCCTCTTCATCCTCATTATTAGATGAAGATCCATCTCTGGTGTTCCGTTTTAACTCCTCCTGCACTAAATCCGACCATAGATGTTCCCAATCTGGCAATTTTTCCCTTCCATTGACATAGTCTTGATAACTGTGCAAACTCTTGGGAAGTCCTAGGAGAGACAAGATCACCAAATCATCATCAGTGACTGTTATTCCCACACTCCCGAGTTCATCCCGACATTGGACAAAATTCGTGAGATATTTTGGAATGGTGTTGCCCTTTTCCATCTTGATCTTCCTAAGTTTATCTTTGAGCCCCAATTGCCTATGGTCATTGCTGCTTTGGAATAGATCCGTCAAAACCTTCCACATTGCATATTTTGTGGCTTTCCCATGGAGGCTTGAGACAATGTGGTCTCGTAATTCCTCCAACACGATCCTCCTTGCCTCTGCCACTTTCTTTTTCCATGCATCAAGATTTGCAACATCTGCAGCACTTGGCTTAGGAACATCTTTTTCAATGAATTCCTTCAAGCCATTATCTTCGAGTACTGCCTCCATCCTGTCCTTCCAAGCAATGTAGTTCGAGCTACCCTCGAGTGCATACTATAACCTCAAGCCATTGAAATCCATTTCGATCTTGAATCAGCTGCAGCACCAAGAAAGTATTTCTGCAAATTCAAATTCTATCCAATCACAAACTCAGCTCCAGCTTCACTTCTGCAATTTCCTGTGCTTTGATACCATGTAGAAATTATAAAATATGCATGTATATCTTGGATTCAACTGATCTAACAATGTAATAAAGTTAAATACTGAATCTCTTCTACAAATATTTTACGGAATTAAAAACACAATCGCTAATCACATGAATATGAAGAAAGATCAAACACACACAAAACAGATAATTTCCTGGGGAAAGCTTATAGCTAGAAACCCCACTATCTTCTATTGTATATTAAGCATGGATCATGAAAAATTACATACAAAAAAATTCTCACAAGAGCCCTTCAATACTCAATTAATTGTCTCATACTGTCATATGAAAAATTGACCAACACATAGCCAATTCTCAGCCTCCAGACAGCCTACCTTGCTTGTGCAATCCCTGATGGTAAATATCCCTAAAATATAGGAATTTTTTCTTGCCTTGACTATGCAAGTATCATGGGAACTCCAATGGGTGTTTGTCTGCATGTGTGCAAGTAGATAATCCTACAACTAATATTCAACTTCCCTTTCACCTAAAACTCAACTGGGTCTCCACTGGATCTGACATGCATGCAGCTAATAATAGTAAGTCCTCAGTTGCATGTGATATCACTGATTGTGAATTAATTAATATTTAATTCACTAGATATCTCACTAGTGTATCTTCAGTTACAACTAGCACAACTGAGTTTAACTCACTTAATTGAGTTAAATTATTTACAACTTGCACCAACTCATGCACCACTGCACTTCTAACTCTGTTACAACTAGAATTACTCTGCATGTCTCACCAACCAACCTCTAACTCGAAATCCACTAGCTAACTGAATTTATCACTTTCAGTTAACTCATTCAAGTCCACATTGAGAATAGACTATAGTTTAATGTCCATCTTAATTAAGGGATAATAAAAATAGACATGCACCCAAAAATAACATTATGAGCCCCACCCTAGTTTAGATGCTTAATGCAACCAGGTGCTGAATGCAACTAGGTGCTTAATGCACTAGGCATGGGTATTGAATCTTCTTTTTGAATCTCAACAAAAACTTGTTGAAAATATGTTCAATGTTTGCTCCAAGGCACGTCCAAATTTCTATTCCAAGTTTCTGAATAGGTCTAGGTCTGAGGAAAAAGAACATATCCAAATTTGTACACATATGAGGGATTTTTATTACTGGTGTACCCTAGTTTTAGGAAAAAATTCTATCACAGAGAAGCCCTAGTTGTAGGGTTGAAGTTACCCATAGGAGTTTGAGTCTCACTTGCAGGATTGAGCTTCATATAGGAGAATACAAGCCCTAATTTCTTCACATAACCAAGTTGTAAGCCTTTCCTAAGGCATGCATTTGAGGCACAGAAGGCTGAAGATTAACCACAGACTAAAATTATGCCTCTTACTTAGGTCAAACCATGTGCAGAAAAGGACTAAACTTTGTGCTAGAAGAGAGGAAAAAAATGGTGTTGCAAGGGGGTCAAGTTGTTGGGGCCTTTGTTTTGGAAAAGGAACAGTTCTGAGTTGCGGAGAACAGGTGGTAGAGAAAAATCATAGTAGACAGGGAGCTGTCACGGTTGCGGATAGCCTAAAGATAGGTGGTGCGATAGTTTCAGAGAACAATGCAGATGGCAGGTATGGGAGACAAAGACAATCAACATAACTCCTAGTAATTAAGAAGAAGCAACAAACAGCGGAGCAGGAAAAGAGGAAAGACTAGTAGTCACATTGGAATAAGAACAAATAGGAAATCATACAGCGTAGATAAGAGAGTTAGTTCAGCAGAGGGCTGAGTGAGAGAGACGTAGGAGAGCTCTATTAGATCTCTATTGTACTGAACCACCCTGTAATAGACTTTGCACAATGATGTATGTCGTTTGATAATGAAGATGAAATATGGTTCTTGTTGTGTTTGATGTCCTGAGTTAAGTGTTAATCAATTTATTATTGTGAATTTATGCCTCGTTTTAAATTTTAATTCAGCATCCTGAACATGCTTAATGAGTAATATCTTATACAAAGTAGTGAGATCTTTTTACTGTTTCAAGTTCCTTTAGTTTCTCTTCATGGTTGTAACCAGTTGATACTTGATTTGTCTCCTAACCTTACTAAGGTCATGACACACCTCGGGTGAGACGCTCTGCCCCTTGGAGTAGGGTGAAAATGTCGGCGTTGTGCTAGACTACTGCGGAAACCTTTTTGGCCTCTATCCTGAACCTGGGTCTTGCTCAGAGACCTCCTTTTTCACCAACAAATGGTTCTGTTGTCGGGACCTGAAAATTAATTTAGGAGCTAGATCATGGTATCATCGATCTATGAGAGAGAACTATGAAGCTGGTGGGATAACCACTTAGGCCAGTTCATATCACAACAAGCAAAGTTGCGACAGCAGAGGGAGAAAACTGTCAAGGATTGGGTCCTATTTTCTGAATCTGTAAGTGACCTGTATGAAATTTTCTGGGGAAAGTTTCCAGAATAACTTTATAATTGGTTGCAGAGACTACAAGTGAAGTCACTTCAAGGAGGGTCCCGTAGCATCTGTTGAAAGTGAACGCACGCGAACCTAGTAGCACTCCATCGGTTAGACATCAATTTGATCCGAGCTGTAGATTTCTGGGTACAGTCTACCTTGGAAGTATGCATTGTGGAATTTGCAGCCGAGTGTTACCAATCCTTTTCAAAAGAGGAAGACTTATTCAGATCTAGATTATGGGGAGAACTGATGAAGGAAATCTTGTTGTGGATCAAAGCTTTAATGGTGGACGAGGGTTTGATAGAATTTCAAAAGTCTGAGATGGAGACTTAAACCTCCAATACTAGGGGAAGGAGCTGAGGGAGAGATGCTACAAGTAATTTATAAGGGGGAATAGGGATATGGATGCCGGAACCTCCAGTAGATTGAGAGAGCGATGAGCACATCGGAGGGCGTAGATTGCTAAGAAGTGGCAGGAAAGAGTGATGAAGGAATTTGAGAAGCAGGAAAGTAGTCGATCGAACAAGGAGAAGGCGTCGCAGAGGAAAAAGGAAATGGAAGGTCAGATGGGATCCCAAGGAATAGGAGGGACCATTAAATAAGTTAGGCAAGTGTATAGGAGCCTAGCCCAAAGAGAAAATGGAGAAAATTCCAATATGGAGGATGCGCACCCCGAGGAGATATCTGATGTGGAGTTGCATGTTGTGATGGAGCAACTATTTCGAGAGAGGTCGGAACCCGTAATTCAAGGTAACTCTATTCCCCAAAATTCAAGTAGCTCTAGTCCCAACCTTCCCCTGGTACTCTATCAGCCACCAGATAATTTTTTTTTTAAGTTACGTGAGTTTAGCAAGTTGAATAGTGTTAAGTCTACAGTACAGATATCTACTAGATATAGGGCTAGTAATACAATTTCGTAGCCAGTAAGTAGAGGTTTTATTTTAGTACCACCCATACAAATAAATATATTGGGATCATTTACCCGATACCCAGAATTCTCTAAGAGGGGCAACGATGATGTGGAGCAACACTGGTATCTCTGCGAATCAATATGGAGGGCTCAGCAGACACCAGAGGCGGTAATTTGATCGAGCTCCAGACTACTCTAAGAGAGAGAGCTCTTCGCTGGTTCATTAAAAGGTTCGAAGCTCATCCAAACCTAGCGATAAATGATGTAAAGAAATAATTTTTCAAATAATTTAAGTTACCTCAGACGGATCAGCAAGGGTTATCTGAGATGTGGGAGATTAAACAACGAGAAGGTGAAATGGCATGGGACCTGATGAGGAGGTTCAAGGATGCAATTGGGAAATTGAGTTACCTGATTGACCTGAATCATCAGCGAGATTGGTTTATTAAAGCACTTCTTCCGTTGACGAGAACTCCACTGACACAACAGAATATTGATACCTTACAAGATTCCCTAGAGAAAGCTATGAAGACAGAGGCTATGGTGGGGTATCCGCAAGAGTTCAGAGTGGCTCAAGACCCTTCCATATTGGAGCTACAACATCAAATATTCAGTTTAACAAATAAGTTTAAGGACATTCAGATGATATGACCTGCAAGGCCTAATGTGTGGTGCACCCATTGTCTGATGGAGGGACACATGGCCACAGAATGCCCGAGGTTGCGGGGGCAGAATGTGAGAGTTTCAGCAGCAGGGACACAAGGGACTCTAGTTGGGGGAGTTGCGTAGATAAACACTCAGGGATTATACCAGCCGCAGCCCCACTTCCTAGGGTTCCCCACTCAACAAAATCAGACCGCAACCGAATACTGTGAAATATGCAAAGGCATTGATCATCATCCATGACTATGCCCAATTTTGCAGAAGTACTCCAACGTTCCAAAAAATACATATTGTGAGTTTTGTGCTTCCACAATGCATAATACAGAGCAGTGTAGAGCCCTTGATGCACCAGCAGAATGATTGGACATACCATCTTATAGAGTGAATGAGGCTCCAAGGGGATGAGGAGGAGGAATGAGAAGAGGTAGAATTGGAGGAAGAGGACCAGTAAGGTGCTACAACTATGATCAAGAAGGACACGTAGCAAGATAATATCCACTACCTAGAATACCATGGTTCTCTCAGTGCAGAGTAAATACACGCGCAACTGAAGACTGTCCAGAATTAATAAAGAGGTGGGAGGAAAGATCCAGACAAAGAGGAGTGAATATGGTGAATGAAAAACCTATAATAGTAGAGGCTCAGGCTATGCAAAATGTAGCCATAGTAACCTGGGGAGGAAAGAGAATAGGGGAGTATACACAGAATATAGACCCGATAAAGCCAATCAAGCCAACATCTCCAAAACCCATTTTCAGACCAGATAGACAGAAGCAATATTTTAAGGAGGCAGTGGAAACATTTTCCCAAATTAGGGGGAGCAAAGGCATTGAGCTTCCATATCCGACTGTAGAAAAAGAGAAGCAGGACCATACAAGTACAATTATTGAGGAATGGTTCCGATTATTTTTTAAAATTGTAACCAATGCACCAATGCTAGAACAACTAAAGCAAAATCTAGAGATGGTGGTGCAGGAAAATGCAGAACTGGAAGGGTCAAGAGATTCAACCCATAAATACATAAGGAGAAAAAAAAAAAATAAGCGAAGAATAGGAAAGGAATTCTGCATGAATACTCAAGTCGCAGGATTTCAAATCAAAGACACCATGCTCGACCTAGGACCAGATGTCAACATTATACCAAGAAAGATGTGGGAAGCACTAGGGAGGCCAAATTTGACATAATCACCAATACAACTCCGCATGGAAAATCAGTACTGCATTTTTCCTATAGGAAGGCTGGAAGAGGTTGAGGTTGATGTTGCGGGAGTGAAAACATACACATATTTTGAGGTGATAGATATCATGGGGGACAAGGAACCCTATCCGACATTTTTGGGGATAGATTGGGCCTTTAAGAACCATTCAGTGATCGACTTGAAAAAGTAACTGATGATATTTGATGGGGAAGTTAGGGTCACTCAGCCACTTGACCCATATCAGGGACCCCGATATACAAAAACTATTGACAATAGAGAGGATGCTCAACTTCTCAGTCATATTTACCAGATGATGGAAGGGAAGAGAGAAGACTATATCAATCCAATAGAGGGAGGGACAGTAAGCTGGAGAAGCATTGAAATTTTAGACTTGGGCTCGGAAATAGCTTGGGATGATTGGCAGTAGGGAGGATACGAGACTAATACAAGAAGATGTGCTAATATAGGAGGAGTCAACTGGATTGGAGCTGAGGTAAGAGGATATCCGACTATATCAAATATGAATGACGTAAATACATTTATTACAAAATTAGAAGAAAAAGTACCAATAGAACATAGAGTCCCTCTTATGGATGTAGCACTACAATCCACGTCATTGAGATGGTGGATCAACCATCGCAACTCACTTCCGAGATGGGAAGATGTTGCAATAGCACTAAGAGCTAGATTCAAATAAGATGCAAGACCATAATTCATTGAGAAGTATCAAGGGGATTCTAACCCCCATGAAGCATTTAGAAAGTTGTGAGTACAACTGGAAGAAAGAAGGGCATCCAGAATATCTGTGGATGCACAATTTTATACATTCACTAGACACAATTCCACAAACCTGGTGCTTAACCGAAGAAAAGAAGAGAGGAACTGGCACTTGGAAAGTAGTTGTGGAAAAGTTTACGCAATGTTTTTCTTTTGAAGGAGAAACAAAACCAGTCACACATGCACTACAAGTCATCAAAAGAGTATTATTTTTTCCAGAAATTCATGAAGAAGACAAAGAGAAACCGCTCTTGGAGCAGATTATCAAACAATCAGTAGAATGCAAATGAATAGACAGTGAGATGGATGACAATGATCTAGAGAATCTCCAACACTTATACTTTGAAGAGAAATAAGGGGAGCAAGATATATAAGAAGAACCTACAACAGAGGGACTACATCTGCTACCCTTGAGGACCAAGAAGCTGAACATTGGAACCCCGGAGAAACCCAAAATAGCATCCATTGGCAACTATTGGGATACAAAAACGACCAAGGAGATCTTTGACCTTTTACATGAATATGAAGACTTATTCCCACCCTCAGTAGCGAAGCTAAAGGGGATAAAAGGGGACATGGGGGAAATGCACATAGTCTTGAAGCCCGACACAATACCAGTGAAGCATAGACATTATCATCTAAATCCAAGGGTAAATGAGAAATTCAAAGAAGAAATAGATAAAATGTTGAAAGCAAGGCTGATTTTTCCAGTAGAGGAAGCAGAGTGGGTCATTCCCATTGTCATACAAAGAAAAAATGAAAATCCGATATTAGAGTATGTGTTGATTACAGAAGCCTCAACAACGCATGCATACATGATCCATTTCCCACTTCGTTTAGTGACGAGGTGCTCGATAATGTGGCAGGAAATGAAGCCTATTAATTCACATATGGTTTCTCAAGGTATCATCAAGTGAGAATAGCCAAAGAAGACAAGAATAAGACCACTTTTACAATCGAATGGGGATCGTTCTCATACCATGTCATGCCCTTTGGACTGAAGAATGTGCCAGTGGTGTTTTCACGAATATTGATAGCAGCATTTTGGGAATATATCCACAAGTTCCTTGAGGTATACACAGATTATTGGACAGTTTATAGCTTATTGAAAAATCATGCAACCTTGCTGAGAATAATGTTCGATAGATGCAGACAACTCCAAATTTCCCCCAATCTCAAGAAATGCATCTTTGCAGTACTGTTTGGGACATTGCTAGGACATGTTGTTTGTAAACAAGGTGTTTGTGTGGATCTAGCAAAACTAGCAATCATTATTAACATAGAAGCACTAGAGACTATGAAACATTTAAGATCACTACTCGGGCATACCAGGTACTATAGAAGATTCATCTGCAACTATGCAAAGATAAAAACACCATTTGAGAAGTTGTTGCAGAAGTCAGAGCAATTCAGTTGGACTAACGAATGCACTAGTGCCCTCAATACATTGAAAGAAAATATAGCAAGTGCACCCATCTTGGTTCATCCTAACTGGGACAAACAGTTCCACATCCATATTGACGCCTCCAACATTGCATTAGGAGTAGTGTTAGCTCAGCCAGGAGAAACTTTTTTTGATCATCCATTTATTTTTCAAGCAGGAAGTTGTCGACTGCTGAAAGGAACTACACAACAACAGAACGAGAAGCTCTTGTGATGGTGTATTCCCTTCAGAAGTTTCGCCATTACCTACTGGGGGGTAAGTTCACATTCTTCATGGACCACTCAACATTGAAGTGCCTGGTTAACAAGCCTGTGCTTGAAGGAAGGATCTGTAGATGGCTTCTATTGTTCCAGGAGTTCACCTTCGAAGTTATAGTGAAACCAGGAAGGTTAAACATGGGTCCTGACCATTTATCAAGGCTATAAAATGGAGAGAATGGGGGATCCCTGGATGATCAGTTACTGGATGCTGACCTCTTCAGAGTAGAAGCCATCCCAAACTATTTGGAAAAGATAGTAGTATATCTGGCAACAGGACAGTGCCCAACTGAATACACAGTGACTCAAAGAAGACATTTGGTAGTGAAAGCAGCTGAGTATCAATTGATAACAGGACAACTATATAATATGGGGTTGGACCAGGTCTTGCAGAGATGTATCATGGACCATGAAAGAGAGGATATATTGTGGGAGTGTCATTTCGAAGTTGCGGGGGGTCATGTTGGTGCAAAACCCACTGTAAGAAAAATATTACAAGCATGGTTAGGTGGCCCACAGTACATAAATATAGTGAAGCATATGTAAAGAAATGTGATGTCTGCCAAAGAACGGGATGTCCATCACACCGAGATGAGTTTCCACTTCAACCTGTAAGAGCACTACAGCCATTTGAAAAATGGGTTGTTGATTTCGTAGGGCCAATTGCACCCGTGGAAATACATTCACAGGAAAGGTACATAATTACCGCAACAGATTATCTCACAAAATGGGCAGAGGCAGCACCAGTGAAAGATTGCACAGCAGACACAGCAGCCAGGTTCATTTTTGAAAATATCATTAGCAGATTTGGTTGCCCTAGAAGCCTAACCAGTGATCAAGGTACACAGTTCATCAATACACCAATCAAGTCTCTGTTAGATAATTTTATGGTGCAACATCATAAGAGAAGTCCATACCACCCTCAGGAAAATGAGACCGTTGAAGCATTTAATAAGATATTAGAAAAAGGACTAACCAAGATATGCAATGCCAATTAGGATGACTGGGATGAGTGGATACCAACAACATTATGGGCATACAATACAACTGTAAAAAGGTTACACAATCAGACTCCTTTCCAACTGGTGTATGGGAGGGAAGAAGTGGTACCTTCTGAATTTATCATACTGAGTCTATTAATTGCTTCAACAGTACATCTAACAGAGGAAGACTCAATCAATGAATGCCTCCATGAGCTACAAGAGCTTGAAGAAGACAGAGTCCTGGCAGAATTCCATCAGACAGTCCAAAAAGAAGGAGAAGGCTTGGCATGACCGTCATATCAAACATAAGATGTTCACAATCAGAGGGAAAGTTCTATTGTACAACAACAAATTTCAAAAGTTCCTGAGAAAAATCAGAATGCACTGGATGGGACCATACCATGTCATTGAAATTAAAGATTCAGGAGCACTTCGGTTGACACAGCTAGATGGCCAAGTATTACAAGGATGGGTGAATGGCGCACGCCTGAATCCTTATCACGAGTAAGTTTCATCATTTATTTTTCAAATAACTCTCACAACCGAGAGGTTTCAGTAGGGTAGAATAGAAATATATTGAGTCAATAAATCTCTCACACCCGAGATGAGAAATAGAATAGGAATCTCGATAAAAAGAAATTACAACAACATAGAGAGTAAATCCACCTGTTACGATGTGGAGACCACATCGCAACCGATTGTGGTCGGGGGGGGGGGGTAGTATCTAACGCGTCATCTGTGTTAGAAAGCCAAGTGTGTTAAACATCATTCCATCATAATAACCCATCATACCGATGTCAGTCTGTAGGATCACCTGAATTTAAGAATTAACTACCATAATTAGTAACAAACATATCATAATAAATTTTCCATATTAAGCCATAATCATTACCCATCGTGTCTACCCAAATCCCGAAGACACAATCAACAATGTCATAATACACCTCACTGTGGTAACTAATCGCACGATTATAGCCGCGGGAGAGACAAAAAAATTAATTAGTTATGGGGTCTTATAAACCTTATTCATGTCAGTTACATTACTTAACCCACATGAAAGAAGAAAGCACGATAATGCCAAAAAATTCTGAGTTAGAACAAGAAACAGTCGCAGCAACAAGTGAAATTTCATCAGAGGAAGTTCAAAGAGATAGTCCAGTAGCAGGAATTCACATAAAGAGATCAGGAATATCACTCTAAGTATACAAAAGAAGGACTAGTATGAAGAATGTAGCAACAGCAGTCGTCGAGCCTGAGCTCGATGAGAGAATTCAAAGGATGGAATTGTTAGTGGCTAAGTATGACAATGTGTCGCTGATTGATACAGATTTCATGGATTCATACCAATTTCCGACTATGAAGAGATAGGTATAGTACATAGAGAATTATGCTACAGAAGGAGGAGGGGAAGCAAAAAGAATGAATCCGGAGTTCAGAGATATCCAGAAATCGATAATATTGAACCTCAGGAACCTCCCAGTATTTGGAACAACGGGAGAAACAATGCAGTGTATGAAATTATTGCTGAGTAGACTCCAGAATGGATCATTGTGGCTAGGGCGAGAAATACCAATACATGCAGAGGATATAAATAGGCTTACAATATTATCAGCAGAAGGGAAGGATGTCTTAACGACATTCTATAACGTGTCCAAGAGAGCCAAGAAGGACAGAGACTGTGATTACTATAAGAAATATGAGACCAGAAGAGGAGGGAAGGGGGCGAAGATAGACCTCGTCAACAATCTAGCAGTAAAATTTTCCTGCTACCTAATAGCGGGTAAGATGATGAGGCACTGCACCAAAGGCGAATGCACCCTTGACACCATTTCAGTTGTAGAACACTGCCTCTATGGAACCCAACTGAACTGGTGTACATTCCTACTAGACGAGCTGTTTGAGGCCTACGAAGATAACAACAAAAGGGCCACAGGATTCATTTACGGCTACCTCATAATGGCATTTGCGATGTGGAAATGGAGTCACCCGGGAGTAAGACGGCTTGCAAAAACCACACACGACCAGCCAATGGCATTGAATTTTACGCCCTGGATAATCTCGAGAGATCTAGTGTTATCACTCCAATAATTCTCAATAGTTGTGAGATTTTTTATTTTATTTTTAAATAATATTAGAGGTAACCACAAAACTACTTTTAAGCCTTATGATCTAGCCTTCCTAATGCTCAGAGAGGGCTCTCTCTATATTATTTAACTTTGTTGATTATATTTGATTTTAGGCTAGTTATATAGGGAAAATTGGTTTTGGGTTTTGGATTTGATTTGGTGGTGAAACCACTTACTTAGATGGATAGTTATAGATCTGTATCCCATTGAGAAAATGGAGTCAATGTGTCAAGCAGTCAGATCAGGATCAAGGTCTAAAGGTAAATGTTTACAGGCCAAGATAGCAGAGTCACTTCAGATCTTCAAGGCTGATGATGAAATGGTTTTGATCGGGATAAAAGAGAAATTAAGGGTTCTTAACTTCGGATTAGGAATGAAAAGGTAGAGGTCAATCAAAATCAGAGAGAAATTAAGGGTTCCCTAAACTGGATATAAGTTGAAAACATATAAATAATAATCAGTAAAAATAGAGTGCTTTTGACATATTCTGAAATAACAATTCTTGATTTATCATTTAGATTTAGAACACCTTTAAGAATAGATGGAAAACATAGGAAAATTGACAAGATAACAAGTGAAAATACTTCACTGGAGTGGCCCAACACAAGAATCCTGTAATATGATGGTTTAATTCCTGTGATCCAGTCTGCTGACTTGAAATTGATACAAAAACCCTTAGGTTCAGAATAGTATAACTACAAAAATGTTCAGCAATTCATCCACTGTATCAGTAATTTTGAAGTCTACATCTGCCAGGGGGATATGCTCTACATCTACAATAGGGGGTTGTAGAGGGTTGATCACAAGAGTTCTTTTGGATCAATTTCAATACTTTTGACATTTAAAACAATGATTTAGGCCTGTAAAACACTTATGTACGTTTAAACAGATTGCAGAAGGATTTTAGATATGACAAGGGTTCTATCTTTTGTCTGCAAAGGGGTAATTCTAATCAATTTAACTCAAATTGTAATTTCTTTATAAAAAATAGAAACTTCATGACCTTATAGCTTCATCAAATGATATCTAGGGTTTATAGTGGACTTTATGTGATAAAAACAATCTTAAGACATAAATTTTATGGACAAAGGATGTTTAAGTACTATAGAAAAGGGTTTTGAAGGTCTTAGAGGGCTTTATCGGGTCTGCAGATGGCTAAATTTAATCAAATTTTGTTTTAAAATAGGTCAAGGCTTCAGAATCTATTACTAAATGCTCAAGGTTTGTGTAATTGAAGGATTTATGAAGCAACAGGGTATTTTTTAAGTACACAGGCTCCTAATTGATTCAATTAACTGTATAACTCTTTTATATTTGATGAATGAGTCTTTTTCTTCTGAAGAATACCTGGGAAATTTGGAATTTCGCTGTGTAGAAGGGTTTCTGGGGTTGGAAATCTTTCAGAAGCTTTTGTTGGTCTTTATAGGCACTCGAATGGCTTCTGTAGTAATCATAGCAGTTGAATTTGATGAATTATGTTTGTTTTTGGGCTAAAACAGAGTCAGAAACGGTCTAAGTTGGTCTGGAATGCTCTTTTGCATGGAAAATGGTAACAGAAAGGTACGAATGAATGCATTCGGGAGTTTTTATAAATAATTTCAATGAATAATGAATGCATTAAACACAGGGTCAATTTAAATAGGAGGGTGGTTTAGGCGCGGGGGAGGAAAAACCGTCAGACAGTTTTCGCAACGTTCAAAGGTGGTAAGCAGGATTGAAACGATCGATGTGATCCAATGGAATCAAGACGGGTGGAGGTGAGATAAAAATTGAAAACTGTGTTTATCACAAGCTTTGGGTTTGTTTAATCATCGCGCTGAGAAATGTGCGATATGGGATCTCCACTATTGGATCTGGGAGATGGAAAGCGAACGATGCGGATTGTGCGATAAAGCTACAGGGTGAAATGTCGTGGGGCCCGGTTTTTTAATGCAATAGGAAGTGGAATATGTATTTAAACATAAAGTTTAATACATAGTTTGGATAGGCATATATTAATGTTTTAATCAAATGAAATGTATATAAGTGTAACATTAACATTGGCGAGGGTTATTATATAGTGGGAATATTTTTAACCTCTAGGATGAGCGGGAGTAATATATCACATGGGAATATAGAACATAGGTTAAAACTAAAATATGGGTGGGAAATAATAAAAGGAATTAATCTAATATGGGCTTAAAGGTGAATAAAGGATTTAATATATAAATTAATGTGTTAGTAATGAATGAGTTGAGGGAATATACATTAAGCCTAGTGAAAAATATGATAAATTCGTTTGTTGTGGGTCTTGACATAATTTTTTTTTACACTTAGGATAAAGCATTTTTTGGGTTTTTGGGTATTTTTTTGGGAAAAGGGAGAATTAGTCAAAGGGTTTTACTTTCTTTAAGTATAATGAGTTTTAAACTTAGGAAAAGGGAATTTTTGCAAATTAAACTGAATGATAATGGGAAAAAGGAAAAATGAAGGGGGAAGAATAAAAATGGAGGGGATGAAGTATTTTTTCAAGGGGATGATTTTTTTGAAGGAATTTAGTGACTGAAATGCCCAATTTTTTGCTTATCCATGATTGTAAAAATTGCTTCTGCCTACCCATATGCTACCCTAACATTTGTTTCTTCATTTACCTGGGTGCATTTGAGCTTGCAACCTTGTTCATTTTTCTTTTAAAACAACAAACTAACTAATTCTGTCTTTATTTCTTCCAAGGGATTAGATTAAGTTGTTGAGCTCCTTATTATTCTCTACCTAACTACTGATCTGCCAAGATTAAAATATTTGGCTAGATCTTTATTCTCTATCTAATAACATGAAATTTAAAGCATAAGAGGTTAAGATTAAGTTGTTTAACCTTCATGGATTGTGGCATTGTAACAAGCTGCACATAATCTTTATTTTTTGGAAAAATTAAATAGTAGTGGAATTTGGATTTGCATCACTTTCATGTTTTATTTTTATCTCTTTTTATTTGGGGTCCATTTTCTATTCTTTTTTTGATATTTTTCCTTTCAAGTCCTTTGATTTTTCTTTTAGGACTTTTACCCTCTTTACATTTTTTTAATTTTCTGATATGGGAAAACAATTTGCAGAAAGAAAATTATGTACATATTACAATACTAATCAAATCAATTCAAAAATTATGAATCCTATTATTATAGGACCCCAACACCCAGCACCAAGGAGGTAAATGAGGAGGCTTTCTCATTCTAGTATAGGCAGATGGTGGATGTAGTGGCGGGGCAACAAAGAGTTTCGAGGAACCTGTTGGATAGATATTCCTCACAAATATGGTTTGGGGTCACCCACAAGAAGACATATATCAGAACTAGTTGCGTGGACGAAACGATGTTTAAAATGAGACCGTTAAAATTTCAGGTTGACGAAAAGGCGTTCCACACCGAAGCTTGTTCATGGCCGAGAGTTGGAATGGAGATCAGAAGTGGAATACATCACTATTTGTTCGAGGGTATGCTACTGAAAGCACTACTAGGGGAGACACCAGAGGAAACAGTGAATAGGATTTATCAACTACAGCTAACACCCTTACTCGAACAGCTGGACATGAGGGTAAAGGATTTCAATCAGGTAATACAAAATCTCACAAGTTCTTCTCCCGTGTTTCCTTATTTTACATATTTTTAGTATTCAAATTCTACATCACCATCCATGATTACACCTCTCGTCACTGCCCTACCTTCTACCATTTTCAATTCACCCCCAGCAACCATAGTAAATTAAATCCGTAAGAGTAAGGCACCTAAACCACCAGTAGCCCTAAGGCTAAGAAAGAAAGAATTATGGTGCCTAGGAAAATATTTTACCTCATCGAGGAAGATCAGACCCAACCCATGGATACAGGAGTGCCAGTTCGAGAAGAGCCAAAGGATGCCACCCAGGTCACCTTTGCGCTACCTGCATTTGATCCATTCTCAGTTTTGAATATTCAAACATCATCTCCACCCCACACTCACACCTCTTCACCTCATGCTCACCAATAATCACCCCATAATTCATTTAATTCCAAAGACCAATCCACCCGCACTCCAACCACCTTAGCAACTATCTCAGACCCAGTAAAGTTAAGAAACAAGAGAAATGGGGACACCGAGGCATAAGTTAACTTGAGTACGGCTTTGGTACCCAAGGTTAACCAACCTCTGGAGGGGCATGGTACTTTCCTGGAACTATTAGTTCAGGGAGGATATTTTACTGCAGACACAAGGCCCTTGCTAAAAGAGCTAAACACATTTCAGCAAGCCAACTTGATACTACAGCAGATTCAACCGACCACGAGTATGAATAACCCAAAAATTCAACTGTCGCAACAGAAACAACCTGCATCATCGCATGAGCACTCAAAAAGATCAATAGACAGCGGGAAACCCCTCAGAGAAAGATCGCCAACCCACGACATGTCAGGTGCTGAGAGTATGTAGACCTAGGGGACTGAAAAAATATACAACTTCATTTAGTGAGTAGCACAACATGCAGAAGGGCTGCATAATGACCTCTAACAGAGGTTCCAGTAGCAACAACAGGAGGTATTTGCACTTACTGAAGAGCGCAATCAACTAAAAGGGGAGAAGGAAAGTCTACAGGAACAGCTGGACGAGGTAACAAATATCTTCAAGGACCTCTGGCCAATAGTAATTGCCTAGGATGACAATACGTAGGAGGACATGTCAACCTGATCCACGGTCAAAAGGTTTATCCAAGTACAAATGACATGTACAAGTCTCAGCAAAGAAAAACAAGAGCTCAGACAAGCACTAGCTGTAAGACCAACATTACCAGATTCCACCGTGATATATTTTGAGAAGGTTACCGAGAAGCAGAAGCAGGCAACTGGAATGAAGGAAATCTTGGGGACGACGATCAGAGAGGATTACAACCTACTGAAGAATTTACACGAATTCTCTAATTTTTTAACCATGAAAGCCCAACCTATCTCAGCACAACTTCAACAAATTTCACAAGAGATCAAAGAGACCACATATCCCATCGACATAACCTAGCTCTACAACCAACCGGAGGTACTGGAAAACAAAATACAGAAGATAGAGGAGTATTCTACTACCACAAAGCAAGTCCTCGGAGAGCTAAGGAAACTAATCAAGAAGAAATCAGAGGCAATACAACAGATGGCAGCCGAAGCCGGGATAAAAATTCAAGAGGTATTCAACAAACTGCCGCCAGTAGCAGGCAAAACTAAGGCTGAAAGAGTTGCCACTGAAACTGACCAGCTAATTAGAGAATGGCAACAGGAAATTACTGAGTTCGTCAAACTCAAGTCTTCAACATTGAGCAAGGTTCTGGAGTTGGGGCCTTTGTTTGGACAAAGCGAAGAAACAGATAAGATACCCCCACTTTAGTGTTAAGTCCCTATATTAATAGGATAGCCCCTTATTATGTTAGCTGGCCCCCCTTGGATATATTATTGTACCAGAATCCCCATATATTTTTATTATTGTGCCCTTAAATTATTATTGTTAGGCCTGCTAGATTACATTGTGGCCCACTAGGATTATATTATGGCCCCATGGACTCCTATATATAGAAAGGAGGTTTTGTGAATTGTATCATCCAAGAATTGATCATTCATGTAATGTATTGGAGGTTGCCCCCTCGAAGTGGCTTATTTCTAAGGCGTTGATATCTCATTTCTTCTATTTTTGGAGTTGGTTACACAACATTTGGTATCAGAGCTTTGGATTCTAGGGTTTCGCTGCTCCAAATAGGTCATCGTGGCATTTTTGCTATAACTTTTTTTCTACGAAGTTTCAGAAGCTGAAATTTTTAGGGTGCCATTGATCTCGAGGAATATTGTCTAAAAATTTCAGAGCTTAGTTCGCAATATTTTCGGAGATATGATCTGTGGAAGTTAGGTATTTTTTCAGGCTCCTAGACAGGTCATCGTGGCATTTGCACTATAAATTTTTTTCTACGAAGGTTCAGAATCTGAAATTCATATGGTGCGAAGCTGAAATCCTGAGGAAAGTTGTCAAAAAAGTTCAGAGCTTGGTTCGCAATATGTTTGGAGATAAGATCTGTGGAAGGTAGTGCTTTTTCAGGCTCCTGAATTGCATCTCAAAGAGGTGATCGTGGGAAAAGTTCAATAACTCTCTCTCTGAGCAGTGGATTTAAGTGTCGTAAAAAGTGGTTGCAATTACACGGACTGTAGTTTCCTGGCTATCAATTTCAGAGAAAAAGGACAAAACAGTGACACGTGGTAAGTCATACAAGTTCGCTCTACTGAACCAGTCCAGAATTAGGTCATTGTGGGAGATTGGATACAACTTTGTCTTGGAGAATCCAAATTAGGTCAGACCTGTGACATTCGAAAGATAATTCAGAGGGCTACGTTGGTACTGGAATTCAAATATTTAAGTGCTACAATCGCAGAGATAATCCAATTTCAATATCGAGCTCCTCAAAAGCAAGAAAAAGGTGTGTATTTTTCCGAATTGTATAAGTCTTGTTTGAAGAATCAATTTGAATTGATTCCAAGGGAATATTTTAGAATTTTTATCAGTATTGGATTCTATAATGCCTCCAAAAAATAATTCCATACCCATTAATCCCTCAAAAAGCTATACTATGACGCATGAAGAGGAAGAGTTGCAGTATGAGATATCAAAATTACGATACCAAGTGCAAAAAGTTTCAATCTTACGAAGAGCAATTGAAGATGAAATAGATGGTTTAAAAGCAGAAATGGAGGCTAAGTTGGATGGTTTGAAGGATCAAATAATAGCAAATATGGATGATAAATTAATGGAAGATCACATCGAGCATCAACAACAAGTTCTCCAATTCTCAAAGGATAACCCAACTTTGGTGCAGAATCTAATGAAACAACAGGAAGTTCAACATCACATCGAAAAAAGTTATGAAGCAGTCATAGAAACAAGAACTCAACAAGTACGATCAATTTTAGAGTATCTCAGCAAGTGGAAGAACTTTCCTGTAAAATATTTCACATGGGAGGATGAGAATTTTATACAGAAGCATCAAGAAATAATCAAGCGTTGAGGACAACACTTGTTTGAAGGAGAGGGGAATGTTAAGTCCCTATATTAATAGGATAGTCCCTTATTATTGTTAGTGTAACCCCCTTATTGTTATTATTGAACCCTTGTAACCCCCATTTTGTTATTATTGTGCCCTTAAATTATTAT
The DNA here is from genome assembly GCA_034641835.2 of Pinus albicaulis. Lineage (NCBI taxonomy): Eukaryota > Viridiplantae > Streptophyta > Pinopsida > Pinales > Pinaceae > Pinus > Pinus albicaulis. The sequence continues at coordinate 294,453,250 of CM076569.1, forward strand.
TGTTAGGTCGGCTAGGATTACATTGTGGCTCACTAGGATTACATTATGGCCCCATGGACTCCTATATATAGAAAGGAGGTTTTGTAAATTGTATCATCCAAGAATTGTTCATTTATGTAATGTATTGGAGGTTGCCCCCTCGAAGTGGCTCATTTCTAAGGCGTTTATATCTCTTTATTCTCTTTTTGGAGCTGGTTACACAACACTTAGAAATGACAGACGATGGAAAGCTAACAATGACAGAAAATATTGACTCGGGATAAGTCAATAGCGTGTGGTTGGGGCCTGTTGGGGCCTTTGTTTTGGAAAAGGAACAGTTTTGAGTTGCAGAGAACAGGTGTCAGAGCACAATCACAGTAGACAGTGAGTTGTCACAGTTGCAGATATCCAGAAGATAGGTGGTGCGGTAGTTGCGGAGAACAATGCAGATGGCAGGTATGGGAGATAAAGACAATCAACAGAACTCCCAGTAATCAAGAAGAAATAGTAAATAGTGGAGTAGGAAAAGATAAAATAATGACAGTCACGTTAGCGGAAGAACAAATATGAAATCAACTAGCGTAGACGAGAGAGTTAGTCTGGCAGAGGGTCGTCGAGTGAGAGAGCCGTAGGAGAGATCTATTAGATCTCTGTTGTACTAAACCACCCTATAATAGACTCTGCGGAGTGATGTATTTTGTTTGATAATGATAATGAAATATGGTTCTTGTTGTTTTTGATGTCCTGAGTTAAGTGTTAATCAGTTTCTTATTGTGAATGTATGCCCCGTTTTAAATTTTAATTCAACATCCTGAACATGCTTAATGAGTAATATCTTATACAAAGTAGTGAGATATGTTTATTGTTTCAAGTTCCTTTAGTTTCTCTTCATGGTTGTAACCAGTTGATACTTGATATGTCTCCTAACCTTACTAAGGTCACGACACGCCTCGGGTGAGACACTTTGCTCCTTGGAGTAGGGTGAAAATGTCTGTGTTGTGCTAGACTACTTCGGAAACCTTGTTGGCCTCTATCCAAAACTTGGGTCTTGCTCAGAGGCCTCCTTTTTTTCCAACACAAGTTCTGCTCCAATGATAGCCCAAAGAGATGTTCCAAGATAAGATAACCCTTCAAAAAAACCATAAGCCAAAAAACAAAGATAAAACCAAAAAGAATATTTTCCTTCCTTCATGTTTTTTGTTAAGCATAAGGCCTTAGATATATGTTTCTCATACTTCTCCTTTTTGCCTTAGATCATCGAACTTACTTGCTTCAATTTTTCATGGATGGGCTAATATATAGTAGAGAAGAGAGCCTAGTTTGGGGCTAACCTTTCCATTGAAACATTGTGTCTTTTAATGGAGCTCACGTGATATTTTTGTAAACATACATGACTATATTGGAAGCCAACTTGATGAATATGAACTGAATTTTTTATGGGAGGTTTAGGATACTTCAAAAAATCAAATTTTGACTTCCACATTGATGCAAGTGCATAAGTCTGAGCTCGAGATGAAGAAATGGATAAGAGCTCGACAATGTGGTGGATTGGCCACATGTTAAGATAGAAAATTGATTTTGTTTTTTATTTTTATAATTTAAATATAAGAATTGGAGTATTCCTGAATAAGTCAAATATTCTAGGAAATTAAGGGTTATTTCCATTGTAATGATTAGGCCACATGGTTGTCTTTCCAACTTCCTTCATTTGGAGAGAAGAGGAAACAAACCATTTCCTTAAGTTGTGAATAAAAGAGGCATTGAATGGGAGGAGGGGAAGCTCTTCTCCTGCCTCTGAGTATGTGTATTGAGGTGAATGAAAGAAAGTTTATGAATTATGTATTATTCATAAGTCAATGTATTTATTTCTTTCCAATCGAATTGTGTATTCACTTATTTAAGCTGAAGAATTCATTGTGACCATATGTGTAATGTTATATTCCTATTAAAATTCAATTCTAAGCAGTGGTTTTTTATGTGTGCCCCCTTTACCGTGACCTTCAAATTATTTTACAACATCTCTATTTTTGCAAGCAGTGACTTGTTCCATAAAGTATACTTTGGGCCATTAACTTGAGTGAGGTCAATCCTTGATGAGCAGAGGTAGGAGGAGAACTTTCACTAAGTTGGGAGTCAAGTTAGACCATGGAGGAATTGATTGTAGAGGACCGAGCAAGTTCACCTTCCAAAATTCGAAAACAGAGTTTTTTTTTAGCGCTATGAAATAATTTCATAGTGCCTATAGGTTTTTAAAAGAGATCTATAAAATTATTTGGTAGCGCCTACAACCAGAATTTTCTGCACTGTATTTTGGCATCCTGTTTTCCTTTTGGCCTACCCATTGCCACTAATTTTTGGTATCAGGGCCACATTTTAAATTGGTGTTGCGGTATACGGAATAGGTAGATGGATATGCAAGCAAGGAGAGCATGAGGTTGAGGAGGGAGACTTATAGTTGATGCAAAACTCCAAGAAGAGATGTAGAGGTTGCAAGCTCATTTAGAGGCCATTGGGACAAGTAGGCAACGAGACCCCGAGGACATAGATGACAGTGGATCAGAGGAGGAAACTAGAGCCAAAAGAGTATAACCTATGGATGAAGCTCTCATGGAAGTTAAACTATTAAAGCTGGTGTTAAGCTCAGGTTCAAGACCAAAACCTGAAATTTTCTACCTATGATGGCAGTATGGTAGCTGAGAATTTGATGGATTGGATCAGTGAATTAGATAAGTACTTTCAGTATGATGATATTGAAAAATAAAAGTGGGTAAAATTTGTTGTAACTAGGTTGAGAGGCCATGTTGCATTATGGTGGGACAATGTGCAGGCTGAAAGGAGAAAACAAGGGAAATAATTGACAAAGAGTTGGGACAGGATGATAGTGAAGAGAATGGGAAACTTATATTGAAAAACTATTATCTATCCCTCTACCTGCAAGTGCATAGACTCTAGAAAATTTTGGTGGCAGTTAGAGAGTATACCAAGGAGTTTTACAAGGTGAATTTGAGGGCAGGTTATGTAGAAGACACCCCAAAGAAAACAATAAGGTACATCAATGATTTGAAGTTGTATATTCAATATGAAATCAGCATGCTTTCTCCCAGGACGATGGAAGAATCATATCAGTATTCCTTGAAGGCAGAAGATAAGATAACAAGGAAGTATAATTCAGGTGGAGGTCATGGTTTCGCTAAAGGAAAAGGATAAATAGTTGGAACGGGTAAATTTAGCTCAAAAGAATAATGCAAGTAACCCAAGGCAACATGAACATCAAGAGAAATAAGGTGAATCCAGAGAAGGAAGACCTTAACAGAGAGATAGAGGTAGAGGAAGAGGAATAAAGTTTGTCTATCAGTGTTAAAAATATGGGAAAATGGGTCAGAGATGTTTTGAGCGTCCTGAGAATGAGAAAGGAGGACCGAGAGATGCATATGTAGCTCAGCCAGAAGTAACAAAAGCATGGGCACCCTTGGCGAAAAATGCACCAGAGATGGGAGAAGCTTTAACGATGAACACATTCTTGTTGAAACTAGCCAAGGAAAATATTGAACCAATGTAAAGAACATTCTTATTTAGGATTGTTTACAAGGTCAGAGGAAAGTGTTGTAAAGCGGTGATTGATAGTGGAACCACTAACAACCTAGTTTCCACAGAAATGGTGGAGAAGCTTGGATTGAAAAGGTTGAAGCACCCAACACCATATAAAGTGTCATGGCTACAGAAAGGTCACCAATTGTTTGTGAGTGATCATAGTGAAGTGGAGTTCTAGATAGGTAGATATAAGGATAAGGTAGTTTGTGACATCATGCCAATGGATGTCTGCCACCTCCTTTTGGTTAGAACTTGTCCATTTGATAGGAAAGTGGTGCATGATGGAAAGAACAACACTTACAAGTTTGAACATGATGGTATCAAGCATACTCATGTACCATTAAAAGAGAAGAGTAAATTTGGGACAAGTAGCTCAAAATCACTACCGTTAGCAGGAAAATAATTTTTTCAACATATGGAGAAAGAAGGGGTTAGTTATGCGGTGCACTAAAAAACAAAGGTAATACTTCTACACACTGAAATTACAGATTTACCTAGTGATATTCAAGAAATGTTGCATGAGTTTAGTGTATCGTAGCATATGATTTTCTAAGTGAGTTTTCACCTAAGAGAAGTACCAACCATCATATATACCTAAAACCATAGTGAGCCTTATGAATAAATTTTCTTATCGAATGAAACCCAAGGAGAATGAGGAAATAAGGAAACCGGTTCAAATACTGTTAGAAAAATGGTTGATAAGGGAGAGCTTTATTCCATGTGCTGCCCCTGTGGTACTTAGTCCAAAGAAGGTTGGAGAATGGAGGATGTGCATATATTCCAAAGCAATCAACAAGATCACAATTAGGTACAAATTTCCATTTCCATAGATGGACTATTTGATTGGGGAAACCTACCTTTTAAAGGTTTATTTTAAGAGTGGTTACCATCGTATTTGAATTAGAGAAGGGGATGACTACAAGAAAACTTTCAAGACCAATAACGGACTATATGAATGGTTGGTCATTCCATTTGGACTAACAAATGCACCAAGCACCTTCATGCGGTTGATGAACAAGGTATTAAAGGAGTTCATCAGCAAGTTTGTTATTTTTTATTTGGATGATATTTTGATTTTCAACTGAACAAAGGAAGAACACCTTAGCCATGTAAGGTATGTTCTAGAAAGGTTGCAACAAGAGAAATTTTTTATTAACTTGAAGAAATGTACTTTAATGAGGTTTGAGTTGGTATATTTAGGATTTTTCATTTCAAAGGACGGATTGAAAATGGATCCGGAGAAAATAGAGGTGATTGTAAGTTGGAATTCACCCAAGAAAATTTTTGAAGTTAGGAAATTCCATGGCTTAGCTATCTTCAATCGAAATTTCGTCAAGAATTTCAGTGGTATTTGTGCACCCATCCTTGAAAAAAACAAGAAAGATAGAAAACCATTTTGTTGGACAATAACAAAAGAGAAAAGCTTCCAACCCTTGAAGAGGAATATCACTGAGAAACTGGTGTTGAAACTACCTGACTTCCACCAGCTTTTCTAAGTCAAATTTGATGCCAGTGCAATAAACATTGGAGAAATATTGATTTAAGAAGGGAAACTTGTTGCATATTTCAGTGAGAAGTTGAATGATTCAAAATAGAAATACTCCTCTTATGATAAGAAATTATATGCGGTGGTTCAAGATTTAAAGCATTGGAGACATTATTTGATGTCTAAGGAGTTTTTTTTTTCTCTGAAAATTCTGCATTAAAGTATATAATGCAGCAACACAAGTTGAACCATAAGCATACCAAGTGGGTGGAATTCCTACAATGTTTCACCTTTGTTCTGAAACATGTGAGTGGAAAGAGAACAAGGTATCTGATGCTTTGAGCAGGAGGATTTTGATCATGTAGGAGTGCCATGTATAGATTTTGGGTTTTTATTATTTGAAGGAATTGTATGAGGATGATGCCGATTTTCGAGAGGCATTTGAATCATGCAATAACCTTGTGAGTAGAGAGAAAAAGACACTTGGGCAGTTATAAAATTTATATTTCTAGCCAAAGATGAGGGAATGTGTGCAAAAATATTTGATAAAATGCAGAGTGTGTCAACATGCGAAAGGGAATCAAAATGTTTGACTATATACTCCTTTGCCCACTCCCTATAGACCATGGGACTCGGTAAGTGATCTAAAAATGGAACTATTTGTAAATTCTATGAAAATTATCTATTTCCATTTAATTTAGTGTGCAAAGTGTTCTCCATGTCTTGTAGGTTAAATAAAGTAGTTTTTGTAATGTTTTTGAGTTTTATGTGTGAGGATTTGTTATTTAAATCTATTGTTTAATATATCACAGCATAAATACATAGCAAGTAAACTTCACCATATCATAACACAACAAAATGATGAGGCAGTTCACCCCTCCTGGGCTACATCTGTCGGTCCAAGGCTCCCCAATGGCATGTCCTTGCTCTATTAATTTTCTCAAAATGGTTACATAGTGAAAAATATTCCTAAACAGGCAAAAAAAGTTGTGAATTTGACTTCAGAAGACAGAAATAAGCTAAAAATGGCTTTTGTTTCACCTTAAACAGTGAAGTACAACCCAATATAGCTCCATCTCCCTGATGGCCCTAAAGGCTCTTTCCTCTTCCTTGAAGAAAAAATTGCTGAAGAACACCTCTGTTCACTCTGCAACCTATCCCAAACTCTCCAGAATGCTCCAGAAACCCAAAATTTACTAAAATTTCATCTTTTTTGGTCGAAAATTGAGAAAGTTATGACCCAAACAAGTTTTTTCCCAGTGGCACTAGAAAACCTCCTCCAAAACTGGAGGAACTCCAGTTAACTCCACCAAATTTGTTGAATGGGAAGACTTGGTAGAACCGCGCTCTAGAATAGGCGGAACAATAAATTTAACTGTTAGTTGTGGTCGCGTTCACATGCGGAATATTCGGCGGTTAATGCTGGAAAATAAGTCTAAAACCCGCACCCATGGTCATAGGGTCAAGGTCATATGTGGAAGGAGCTAGCACAAAAGTTCTTAACTCTATCATTCCTGCTGATTTGAAAAGGCGTTAAGCCACGGTTCTTCATTTACGGTCACATGGATAGGGGCTGGCTCCATAGGGGCTTAACCCAACTTCCTCCGCCCGTTCAACACACGACCCGACTCAGTGTTTACCTCCGCCCGACTCGCCCAATTCAACACAGTTTCCTCTGTCGTGTTGGTCAGGTCAACCCTGCCCGTGTAGTTGGGTTAGGGTTTGAAACCCATGCCCTCCAAATTTTCACATTAACCTTTTTAACCAATGGCCTGGAGCCATGTGGCAGCCTCCGGGTAGGCCACGTGGTACCCTCTGATAGCCCTATATAAACTTAATAAAAATAAATTTTTGAGATATTAATTTTTTTTGAAAATGACAAATTCATTTGGTCAAAAAGTCCTATTTTAGAGGTCACTAGAAAAATTCAAACCTCAGTAACTTTCACATACGACATCGGATTTAAGTCTCGTTCATGGTGCCAGCATCACAGCGACGAGGCCTTTCCGGTTGTTCAGATTGCTACCATTTCTAAGAATTTTTTCAACTTGGACATGATCTCATGATCACACCTCCCCATTGTGAATATTTTGGACCCCAAAAGCCTTCAATTACATGTTCAGAAGATGAGGGTACAGATCCCTCACCTTTTCCACCTCCATCCATTTTTCCTTACTCGGTTTGCTACCTTTAAGACCAATCCGAAGATAATCAACACTTCCCCTCCTTGAAGTGCATGTCTTTCTGTCAAGGATAGCACCCTCTTTCATCTCATCCAAAAATTCTGGCAAGAAATCCTGTATGGATGGCAGCTGAATATCACTTTCATGATCAAAAATTAAATGAGGTTCATACAAATGTAAATTTTCCACATTCACAACGGAATACATTTGCATATATGAAGGAAAATCTAGTTGAAAAGCATTATTTCTGACTTTTTTAAGAATCTTGAATGGACCATAATGAATAGGCTTTATATTTTTACCTTCTCCTTGCATTCTTTCCTTACTAATATGCAGCCATACCCCATCTCCTTCTTGAAACTTATGATCCACTTTGTGTTTGTCATGCCTCTCCTTGTACTTGCCTTGAATTTTTTCAAGTTGTTCTTGAACCTGCTGATGTATGAGCTGAATTATTTCAATGAACATGCAATCTTTGTCAATGTCACTATGCCCATCAATGGCAACATCCTTCTCAAGAATGAAATCTACAGGTGACTTAGGCAAATACCCAAAACAAGCTTCAAAAGGTGAAGTATTTGTAGAAGAGTTCTTGGCCTAGTTGTAAGCATGCTGAATGTAATTCAAGTGCTCATCCCAAATCTTGGGATGCTTGTTGCAATAACCTCTCAAGAGTTGTACAATGGTTTTGTTCACCACCTCTGTTTGGCCATTTGTTTGTAGATGGAAAGCAGTACTCTTCTTCAACTTGGTGTCCATCATCTTCCATAGATTGGACCAAAAATTCCCAACAAATCTGGAATCCCTGTCACTAACAATAGAAGTAGGCAAGCCATAATGAACCCATACATGTTGAAAATATAAATCAGTAGTTTCTTTAGCAGTTATAGATTTCTTACATGGCATAAGAATACGCATCTTGCTGAATCTATCAACTACTACATAAAGATAATCATGCTGCTTTCTAGATAATGGTAGACCTCCCACAAAATCCATAGAAACACTTTCCCATGGTCTAGAAGGTACCGGTAATGGCGTATATAAACCAAGCTTCATATTGCTAGTATTTCTTGTAACACATAATGAAAAACCTCTAATGAAACATGAAACACTATCTACCATGTGAGGCCAATAACAATACCTCTGTAAATGTGCCACTATTTTTCTTACCCCAAAATGTCTAGAAATAAGAGAATAATGAGCTTCTCTCATGAAAATTAGTCTCTCCCCATGTGGTATACATAACTTGCCCATATGAAACAAAAAATTATTATGCAAGTGATAATCATTCTCCTCAACATGATTCCCTTCACTCAAGTTAGCATACACATCCTTAAAATCAACATCTGATGCATATTGTTCTATGTAGCTCTCATGTACAATAGAATCATTCTTAGGTAAAGTAGTAGCACTAATAATAGGCCTTGAAAGCATATCAGAAAATTTATTGAAAATACCTTTCTTGTACCTTATTACCAAGTGAAATTTTTGTAGGAAACCCATCCACTTGAAATGGCGTGACTGTTGCAATTTACTTTGCGACTGCAAGTACTGTAAAGGTTGATGGTCAATATGAACAACTATTTCCTTGCCCATAAAATAGTGTTTCCACTTTTTGACACTTTTAACCAACACATAAAACTCCTGATCATATGTAGGATAATTCACAACAACACCATTACATTTCTCAGAATGAAATGCGATAGGATTACCATGTTGTAAGAGAAGTGCACCCATGGCGTAATCACTAGCATCGGTCTGAATCTCGAATGGATGTCTCAAGTCCGGTAATGCAAGGACTGGAGCTAAAATTATCTTCTCTTTCAAAGACTCGAAAGCTTTCTATTTCTTGCCTCCCCATTGGAAAGCACGCTTCACACTTGTCACTCCATGCATAGGAGTTGCTATGGCAGAGAAGTTAGAAATAAACTTCCTCCAATACTGAGTTGCACCCAAAAAACTTCTTACCTTTGTAATGGATTTGGGAGTAGGCCAATTCACAATGGCTTCTACCTTAGAAGGATCAATTCTCAAAGCACCTCCTCCTACTATGTGTCCCAAATAAACCAAAGAAGTCTTCCCAAATTCACACTATGACATTTTAAGAAATAACTGATTTTTCTTCAAAACATCAAGTACTTCCTTAACATGCATGACATGCTCTTCTCTAGTCTTGCTAAAAATTAATATTTAATCTAAGTAGACAATAATTAAATCATCAAGAAAAGGACATAAGACATCATCCATTACCAGCATGAAAGTTGCAAGTGCATTGCATAAACCAAATGGCATAACAAGCCACTCAAAGAGTCCCTGTTTGGTTTTAAATGTTGTCTTCCAAATGTCACTTTCTGCAATTCTAACTTGATGATAACCACTACGTAAGTCTAACTTAGTGAAATATTTAGCATGTTTCAGTTGATCTAAAAAATCATCTATCCTTGGGAGTGGGTAACGATTCTTTATCGTTATTTTGTTCAATGCCCTAAAGTCCACACACATGCGCCAAGTTCCATCTTTCTTTGGAATCAACACTATCGGTGACCCACATGGCGAAGTGCTTGGTCTTATGAAACATTTGTCCAACAAGTCCTTAATTTTCCTCTTTATTTCAACATTCTCCATTATAAACATGCAATACATGCCTATGTTAGGAATATGACAATCTTGTTGCAACTGTATTTCATGTTGAATCTCCCTTTTAGGAGGCAAACCTCTCGGTTCCTAAAAAATCTCATGATGTGCATCAACTACATCATATAAATATGACTTTAACTTGGAATCACAATTTTCAAATGACTCATGATTCACATCAACCTTGGGCTTAACCATAAAAAGTACAAAAGTCTTACTATAATTCACTAGCCTTTTTACCTGTCCCGCATTTACCATCGCTATATTTGTCTTCTTGCGATGTGCTCTAACAATAAACTCCTTGCCATAATTAAAAATATGATACTTATTTTCATGGCGATGGAAGATCTCTTTCCTGTCAAATAAGTAAGGACTACCCAAAACAATTCCTGATATATCAAGCGGTACTACATCAAGTTCAACTGTGTCAATAAAGTGTGCAGTAATTGCAAATCGCAATATGCACTTTCTTGAAACTTGTAAGTTTGCATCCTTGCATATCCACCCAAGTGGATATGGCTTTGGATGTGGTATGGTCTCAAGTTTAAGTTGTTTGACCAAGTCTTCTGATATGAGATTTTCTTGCGACCCACTGTCAAACAGTGTGTCAATTTTTGTATGTTTGAGACTACCCTCACATGGAACAATTCAATTCTTTCTTCCTCATTTGGAGCTTGTACATGATAGTTTGAAGTACTAGTGCTTGGCTTAGTTTCAGTTTCTTTACCCTTCATACTCTTCAAACCCATGGCTGCAATTTTGGTTTCGTCACCTGAATCATCACCTAAGTCTTGTGGTGTAGTTGTAGTAGCTACAATTTTCTTCTTTCCTTTGTTTTTGTTAAACTGAGTTCTTTTTTCAGGATGAAGTTTCCAACAATTTTTCTCTTCATGGCCTTCTCTTGAACAGTGTTTACATATCACTTTCTCACCCTCCTGTTTAACAAATTCATTCTTTTTGCCTTTTCCCTTAGAGTTTTTATCTTTGTTTTTCCCCTTTAAAGGCTTGTTTCTACCCTTATCAAAAGTGTTTTTCCCTCTAGCCTCTAAATGTGTAGCTTGTACACAAACTTCGTCTAGACTAGTAGGATTGAACATAAGGATAGTATGTCTAAGGTAGATGTGCAAACCACCTATATATTTCAGAAAAGTATCTTGACTTTGTAGGTCTACCCCTAATAAGAGTGCTCTTCTCCTAAACTCTTGGGTGTAGTCTTGTACATTTTGTCCCTTAAGTTGTCTGAAGTTTTGCCAATTCATGATAGCCTTTTGTAAATGAGATAATGGATAATTTTTTTTTTTTAAATTGCAGTAATAACTTCAGCCCATGATAAAGTGATCTTACCATGTTTTTTAATTTCATCCTTGGTCTTGGCTTCCCACCATTCCAATGCTGCTCCATCCATTCTCAAAGAAGTTAATTGTATCTTGGTGTCGTCATCATGAAGGTTCTGTATCCTCAAGTAAACTTCCCACTGTCTTATCCAATTTTCAAGTTTCTCTACATTGACCTCACCATTAAACATAGGAAACTCAAATTTAACATCAAGCTTTAAAAATGGACTTTAACCAATGGTTTTAGACTTGTGGGATTGATTCACCGAAGTAGAGGATGGCGATGTAGAGGAAGAGGATGAAGATGGGGATGGTGGATCACCATTACCTCCATGTCCTTTCTTTGACTTGTCATCACTTTTCTTTCCTCCAGAAGAACCCTCTCCTTCTTTCTAATGTTTAGATCCTTCTCCTACAAACCTATCATTCCTTTCTTGGTAGAGTATCCTCACCATCTCCGTCATTTCTAAGAAAGCCTTTCGGAACACTCGTTCCTCTTCTTTGGGATCAATGTCTTCAAGAGCTTCTCCTTCTCTTGAAGACATGCTTGGGGCTTCTTCATTGGCTCTTGGAGGTGGCCCTCTAGCCCTTCTTGGTTGAGGACTACTTTTTTCTCTAACCAAGTGTCCTTCCCCTCTCTTGAGTTTAAGCCTAGTAAGCATCAAAACTTGCAAACAATCAACTATATCTTTGCACAAGAAAAAATGTAGAGTAAAACTCTAGCTCTGATACCATCTGATCTGAAAATGGAAATATTTTTAAATGCTATGCAAAGTATCCATTTTCATTTAATTTAGTGTGCAAAGTGTTCTCCATGTCTTGCAGGTTAAACAAAGTAGTTTTTGTAATGTTTCTGAGTTTTATGTGTGAGGATTTGTTATTTAAATTTATTGTTTAATATATCACAGTAGAAATACATAGCAAGTAAACTTCACCATATCATAACACAACAAAATGATGAGGCATTTCATCCCTCCTGGGCTACATCTGTCAGTCCAAGTCTCCCCAATGGCATGTCCCTGCTCTACTAATTTGCTCAAAATGGTTACACAGTGAAAAATATGCCTAAACAGGCAAAAACATTTGTGAATTTGACTTTATAAGATAGAAATAAGCTAAAAATGGATTTTGTTTCACCTTAAAAAGTGTATTACAACCCAATACAGCTCCATCTCCCTGATGCCCCTGATGGCTCTTTCCTCTTCCCTGAAGCAAAAATGGCTGAAGAACACTTTCGTTCGCTCTACAACCTATCCCAAACTCTCCAGAATTCTCCAGAAACCCAAAATTGACTAACATTTCATCTTGTTTGTGCTAGCTCCCCATAATTTTCTAGATTGATTGAGATACAAATGGACAGGGTAACATCAAACCAAGCTTTGGAATCCTAGGACCTAGCCTTCCTAGATTCGGAGAGGGATCTCTCTAGTAGGTGCAAAGATGTGAACTTGTTTGCTGGTTAGGGTTGATTTTAGGCTAGATGTTAAGTGCAGGGTATTTTGATTGTTTTTGGTTGGGTATGATGCTCAGATGGATTTAGATAGAAAACAAGGAAGTTTGTTAAGTCATTAGGCAATGGAGTCTAACAAGGTCATGATAAGTTCATCAATGGTTTCAAGAGAATTTGCAGGGCAATTTTAACTTGGTTGGTAGGTCTTTGAGGTTGTGGTGGATGATGAAATGAACATTAAACTTGATAATAAAAGCTAGTGAAGGGCAGAACTGAATCCTTCATAACTTTTTAGACTAAGGGAGTTAGAAAATCATAAGCATGGAAAGAGAATCAAAGGTATAAGTGAGACCTAATCCTTTTGATTTCAAGATGAACATAGATGATTATCCAAGACAAACATTCAAATGAAATTATAGAAAGGCGAGAAACTTATATAACTTTCATAGATTTCATTATCAAGAGCAGAAAAAAATTTAAGATGCACAAGTAGTTATAACCATAGAAGAAGAGAAAACTCTAAACATCTGAAATTACAGTTGTGAAGGTTCTTTGAAAAAAATTTAGCTAATTAAAGGCAAAGAGCATGGTTAAGATAGACTTCTTTGACAAACTATAGGCAAAGCTGCTTCAAAAGATGATTCCAAGAACAGAGTATTTCAGTAGCAACAATATGCAGGGCTAGCCATAAATCATACTTGATACTAACTAATCTAAACCATTCAAGAAATGGACAAGCTAAGAACTTCTTAGAGAGCAAGAAATGGATTCCCTAATATATCTCAACAGAAGAAAACATTAAGGCAGTGAAGGACAAACAGAAGTAAGGTGCCATCAGGAAACATTTCTTAATCTAAATTTTTTGTCCTACTACAACATAGAAAGATGGAAAACATAATGGAAAACTAGAAAACATAAACATAAGAAACACTTCACCATCAACCAAGCTTATGGATCCTACAACCAGTCTCTCTCCATCAACAAGCAAACCAGGGCATGCATGAGCTCCAAGACATCAAATTTCCATAAAAAAACTCCAAGATACTATGTATTTGCTTCAGCATAAGTCATAAAAATCCAACCAAACATACAAGAGCCTCATGCTCTATTTATGGAGCAAATGAGGAGGTGGAAACCCTAAGAGGCTTCCAGAAACCCTAATTTAGCCATAAATGTCTTAAATGTGCTTAATGACCATGCAAGGCCCAAGACACATAAGAGATAAGATAATAAATGAAAAATATCAAAACAAAAATCCCAAATCAAATCAGGAGTGATTTTTCAAAAAAAACACATAAAAAAACCAATTTGTCATTAATCAGCGTTTTTTGTTGACTTTTGGCAAAAAGCTGTCTCTGTGCGTAGCGCCATTTCAGCAAAAAATAGAGTCTGTTGCAGCTGAGTTTTGGACCCCTTCCTGGCATTGGATTTGGCCTCGTGATGGCTCGTTGGAAAGCTTGAAGAGTCTAATTTCTAGAAATACTTGATTTGTGCTGAATGGATGCCATTTACCAGCTCAAAAATTCAATCTCCCATGACTGCTATCTGTGCAGCGCCAGGCCTAAAAAGGAGGTAGAAAGGTCAATTTTGAGGTATTTTTTGACCTTTTGAGTGGGAAAAAATGCTCCAATTGACCTAAAATTTTGTGGGTAGACTGCTGGTGACATGAAAAACCCAAAAATGTAAACTTTAGCAACTGAGGATACCCCAAAAAAGAGCGTAGTGCCTAGGGTGTTGCGCTCCTAGGGGCCAAAATTTGGAAAAAACAAAAAGTTTCCATATTTTCCTCAAAATTGGCGTGTAGACTCCTCAAGGGGTTTTAGAAATCTGCTAAGAAGCATCAGCCAATATTCCAAGGCTGTCATGGACTTTGGTCTTTTTTAGCTCCTCTAGCTCCATGAGGGCTTGCTTGAGTTTGGCAATAGCAAGCATGCTCTTCCTTGCATAGTGTTTGACCATTTTCTTTTGAAAGGTAAGGCCCCTCTTCACCTCTTTGAAATTTTTATGCTCCTGTTTATAATAGTAGATGACCCTTTGTGCCCTTTCAAATTCCTTTTCCCATTCTTGAAGCTGGGCATCCTTCTCTAAGAGGAGTAATTTTGTACTCATCCCTTGGTCCTCATTATCACTCTCTAGATCAACAAAAATAGGTCCTTGGGAAGTCTTTTGATCCTTTTTCTCCTTCTTAATTGTACCTTCTGTTCAACCTTTTCCATTTTTTCTTTTCCTTTATCCAATGTTTTGGCTGTTTGATAAGAGATGGCCCTTTGCCTTTTGGAGGCAGCAAACACATTTCTTCTCCCTCTGTGATATGTGCAAGTGAGAGGGGAAATAATGGAAGTTTCAAAGGAAGTGCTATCATAATTTTGACCTTTATCTTTCTTGATGTCTTCTGCATTTGCCTCACTCTAAAATTGTCATGCTTAGACTGATTTGTGTCAAGACAATCATGACTGTCATGAATCTTTCCTTGACTGCCTGATGTGATTTGATGGTTGTCCTCCTCATCATCCTGCTCTTCCCCATCATATTGTTGATCTTCTTCCCCATCATCTTGCTAATCTTCTTCCCCATCATCATGTTGATCTTCTTCCCCATCATCATGTTATTGTGCATCTTTATCTTTGTGGTTTCCTTCACTAACTTCATCATTTCCATCACTGATTTCTTCATGGCTACTTCCCTCCTCTTCATCATTTTCTTCATTTCCATCATCTTCTTCTTCACTGCTCCCTCCTTGTCCATCATTATCTGTCTCATATTCCTCTTGACTATTTCCTTCTATGTGTTCTTCACTAGGGCTACTGTCGGCCCTCCCACTTGGAAATTTAGGGGAAGAGGTAAGAGGTGAAATTCTTTGTGGAGAAGGCATATGGGGAGATGATGGATGTGTGGAGGTAGATGGTTGTGAAGTGGAAGGAAAGTTCTATTGGATGAAGGCCCAAGGATCTGAAAACACATCATGTGAGATGAAGGTCTCCCAAGACATACCTTGTTGCTCTAGCTGGTATAGGACAATCATCTTGATTAGAGAGTGATGAAAGAGGCTAGGCATTTGGTGGTCATAGCTTTTCTTCTTGGCAACTGAGGCCATTTTATCAATGCTTCAGAAAAGGTAGTAAGGTAGGTTCATCATCTTGACCCTAGTAAAATGCATCAACAACCTTATATGGTATTAGTAGAGCCAGGAGTATCTCCCCTCACATGTGAAGTAACTGATAATCTGCCTCATCAATGCAGCATACCTCTCCAGCAAATGGGAAAAAGGGAAAACAACCTTACAATTTTTTTGATAGCTGGGTTTCAAAAAGGGTACATAATAACTCAACTCCAGCCTCTCTTTCTTGAACCACACCTCACCAATGTCTGGTATACTTGTTGCCTTGGAAATGATCTCAGATGAGAGCTCAAATTGTACTCCTGCCAAATTGACTTGATGGTTTTGCAAGCTACAGAAAAATAATCTAGTTAAGTCTACATAGCTGCTGACTTGCTTGACCTTCTCACAAAATCTGTAGCACCCTACATCTTGGAAGCATGAAAGGATCATAGGAGATGAAGTGAGTGGAGTGGTGTTTAAGGGCTCAGATCTCTTTGCTTTTCCTCCATGATGTTTTGGCTTGGTGGGAGTATGACTCTCATCACCACTGGTATGAATATCTCCCTCTGACATGATGACTGGTCTAAAAACAGTAGTAGGGATTTTGAACTTTTCTTGAGGGTTTTTGGGCAAACTAAGTGCTTTTTTGTGGATTTAGGTCAACTCTTTGCAATATGAAAACTAAGGTAAAGAATTTTTTTTAGAGCTTGCATTTGGGGTTTAGAAGATAGCCCACAGTCACCCAATCTTCTTTTTGTACTTAGAACCAAACTCACTTGCAAACCCTAACTCAAAGACTAAGAAAATGATCTTTATATAGTCTAGGGTTTGGTCAAATTTTGACTATGGATGACTTCATTGTTTAGAAAAAGGAGAGCTTGGGAGGAAAAAAGAAATTTCACCAACCTTAGACTCTGCTTGCAGAAGTTTGAAGATGAATTTCGGACTTTGGAGATTTTTTGAGAAAATTTGTAACAATCTGGCTGGAGCACAGCGCTGGTGCACAACGCCTGCACGTAGCGCTCGGAGGACTGGGCGGTGCCTTGGGTGCCTTCGATCTTTTCTGGGCAAGTGCGTAGTGTAGGGCTAGGTGCGCAGTGCCAGGCCATGAGCACGTAGCGCAGTGTATTTTTACACTGCTTGCCTCCCCTCTTTGTGTAGCGCCAGAGGCCAGGTGCGTAGCACTGGCCTCAGTGCATAGCGCCTGATTTTTTCATAGTTTGGTCTAAAAACCAAAATAATTCTTCTCAACGACTTCTTCTTTTCAGAAAATGGAAAATGATGCATGGAGAAGGTTCAAGTGGTCTTTTATACTTGATTTGAAAAATAAATTTAAAAATACCAAACCCTCTTTTGTAAAGTTGATGTCTCCTATCTTTTAGCATGCTTTTGACTAATATTTCCTATGAACATACTTTGACACTTTTTGGAAAACCTGTTTATTTATGCCTTTGTCAATATTTTTGCAAAACAATATTTTTGGCATGGAGGCCCTTTGTTGGGAGTCTATCGCTAAGATGCATAATTGAGGCTACACTTTGCCTTTTTAGGCCTGTTTTGACAATAACCTATGCCCAACTTTTTACTTCAAAAACTCTATTTTTCTACCCTTTGGTAAAATGATCTTCTTTAAACTGATACTCTTTGTCTTTCTTCTCTTAGTGCAGGTGAAGAAATGCTATTTTGGCAAAACCCTAAGGAAGGAGGCTTTTGTCCTTGAAATCTCTGAGATGGTTCTTTGCTTGTCACCAATGTTTTGTTAATCCAGCAAAACAACCCTTGATACTCTTTTACCTATAGGTCTGTTGTTTTTGTCTTGTTTGTGTTTACCTCTTGGTGATAATCACATCCTATTACCTTGCCTCTTCTTATTTTTGGTGGCCATCTTGGCTATTCTTTGAAAAAATGTGAACAAGGGCGGTTGTCCCTTGTATTGTTTGTGCTCTAAGCCAAGGAGGCTTTTCTTGAATGACTTTGGGTCAAAATGCTTGATTTTATTCCCCTTTGAATGCAACCTCTTCATGCAAGAAGGCATAACTTGTTGGGCACCAAATCCATCCTATGACTCAGTGAAACCTTAGGTGACCTAATGGGGACCTTTGGACTTGGATTTTGGATAGATATTTAGACTTAGGGATCACCAAGTATAAGATAGGACCTATGATAAGCTTAGTGTGTTTTGAAGATGTAGATTCTAGCATACTTGACTATCCAAAGGATCTGTAGAGATAATCAGTGTCTTAGAATATTATGGAAGAGACAACAAGGCTATTTGATTGGTAGGTTTGAATAGTAGTAGGGAATTTTGTAGGTAAGCAAAACAGAGGATTTGGGCCAAAAGGCAAGACATAGTGAAAAATGGGTGATAGTTGGGGTTTAAAATAAATGGCTTGAGCCCATGATGGGTCTTCTAGGAGTGGTAGGATAGTCATGACTAGGTAGGAAGATGAAATAGTGAAATTTTTATCTCAGGATAATGAAGGCAATGAGATTTCTAGAACTCACAATGTTCTATAAACTTTGTTTCTAGAAATCTTGGGGTAATCATTTATTCATCACCAAAGCAAAAATTTATTGATGACTAACAGTGGCTCCACTTAGGGAGGGCAGCCCCTTTTCAGGGGGTGTCCAAAACTTTAGATTCCTGGCTTTCACTGAGACTAGTGCCTTTCTCCATTGGGCAGACTTTCTCTTTCTTCATTTGCACATATTTGTTTTGAGTCAGTGACCTTTGAGATCTAAAAAAACATAATTTATATCAGAAGCATATCTAACTACCCAATCTATTTGCCTAACATTTTTTCTTTTATGGGTGCACTTGAACTGGAAAGGATCTCTTATCTTGACTAACCTCGTTTACTTGACTAACCTTGAGATTATTTTGAGAAAGGATCTCTTATCCCTCTTTATGATTATTTGATTTGGCAGGTTCAGAATGCAACGTTATGCCGCCTTAAAGCAATCCTAGTATGCTCTGATTGAGTGAGTTGATTTCTGTTTATGAGCCACTGTCCTAATGAGTAGGACCATTCTCTGGCACTAGGTCTTCTTGAGAAGGTAGTCTAGCATCAGCATCAATCCGTTCTGTACTTTCAGTATGAGAAAATGCATTAGTAGATAGGTCAGCAGTAGAACACATAGACATATATTCTTTACAAAAAAAATTGGATGTTGGTTGTATGCTTAGGATTTGATTGCTTTCTTCTTTTGTTAAAATGGGAGGTGTCTTTCTCTTTCTCTGGATGGAACTATGATGCTTCTCTTCCTTTTGTGACTGCTCACAAGGATGAATGTCTTCTTGAGGAGGTATTACAGCCTCAACAAAAATCTGTTCCTTTGTTTCTTTATGAGCAATTTCTTTAGTAGGTAAGGAAAGAGTGGGACAAATAGGAATATTTTCTTTATATAAAGGTTCAGACTCTGGTTGTACTCTCAAAATATGATCTATCTCTTCTTCAGTTAAAGGGGGAGGCATTTCCTGTTTTCTTTGGATTGGGCAACAATTATTTTCCTTCTCTAGAGAAGACTGATTCTGAGGTTGGATATTTTCTTAAGCCTCATCTAGAATGGATGATAAATCATCACTGGTGATTTCAGAGAGATCTTGTGGTTTTCCTTCTATTCCTTGATTGATTTATTCATCAACTAACTCTTCTTGGCTGTCATGATAGATGTTTTGAGAATGAAAATCATGAATTGCTGCTAGGAGATCTTAAGGATACAAATTATCTAATTCATCACTATGTATAAGGTGCTATATGATATCCTGAAATTGATCACAAAAATTTTCAGCTAATGATAGAGATGGGCAATACCCTATATAGTGTTTATAGAATACCTTGTGGAAATCCTTCAAAGAAAACAAGATGCCAAGTTCTAGCCATTCATACCAATTTCTTACCTTACCTTCTAATGTTGCCATAAACATTTTCATGAGGCAGTCCTCGTGCATTCAACCTTTAACCTCCATACATGTATATGAAAATTGATGAGATGTAACAAGAGGTCATCAACTTTTTCATCTTGAAATATAGGTAGGCTTTTTAACCAATTTATTTTAGGCATTTTGTGTGGGAAACCAGGGATACTAGCCCTACTCATTGGGGCATATCTTCGTTGTATTCTTGGATCCATGTTTATAAATCAAAAATGGTCACTGAATCTTTTCAACCAGTCTAGATTTCTCTACCAGTGGAGTCTTTAGGTCTATTGAGAGTTGTGGAGTCGCCAGGTGGAGGGTTTGAACTTTTCTCTCCACCATCAACATGATTTGGATTTCTTAATGTATTCCCATGGGAGTTTATGAGAACTAGTGGGGTCAACAGGGCTACTGAAGACCAGTGGAGCCGCCAGGTGGATGATGTTTACTGTTTTAAGGATGCTCTTGTTGTCCACCATCAACAAATAAATACCAATCTAAGGATGTTTGTGAGTTTTCTAAGATCTAAGGAATAATTAGTTTGTCACTAACTCAGAAGGTCCCACCATGATCGCCATTATGTTGGCTATGAGCAGTGGGATAAATCCACAGGATAGTACTATTAAGGGTTTTTTGAAAGGTTTAGGGAACTCTAAGTTTGTTTATCACTTAGGTTCCCACTGTGATCGCCATTATGTTAGTGTGGTGATGAGGTGGCAGATTCACTGGATATTCTTTTAATAAGGGTTTCTGAATTCCTAAGGGATACTTAGATTGTCACTAACTCAGAAGGTTCCACCGTGATTGCCATTATGTTAGCTCCCCGTAATTTTCTAGATTGATTGAGATACAAATGGATAGGGTAAAATCAAACCAAGCTTTGGAATCCTAGGACCTAGCCTTCCTGGATTCGGAGAGGGATCTCTCTATTAGGTGCAAAGATGTGAATTTTTTTGCTGATTAGAGTTGATTTTAGGCTAGATGTTAAGTGCAGGGTATTTTGATTGTTTTTGGTTGGGTATGATGCTCAGATGGATTTAGATAGAAAACAAGGAAGTTTGTTAAATCATTGGGAAATGGAGTCTAACAAGGTCATGATAAGTTCATCAATGGTTTCAAAAGAATTTGCAAGGAAATTTTAACTTGGTTGGTAGGTCTTTGAGGTTGTGGTGGATGATGAGATGAACATTAAACTTGAGAATAAAAGTTAGTGAAGGGAAGAACTAAATCCTTAATAACTTTTTAGACTAAGGGAGTTAGAAAATCATAAGCATGGAAAGAGAATCAAAGGTATAAGTGAGACCTAATCCTTTTGATTTCAAGTTGAACACAGATGATTATCCAAGACAAACATTCAAATGAAATTATAGAAAGGCAAGAAACTTATTTAACTTTCATAGATTTCATTATCAAAAGTAGAAAAACATTTAAGATGCACAATTAGTTATAACCATAGAAGAAGAGAAAACTATGAACATCTAAAGTTACAGCTGTGAAGGTTCTTTGAAAAAAATTTAGCTAAGTAAAGGCAAAGAGCATGGTTAATACAGACTTCTTTGACAAACTATAGGCAAAGCTGCTTCAAAAGATGATTCCAAGAACAAAGTATTTCAATAGCAACAATATGCAGGGCTAGCCATAAATCATACTTGATACTGACTGATCTAAACCATTCAAGAAATGGACAAGCTAAGAACTTCTTAGAGACAAAGAGATGGATTCCCTAATATATCTCAACAGAAGAAAACATTAAGGCAGTGAAGGACAAACAAAAGTAAGGTGCCATCAGGAAACATTTCTTAATCTAAATTTTTTGTCCTACTGCAACATAGCAAGATGGAAAACATAATGGAAAACTAGAAAAAATAAACATAAGAAACACTTCACCATCAACCAAGCTTATGGATCTTGCAAACAGTCTCTCTCCATCAACAAGCAAACCAAGGCATGCATGAGCTACAAGACATCAAATTTCCATAAAAAACTCCAAGAGACTATGTATTTGCTTCAGCATAAGTCATCAAAATCCAACCAAACATACAAGAGCCTCATGCTCTATTTATGGATCAAATGAGGAGGTGGAAACCCTAAGAGGCTTCCAGAAACCCTAATTTAGCCATAAATGTCTTAAATGTGCTTAATGACCATGCAAGGCCCAAGACACATAAGAGATAAGATAATAAATGAAAAATATCAAAACATAACTCCCAAATCAAATCAAGAGCGATTTGTCCAAAAAAAAACATTAAAAAACCAATTTGTCATTAATCAGCGTTTTTTGTTGACTTTTGGCAAAACGTTGTCTCTGTGCGTAGCGCCATTTCACCAAAAAATAGGGTCTGTTGCAACTGAGTTTTGGACCCCTTCCCGGAACCCTATTTGGCCCCATGATGGCTCGTTGGAAAGATTGAAGAGTCTAATTTCCAAAAATACTTGAGTTGTGCTGAATGGATTCCATTTACCTACTCAAAAATCCAATCTCCCATGACTGCTTTGTGCGGAGCGCCATGCCTAAAAAGGAGGTAGAAAGGTCAATTTTGAACTGTTGTTTGACCTTTTGAGGGGGAAAAAATGCTCCAAATTGACCTGAAATTTGTGGGTATACTTATGGTGACATGAAAAACCCAAAAATGTAAACTTTAGCAGTTGAGGATGCCCCAAAAAAGAGCATAGCGCCTAGGGTGCTGCACTCCTAGGGGCCAAAATTTGGAAAAAGACAAAAAATTTCCAGATTTGCCTCAAAATTGGCGTGTAGACTCCTCAAGGGGTTTTAGACATCTTCTAAGAATCATCAGCCAATATTCCAAGGTTTTCATGGACTTTGGTCTTATTTAGCTCCCCTAGCTCCATGAGGGCTTGCTTGAGTTTGGCATTAGCAAGCATGCTCTTCCTTGCATAGTGTTTGACCATTTTATTTTGCAAGGCAAGGCCCCTCTTCACCTATTTGAAATGTTTATGCTCCTGTATATAATAGTAGATGACCCTTTGTGCCCTTTCAAAGTCCTTTTCCCATTCTTGAAGCTAGGCATCCTTCTCTAAGAGGAGCAATTTTGTACGCATCCCTTGGTTCTCATTATCACTATCTAGATCAACAAAAACAGGTCCTTGGGAAGTCTTTTTGATCCTTTTTCTCCTTCTTACTTGTACCTTCTATTCAACCTTTTCCATTTTTTCTTTGTCGTTTTCCAATGTTTTGGCTGTTTGAGAAGAGATGGCCCTTTTCCTTTTGGAGGCAGCAAACACATTTCTTCTCCCTCTGTGATATGTGCAAGTGAGAGGGGAAATAATGTTAGTTTCAAAGGCAGTGCTATCATAATTTTGACCTTTAGCTTGCTTTATGTCTTCTGCACTTGCCTCACTCTAAAATTCTTTGTCATGCTTGGACTGATTTTTGTCAAGATAGTCATGACTGTTGTCATGACTCTTTCCTTGACTTCCTGATGTGCTTTGATGGTTGTCCTCTTCATCATCCTGCTCTTCCTCATCATCATGCTCTTCCCCATCATCTTGCTAATCTTCTTCCCCATCATCTTGCTGATCTTCTTCCCCATCATCATGCTGATCTTCTTCCCCATCATCATGCTGTTGTGCCTCTTTATCTTTGTGGCTACCTTCACTAACTTCATCATTGCCATCACTGCTTTCTTCATGGCTACTTCCCTCCTCTTCATCATTTTCTTCATTTTCATCATCTTCTTCTTCACTGCTCCCTCCTTGTCCATCATTATCTGTCTCATCTTCCCCTTGATTGTTGCCTTCTATGTGTTCTTCACTAGGGCTACTTTCGGCCCTCTCACTTGGAAATTTAGGGGAAGAGGTAAGAGGTGAAATTATTTGTGGAGAAGGCATATGCGGAGATGATGGATGTGTGGAGGTAGATGGTTGTGAAGTGGAAGGAAAGTTCTACTGGATGAAGGCTCGGGGATTTGAAAACACATCATGTGAGATGAAGGTCTCCCAAGACATACATTGTTGCTCTAGTTGGTATAGGACAATCATCTTGATCAAGGAGTGATGAAAGAAGCTAGGAATTTGGTGGTCATAGCTTTTCTTCTTAACAAATGAGGCCATTTTATTAATGCTTCAGAAAAGGTAGTAAGGTAGGTTCATCATCTTGACCCTAGTAAAATGCATCAACAACCTTATATGGTATAAGTAGAGCCGAGAGTATCTCCCCTCACATGTGAAGTAACTGATAATCTGCCTCATCAATGCAGCATACCTCTCCAACAAATGGGAAAAAGGGAAAAAAACCTTACAATTTTGTTGATAGCTGGTTTTCAAAAAGGACCCATAATAACTCAACTCTAACCTCTTTTTCTTGAACCACACCTCACCAATGTTTGGTATACCTGTTGCTTTGGAAATGATCTCAGATGAGAGCTCAAATTGTACTCCTGCAAAATTGACTTGATGGTTTTGCAAGCTACAGACAAATAATATAGTTAAGTCTGCATGTCTGCTAACTTGCTTGACCTTCTCACAACATCTGTAGCACCCTACATCCTGGAAGCATGAAAGGATCATAGGAGATGAAGTGAGTGGAGTGGTGTCTAAGGGCTCAAATCTCTTTGCTTTTCCTCCATGATGTTTTGGCTTGGTGGGAGTATGACTCTCATCACCACTGGTATGACTATCTCCCTCTGACATGATGACTGGTATAAAAAAAATAGTAGGGATTTTGAACTTTTCTTGAGGGTTTTTGGGCAAACTAAGTGCTTTTTAGTGGATTTAGGTCAACTCTTTGCAATATGAAAACTAAGGTGAAGATGATTTAGGGCTTTTGAACTTTTCTTGAGGGTTTTTGGTCAACTTTTGACTATGTATGACTTCATTGTGTAGAAAAAGGAGAGCTTGTGAGGAAAAAATAAATTTCACCAACCTTAGACTTTGCTTGCAGATGTTTGAAGATGAATTTCAGACTTTGGAGCTTTTTTGAAAATTTGTAACAATCCGGCCGGAGCGCAACGCCTGTGCGTAGCGCCGGGTGGACTGGGCGTTGCCTTGGGTGCCTTCGGTCTTTTCTGGGCAAGTGCATAGCGCCATGCCAGGTGCACAACACCGGGCTATGAGCGCGTAGCACAGTGTATTTTTACACTGCTTGCCTCCCCTCTGTGCGTAGCACTGGAGGCCAGGTGCGTAGCGCCCAATTTTTTCAAAGTTTGGTCTGAAAACAAAAATAATTCTTCTCAACGGCTTCTTCTTTTCAGAAAATGGAAAATTATGCATGGGGAAGGTTCAAGTGGCCTTTTATACTTGATTTGAAAAGTAAATTTAAAAAGACCAAACCCTCTTTTGTAAATTTGATGTCTCCTATCTTTCAGCCTGCTTTTGACTAATATTTGTTGTGAACATACTTTGACACTTTTTGGAAAACCTGTTTATTTATGCCTTTGTCAATCTTTTTGCAGAACAATATTTTTGGCATGGAGGCCCTTTGTTGGGAGTCTATCGCTGAGATTCATAATCGAGGCTACACTTTGCCTTTTTAGGCTTGTTTTGACAATAAACTATGCCCAACTTTTTACTTCAAAAACTCTGTTTTTCTACCCTTTGGTAAAATGATCTTCTTTAAACTGATACTCTTTGTCTTTCTTCTCTTAGTGCAGGTGAAGAAATGCTATTTTTGCAAAACCCTAAGGAAGGAGGCTTCTGTCCTTGAAATCTCTGAGATGGTTCTTTACTTGTCACCAATGTTTTGTTAATCCACCAAAACAACCCTTGATACTCTTTTACCTATAGGTCTGTTGTTTTTGTCTTGTTTGTGTTTGCCTCTTGGTGATAATCATATCCTATTACCTTGCCTCTTCTTATTTCTGGTGGGCATCTTGGCTATTCTTTGAAAAAATGTGAACAAGGGCAGTTGTCCCTTGTAGTGTCTGTGCTCTAAGCCAAGGAGGATTTTCTTGAATGACTTTGGGTCAAAATGCTTGATTTTATTCCCCTTTGAATGCAACCTCTTCATGCACGAAGGCATAACTTGTTGGGCACCAAATCCATCCTATGACTCAGTGAAACCTTAGGTGACCTAATGGGGACCTTTGGACTTGGATTTTGGATAGAGATTTAAACTTAGGGATCACCAAGTATAAGATAGGACCTATGATAAGCTTAGTGTGTTTTGAAGACCTAAATTCTAGCATACTTGACTATCCAAAGGATCTGTAGAGAAAATCAGTGTCTGAGAATATTATCGAAGAGACAGCAAGGCTATTTGATTGGTAGGTTTGAATAGTAGTAGGGAATCCTATAGGTAAGCAAAACAAAGGATTTGGGCCAAAAGGCAAGACATGGTGAAAAATGGGTGACAGTTGGGGTTTAAAATAAATGGCTTGAGCCCATGATGGGTCTTCTAGGAGTGGTAGGCTAGTCATGACTAGATAGGAAGATGAAATAGTGAAATTTTATCTCAGGATAATGAAGGCAGTGAGATTTCTAGAACTCACAATGTTCTATAAACTTTGTTTCTAGAAATCTTGGGGTAATAATTTAGTCATCACCAAAGAAAAAATTTATTGATGGCTAACAGTTTGGTCAAAAATTGAGAAATTTATGACCCAAACAAGTTTTTTCCCAGTGGCACTAGAAAACCTCCTCGAAAACTGGAGGAACTCCAGTTAACTCAACCAAATTTTTCGGATGGACGGACTTGGCAGAACCGCGCTCCAGAATAGGTGGAACAATAAATTTAACTGTCAGTTGTGGTCGTGTTCACATGCGGAATCTTCGGCAATTAATTTTGGCGGATAATTCTAAAACCCGTGCCCATGGTCACAGGGTCAAGGTCATATGCAGAAGGAGCTAGCACAAAAGTGCTTAACTCTATCATTCCTGTCTGTTTGAAAAGGCGTTAAGCCATGATTCTTCATTTGCGGTCACATGGATAGGGGTTGGATCCTTAGGGGCTTAACCCAACTTGCTCTGCCTGTTCAACACAGGACCCGACTCAGCATTTACCTCCGCCCGACTCGCCCAATTCAACACAGTTTCCTCTGCCGTCCCGGTCGGGTCGACCTTGCCGTGTAGTCGGGTCAGGGTTTGAAACCCATGCCCTCCAACTTTTCACATTAACCTTTTTAACCAATGGCCTGGTGCCACATGGTAGCCTCCGGGCAGGCCACGTGGCACTCTTTGATAGGCCTATATAAACCTAATAAGAATAAATTTTTCCCATATATATATTTTTTGAAAATGACAAATTCATTTGGTCAAAAAGTCCTGTTTTGAAGGTCACTAGATGAATTCAAACCTCAGTAACTTTCACATACAACATCGGATTTGAGTCTCATTCACGGCACCAGAATCACAGCGAAGAGGCCTTTCCAGTCATTTATACTGCTATAATTTCTGAGCATTTCCATTTTTGAGCATTTTTTCAACTTGGACATGATCTCCTGATCAGTAAGTATGGAATTTGTTTTGGGTTTACGAAGGACGCAACGAGGTAAGGACTCTATACTTGTAGTTGTGGAAAAATTTACAAATATGGCTCATTTTATCTCATGTTGCAAGATTAGTGATGCTACACATGTGGCTCATTTATTTTCAATCATATTGTCCAATTGCATGGCTTTCCAAGGAGTATAATCTCTGACAGAGACACCAAGTTCATAGGGAATTTTTGGAGGACCTTGTGGAAGAAGATTGGAAAATTATTGAACTTCAATTCAACCTATCATCCACATAATTATGGGAAAAATGAAACGGTGAATATGAGTCTCAGAAACATATTTCAGAGCCTTGTGGGTGAGCATACCAAACAGTGGGATCACATGTTAGCTCAAGTTGAATTTGCATATAGTGATTCGCCAAATAAGAGAAAATGGAAGAGTTTGTTTTAGATCTTGTATGGAATGCATCCTAGAGGAGTTTGTGAACTGATAGATTTGGGAAAACTTGAGCAGAGGAGTGTTCACGGAGAAGATTATGCAACAACAATGAGTGACTTACATGATGAAATAAAACAAAAGTTATAGGACAATAGCTACAGGTAAAAAAAGAGAGCATATTTAAGAAGAAGGGTGGTAAAATTTAAGGTAGGGGATACATTCCTAACCCATATGAGAAAGGAGAGATTCCTAAGAGGGAAATATAAAAAAACTCAAGATGAAGAAAATGGGACCTTACAAGATACTCAAAAAAAAAAATCAAATGCTTTTGAATTGGAGTTACCTATGGACATAGGTATCTCACCTATTTTCAATGTGGTTTATTTTTATCCCTATCAAACTGGTGATGAAGGTGCATATAAAAAAAATGAGAGTAGTGGAGAGGTCAGTGAATATAGCTAGATGAAGTAGATGCCTATGGCAGAGGGTACGAAGGCTGAAAGAATTTTAGACACCAGAGTTGAAACGCACACTGGGGGAAATGGGTGTATGGATTTTTTTGTGAAGTGGAGGAATCTACATGGATGAGTGTTGCATCTCTATAGAAGGCAAGTTTCTCTATAGATGACCTTATGAGCATGAGATCATGAATTTTTCCTTCTTGAGGAGTCTGATGCAGGTGCATTGGACCAAGCTTGAGATGAAGAAATGGAGCATAGCTTGACAATATGGTGGATTGGACACATGTTAAGCTAGAAAAATGATTTTTTTTTTTTATATATAATTCTAAATATTTAATTTAGGTATATGAATTGGAGTATTCCTTAATAAGTCTAAGAGTCTAGGAATGTAAGAGTTTTTTCCATTGTAATGATTAGGAAACATAGTTGTCTTTTCGACTTCCTTCATTTGGAGAGAATAGGAAACGAACCATTTCCTTAAGTTGTGAATAAAATAGGCATCGAATGGGAGGAGGGGAAACTCTTCTCCTTCCTCCAAGTATGTGTGTTGAGGTGAATGAAAGAAAGTTATCAAACTATGTATTATTCATAAGTCTATGTGTTTCATTTTTTTCCAATCAAATTATGTATGCACTTCTTTAATCTTCACAATTCATTGTGACCATCTATGTAATTTTATATGCATGTTAACATTCAATTCTAAACAATGGTTGTTTATGATTTCCCCCTTTACCGTGACCTTCAAATTATTTTGCAACACCTCTATTTTTGCAAGTAGTGACTTGTTCCTTCAATTTGAAAATTTTCCATTAAATTGAGTGAGGTGAATCCTTGATGGGGAGAGGTAGGAGGAGAATGTTACCTCAGTTGGTATTTGAGTTAGACCATGGAGGAATTGATTTTGCAGAGGATTGTGTTGTTTCACCTTTGAAAATTTGAAAAAAAAAATAATTTTGGAGCATTACGAAATCATTTAATAATGCCTACTATTTTTAAAAGAGCACTATGAAATTATTTCATAGCGCCTACAACCATAATTTTTTTCACTACGTTTTGGTGTCCAGTTTACCTTTTTGCCTTCCCATTTCCATCACACATCATCTTCTTTCATGTTGATTAGGACACAAGGATATTGGTCAATCGTTTTGATTTTCTTGAATGGGTTGCAATGAGATATTAATGCCATAAATGATCCAATGAAAACCCAATTCATTTGGGGCATAAATATTCAAAAATTATTCTCTCTACAAATAGGAAGACCCATAAGGCATGCCACCTATAAAAAAAAATGATGTGATGAGGGCTATCAAACTTAAGAGTCCTTGTATCTAAAATTATTAACCTGTGCACACAATTTAACAAAACAAGTGTGGGTCCATTCACCCTTTAACTTCAGTGAAAAATTCTTCCAAAAATTACTACAACAGGGGGTTCCATCCAAAGAGTTATTATATGATGAAGATAATTAGTTTAATGGCTAAAGCACTTCAATTTCATAATCTAAATGACTATATTCCAGAAAATGTCAAGAAGAATATTAAGGACAAGTCATGAGAACATCAAGGTATGGATCATGCTTTGATTTGTTTTTCTTAATCATCTAATAAATTTATTTTTGACTCAATTTCCTTTGATCATATGGCTACATCAAAGCATTCTTCTTTTATATCTCGCACTATTCCTACTATAGTAACTTCTCCAACACCTATTTTTGAGGGAGATATTCAAGATGATTCTTCACACTCTTTTGATCATATTTGTTATCATATTTTAGGATATTATTTAGAAGTCCATAAATATTCATTTATAGATCCAAGTCACATGTTATAAAGGGCATATTATACTCTACAGTCAACTAGCCAACTAGCGAGTGAATTTGTTAAGTCACAAAGAACTAGTTTTCAAATTTTTGGTATTCCACAAGTTCTCATTGTTATTGTTAGAAAGTACAATTCTCAACCAACACCAAAAGGATTCGTATATTATGGTATTACACAGATATAATGATAGATTCATGATGGGCTTTATCAACAACACTATCCTTCTTCATATCAACCACATAGTTGACATAATATGCATTGTATTTTGAGGGGGGACGAGGGTTTCTTTCCACTAGTTTTCCTCTCTTTGCCTCACTCTTCTCATATTATGCCTTGTATAAGTTGTTTCATGAGTATTTAACATGTATGAAATTGATGGGACTCATTGTTTTTTTTTTTTTGTACATGAGTATCTAACATCACTTAGAATTAACATGAATCATTTACTAGCATATTCCCCAGTTGGACTTCAAGGGGGTGTTGGGGTACATTGAACTTAGTAGTTCATCGGGACCTCATCAAGGCCTACAGTTTGACCATCATTATAAATTATCCCATACATTATTAAGGGAACATATGACCAATTTTCATTCACTGCTAGGGATTCTCTATCATTTGGTACATTTTCTATTTTTAGGGTTTTCTATTTTTAGCATGTTTATTTATAGCTAAGGGACACCTAAAATGACATGTGGCACTAACTAGACACTGGTTTGAGGATTTAAATAAAATTCCACTCCATTAATTCATATTACCTCATGCATAGGCCTGCTTAGAGTTTTTACACACTTCCTCCCTACTTTGTAACAGTTAACCACCATCTCCTCCCCTTGTTAGTTGACTTAGTCCTATTTTGGAGTCTAACTAAGTTTAATTGGTTTATATTTTTCATGTAAGAGTTTTAATTAGTTTTAACTAATTTCTAACTCCATTTCTTCCAATTCACTCCATTTTAGGATCTTTTTCTAATTTTGGGTCTCCCAATCTATTTTTGACTTATTTTCTAATTAAGGAAAGTGTTTTTTGAGTTATACTGAGTGGATGCACATGGAACCCCAACCTAATTCAAATTGGTTAACCTCCTATATATATATCGAGGAAATAAATCGACCTTCCTCTCAGCTCGAAGGAAGGAGTGAGGTTCTTGGTACTAGGTTAGCCCATACTTATACTCAATTAAGAGTTGTTTTCTCAAGCTTGAAGCCATCACAACAATATTCATCAAGGCATCAAAGTTCATCATGTCATTAGCATGGATTTGAACTTGGGTAGGGATGATAATAATCATTCCACTCAACCACTCGAGACAACCCTAATTGACTCCTAGAGAGTCTATATATTGTATTCATGTTCAATAATAACATATCATTAGATTTTATGAGTAATTCAAATTGTCTCCTTGGTTTATTGGTCAAATTCTCAATAGTTTTATTCTCTCTTATTTCTTGTTTTGTAAGTAAGCAGTCTAATATTATTTTACACTTATATCCCATGATTATGCTTAAAATATAGCATATCTAACAACTCATATTCCTTAATTTCCTCTTAATTAAGTTTCTTATCCTTTTATTCAGATTTATAAATTTTGATGAAATACTTTCCCCTCCTAATGAAATAACAGAATGTGTAGGACTAGGATGGATTATTTCCTTAACATCGTCAATTTTTTGAAAAATGAGTGTTTTTGTAATCTACAACTTCAGTTGATTGAAATTTATAATTTTTTAGACTGTTATTATTGGGAAGAATTTACTAATATCAATCACCACTTGGACTCAAGTATAAGAAAAGGGTCCCACCTTTATCTACTCAATTTTCAACTTTAAGTATCTACCTAGAAAAATTTCAGTATCTTTAAACATTGAAAGATGCCAAAGATGAACTCATGGATTTGGGAGGGGAAATCCAAACTACTTTTTTGGTGACAACTATAGTGGAAAGATAAAATTTGGGGAACCATGGGGTAATAAAGAGACCCATTCTTCCCATAAAACAAGGACCCTTGATGCTATTATACATGCCAAAATTTTCAATAGTGTGAAAATCACATCAACTAAAGTTTGTATCCTTCATGTAAGTTGTCCTACCTTGTTGAACACCATAGTACCAAGTGTATGCCATATCAACCCCCATTTGTCACAATTATGGATCTAGTCACATGTGGACTTCTAAGAATATTCTAGAGGATCGAAAACCCTAACACCAATTAAGAGTTGATGTATGAAAAACCCCTAACCCTATCCTTTGATGGCTATCAAGTTGTGTTAAAAATAAGCCACTAGGAAGGGAAGGGGTCCCATTCCTTCTATATTTTTGTTGTTCCATATTTTAGCAAAGCATCTATGAGTCGGATATTAGACCATATTAGAGAATTTGAAAGATTTTTTAATAACCATTTAGGCAACAATGTCCATGGTAACTCCATAGTGAGTTCCCATTTCCTTGTACTTGCATATTTGAATTGAGAAAAGAGAGCAAAGCATATGCCTCACCTTCTAGCCAAGTTTTCTCCCATAATATATTTCCTAAGTCACGTCTTTTATTCATTTGTGTGGATGGTGTTTCCATATGCTTTTGATTTTATTTTGATTTCAAATATTTCTATAAATTTGAACTCCATGCCAATAATAATAAATATGAGATCTAAAGGTAACAAACTACGTAATAATATATTTTAGAATATTGTAAGATATGTTGTAACACATTGTTGTAATGGAATATTCATAACAATTTAAAAATCATATTGGTGTCATATTAATTTTTTTGGGAGTTTTTGGGAAGTGATAAGATACATAATTGGATTAAGAAAGAATTCATAAAACTCTAGCCATGATGGATGTGTCCAATCATAACAACCCTTGGGATGAGGAAAATGAGATATTTGAGAAGCTAGAAGAACAATTCGTTGATATCTCTTACAACATGAACCTTCTCACGATAGATCTAGCGAAAAAGTTGGACCTTTTGGGGAGATTGGTGGCTCTAAATTAGAAGTTGGATGAGATGATAAATTGAGATCAAATGAAGGCTTAGAAAATATTTTTCAAAATTAACTGGAGAAAGAGAAACCATGTTCTAGAGACATCACTCCTTGACAATCTCTATTTCAAATAAAAGTGAAAGTGAGATTGATGTTGTTAAGTTGAATCTTTTGTTGCAATTGCTAAAAATTTATTTCAATGTCCATCACCTAGAAGAAGAGAAAAATATTCCATTTTCCCCACTAAAATTAGATGATCGCGGCCTAACTTGGTGTGAAATTCATGTAGAGACACTTCAGTTGGATGGAAATCCCCCATTAACTAAGTGAGAGGTTTTTAAAATCATCATCATCTTGTTTCTACCCTTTGGGTATGTAAAGAGCCAGTGGATTTGTTGGCATCACTTCATAGAAAGACATGAGTTGAGTGTACAATAATACACCACTAAATTGAGAAGAATTATGATTATGATTGGTGTATCTCCCAATAACCTAATTGTATTCCTTAAGTATTTGGGGGGGGGTGGTGGGGTGGTGGGGGTTAATGATAAGTACTTATGAAAGTAAGCAATTTTCTTTAAGGCTAGGATATTTGATTAGGTTTATGTGTAGGCACAATGCCTAGAGAACACTAGTGTTGTGTAAGATTCACAAAAATGGTTAGCAAAATCTACTAATATAGTAGTTGTGTTAGATCGCTAAAAAATAAGGAAAACACAGTTAGAAATCCTAACTTCAAATGGACATACTCAACTTTATATGTAAACTATTCATGTAAACAAAAAGGAAATGCACAAAACATAATAAACTAGAACAAGAGATCGATAAAATAATAAGCAAATCATCCCTTACCTAACACCTAGGCATAAATCTCCTTGAAGAAGTTAGTGTCTTTGGCATCTTCTTTGGGAGGGTTCTTGTTGTTTCTTAAGTGTGTTGCTTGAGCTTGGCTCCTCTCCCTTGTGGCTAAAAGTAGTGGTGAATGAAACCAAATAATCTCCATGAGCAAAATGGGTAGTCTGATTTGTTGGATAAAATTGATAGCACTTTAGTACTCTCATAGTATAAAAAATAGTAAATGGATGTAACATCCCTGACCCCCAAGGTGACTTTATGGAGGTGGACTATCAAATTTTTTTCTCTTTCAGAACTATCTAAAACCTCATTTTTGAAGCCACCATTGTATTCCTTGTTGAGAGCTTTCCAATGACATACATTTTAAACTATTTCAAGCTTTGAGCACAAAGTTATGGCCCTCAAGAGATTTCTACTATTTTATGTTTACCCAACGTTTATGAAATTGACATGTGATTGGCATGTGGTAGTCCCACCATGTGTCACCAACATACTACACCACATTAACAGACACATGGCTAACACATGGCGATCATCTGCCCACATATAGACTTTGATACATGCCCCCTTTGCAAGGCATACATGTTAGATGTTGTGTCACATTTGGATCCAAGCTTTTGTAACAATTGAGTAAATGAAAATTTTGGATTTAACGAAGTCTAGATATGGGTTCTATTGGGAAATAGAAAAATGATTATACAAATGACAACTAATAGAGTCTAGATTCCTACCATATGGAATTTGTCTAGAGATGGAGCAATCCTCACCACTTAATGATCTATCAACTATCGACTCTGATTTGGGTCTGACCATCAGTGATTTTTTCTAAAAATGTTGTTAATGAAAGTTTTGGATTCTTGAACTTATGTCACGGTTAATAGGTCAACCCTCTAGACTCCACATTATGTGTTAACATGGTTGTCACATCAACTCTATCTTGACAAAGATGCTAGATCATCTTGTCATGTTAGCATGCCACATCATAAGCCATGTCAGCATGCCACACCATTCCACCTTATCTTCCTAGCACATCAACATGCCATGTTGGCATTCAGATCTAAGTTTTTCCAAAAAAAGAATTTTTCAATAGTTACAAATTTCTAAACTTCCTATCCCTTGATCCTATGGATTTGAATTTCGTCAATCAACATACAATTAATAGAGAAGAGGACCATCGTTGAAGTCTAGTATCGATGGACATTAATATTATTTCTAGTAGCACAATAAGTTTGGTCAATGGTCCACATCTGGATTAAGATAAAATATTAAGTGGTATTTTCTACGAAAAGCCATATTTATGGATCTCTTCCTCCCTAATCCTCCTTCGGTTAAGCCCATGTTATGGGCCCTATCGACATATGTGATTTAGAATTAGGATAATAGCTTCTACCATCTAGATTTAACAAAAAAATTTAATGACTTCTTTTAAAAAAAAACCAGATTCTCGATCTCTTAAGCTTATGTCATCAACCACTAAAATACCACCTCAACTACCACATCAACATAACCATACCCTACATGGCACACTAATCTGCCATATCAACAACTAACATGTCAATGTGATACACCAACCCTCGTTTACCCCTACCTCATTTACCCCCTACTTCAATGAGGGTTTATCAATTTACCCCCTACTTCGATGAGGGTTTATCATTATGACTTATATGTATGTGGCCACATGCTCAGATTCACATCCTATATTTAGTTTGCTCGGAAGCGTGTATGATAAGTTCAATCGCAGCTTTTAGGACATTAAGTGGGACTTTGGACAATTGTGTCCTCTCGCCACTTATATTGCCTTTTGGACATTAAGTGGTACTTAAGACAATTGTGACCTCTAGCCATTTATATTTTCTCTTTATTGTGAAGATACCCGCATGCCAATGTTGTACCTTAATTTTGACGTGAATACGAAATCTGTACGAAACGTAGATTCCACTCTTAGGGCGACAATTGTAACGTTTAGCCTACGCATGGCATTTCGTGGTCGGTTGCCTTAACGTTATAGTTGCAATCTGCCACGTGGGCTTGATGCGGCGCCCGTCTTCTTTCTCACATTTCCATCGATTCCGAATGTGTCTCCCTCATCTTTAGATGGCAGCGGCTTTGATAATCTTCACATGCTGAAAGTAGTGGCTTACGTGGAATTGCCTGCCAAGTTGCACATGGTAACAAGATTACGTGTGCATATGTCACTCTTGAAAGAACACGGAAGGGGACCGTAAAATTCAACGTAACCGGAGCATCTCTAATGGACTTTTGGTGTCAGTGCGCGCATCTGCCATCTTCTTTGAGAGCATGGTGGGGTGTATAGGATTTTGATTTTGGTTAAGAGGCACGATGTCCACGGTCCATGAGGTGGCAGCAAGGGCTATGGTGGTGAGAATCTGTCGTTAAAACTTATTTTCCTATTTTTGTCCACTTTGATGATATAGTTGAGTTGGTGGGCATTTTCTCTCCTTTTTGAGAATATGGTGGGGTATATAGGAGTTTAATTAGGTGGAGAGATTTATTCTACAACTTAGTATGAAGGGATGTGTACGTTACACGGTTTCTTGAGTTCACCCGTGTTTTAAATAGAAAAATAATGTCAACTATAATGAACAAAAATGAATATATTGTAAAGTAATTAGAAGCAAACTAAAAAAATGTGAGTAAGATGTTTAAACTTTATACTTTCTAAAAATATTTCAATAAGAGATTTGAATAAACTACTTAAGATCTATGTTAACTAATTTGCCTTGATAAAATGTCTCATTGTACATATTATGTAAAATGTTTTAATATCAATTATGTATCATATATATATCTATCATGGAAAAATAAGTTTTATGGTTAAAATGTTTATTTGGTTCAATATATAGTTTATATAGCATTCAACAATACAATTTAAACTATGAACAATTACACATTATATTTTTCACTCTACATAAGTTTTCACATGAAGAAATTTGATTCCTCTCTATTTATTTTAGATTCGTATTTAAGATATAGTTAGGGTTTAAGTGGCATGATGTCGATCTCCACAAGGTAGCAATATAGGGTATGTTTAATTTTTCTATTTTTGACCATGGGATGATATAACTAAGTTATCATTTTGAAGATATGGTATGTGGGTTGTTTTTTATTTGTGATTATCATATATATGTTTTACTAGAATAATGACATTATTTATTGATTTATTATTTTTTTAATAAGGTGCTTGATATTTCTCAATGATATTTTTCTACTTTAAGTTTCAAAATCTAAGGCATCTTGAACTAGGGCTTATTTCAAATGATTTCTCTATTCTTTGATAAGTTCTTGTGATATTACATCACTTCATTATCATCATTATTGTGTTCTTTTCATCATCAAGATAAATGCCAAATAAGAAGATCACATAAACAATAAAGAGAACACCAGAGATAGGCTCCATGCTAGGTCAAAACCCCTCAATAGGGGAAAACCCAAAGAACTCTTTCTTATAGAATCAATTCAAAGAAGACCATAGACCCAAGACCAACACACCAAGACCAAGTCAACCACCATAGAAGAGAATTTTCCTCCAACCAATATATGTAATAGCTTCTGCTTTGTTTTAGACATGTGGAAACCCTAATGTCCACAAAAAACTCACATAAGAGAGTTGATCAAGGTGTATTTCATAAGCAACTTCGTCAAGACATCCTCCCTTTCCTTCGTTGGTTTGTTCTTCCTTTTCTCTAGCCTTCGCATTACCTTCTAGCCTCAGAGCAAATCATGAAATGATATGCCAAGTGTGTGTATCAAATGGAGGTCGAGTTCCTCCATTTATATAGGCTTCTTTGAGTGTTGGATGAGCTTCCACTAGGCCAACATTAAGGGTTGACTGGCCTGATATTGGTGGTTTATTTACATAAATAGAATTTCTCTTTCTTATTACATGAGCTGCAATGGATCTTTTACATCATGATTTTGACTTTGAATCAAGACAAAAACCTAAAGCACTCAATGGGTGCTGGACCTAGGACCAATGACCATGGGAAAGAAACCCAATTTTCAAATAAATAGTTTTCCTTTACAAAAATATTTTTTCTTCTTTTGACAAGTACAATAATGATGACATCATGTCATGAGCTAAATACAATTATGACGACCAATACTAAATACAACTTTCAACACTCTCTCTTACCTAGGGAGGTTTTCATAATTGACCACTGGTACATGAAAAATACTTCCTTTGAAAATTTCCCATAAGAAGAGTATCAACATACACAATGCTAGGGATAACCTAACTGGCAAGGTATCCAACACATCAAAGACCCAAGTGTCACGACACTATTTTCATACACTCATAGAAGGATCTAAGACACTTATAGGGACTAAGGTGTTATCCAGACATCTACCACTATATGCACCATCAGGCTTCAACTCTAACACCAACCCTCAGGGATCTAGGTATGATCTCCAAGGTCAAAGCTCCACAAGACCAATGATACCCTCCCTCACTGGGATACATACATCATCAACGATCAACCAAGATTTCCTCCCGAGTACCATCATACATGAAGTTTTATGGTACTTCATCTCTCCCTCTTAATCGTTAATCCAAACATGCTTGTCAAATATTTCAAAACTTTTCAGGGAGAAATCCACACATCAATTACCTATTCAACCATTATAGCATCCAATAGCTTTTATAACCCTAACTAGTATCAAAATTTCCAATGTATATGTTATTGTATGCTAGCATGAAACTCCGAAGTCTTCCATTATTCTACTGCTGCTTAGATCATCACACTATCCTAACACATTTCGACAGAAGCTTCCTTCTTCAACTTTTCCAGCAGCACCAAACTCAACCTCAACACTTACCAAAACATCCAATTATTTTTCATAACTTCATCAATCATGAATAATCCTTTTGTAGTGCTTTAGCTATTCTCCGTTCTCAAACTTTTTTATGGCCTTCACATTATGTTATCAACTATGGATAGTATTGACCTTTCTTTAACCAAGATCCCTCTCAACTAGAGGAAAATTTCATGAACAATTTTATCCTTTTAACCATACAGCCTCTCTTTTTTTGCATCATCATATCATCAGAGAACTTTCAACCTTCCAAAAATTCATTCCTTTAGGAACATCATGTTGAGAAATATAGGGAAACTATATTAGGCGATTTATCTTACTTTGATAACTGCTTGTGATGTATTTTTACTTAATTATATCCTTCTTTCTCTTGATTATATTTAGTTTTCTTATCATCAAATAAATACCAAATAATAAACAATGAGGTAAGAGGACACAACATGTAGGCAACTAGCCAGGGCCAAAACCTCTCCTTTTGAGAGGAAAAACCATAATAATTCTTCTCTTCATATAAAATATTCATATAAAATCTTCAAATGATGAATTCTAAGGCCTACAACCCTTGAAAAAAACCCCTCCAAGACCAATTCAACCTTGAGTTTTCTTTCTTGCAATCTCGACCCCAACAACTTCTTCAGCAAATTTAACCCAACAATTTCTTCTGCAACTTCGACCCAACAGTTTCTTTTGCAACTTAGACCTAACAAGTTCTTTTGCAACTTCAACCTAACAGTTTCTTCTGCAACTTCAACTTAGTAGTTTCTTCTACAACTTCGACCCAACAATTTCCTCTTTAACTTCAACCTAGTAGTTTCTTTTGCAACTTTGACCTAGTAGTTTCTTCTGCAACTTCGACCCCAACATCTATCCATCAGTTCAACTTGTCCAACAAATTTCCAACACATCGAATTACCCAACAACCTTCCAGTAAATTGAATTTCTCAACAACTTTCCAACAACTCTAACAAAAGAGAGAGAGGGAGAGAGAGCCAAAAACTTCAATCTTTCTCTTCTTCTTCTTCTTCATCCTTTTCTAGCTTCTTTCTTTTGGAGACTGAAATTGCTTGTTTTGTGTCTAAATGAGGATGAGTTCCTTCTTATTTATATGCTTTCTTAGGGTACAAATTTATTTCATGAGGGTGACTTGATATTTTATGTAGGCTGACTTGCTTAAGGCACCATGACAAGGTCTTGGAGGGTCTTTGACTCTAATTTGACGCAAATAAATTTTTCTTTACAATATGTAACATGCCCAAAAGGGTATTTCATACATGATAATGAATCTTATGACTTTTTGACTCAAAGACAAGCCCTAGAAGAACTCAATGGGTGTTTGACCTAAAAATAAATTTCCCTTCAGCATGAAACCCATTCTTCAAGAATGATAATAATAAATTTATTTCTCTCTTTACTATAGATACATAAAATTGTTATTACATATGTCATTATGAAGACCGAACCTAGTTACATATTTCAACACTCCCTCTTAACTAGGGAGGTATTCACAATCCATACAAGGTACTTGGACATTCTCAAACTGAATAATTCTCATAAAAAGAGTTGGATTGGTAAGCCATCTCATAAGCTATCTTATTAGCTTATACCAGAGCATCTTATTATACCAATCAACATTGTCACATTGAAAGGCCTTGACTAATAACTCTATCTCTCCACAAGATCATCACATTGTTGGTGATACTAATGATTGAGAGATCATCCTATCTTGGAATAAAAGGAATTTCCTCTTTAACTACTCTTATCTTGGATGACCTACCTCATCCTCAAAGAGTATAAAAATCAACCTCAGATGCTTACCCAATCCTCCATTCTTTCTTCACAATATGAAGACAAGAATGATGTGTCTATCTCTCCTCATGGCCTTCACTAAGACTTACGGCTGTTATTCCTAGTCTAGTGCATGACACATGAAGTAGATAACCATATATGTCACTCCCTATTAACCATGGAGGAGAAACTAATTCCTATAAGGAATATACCCAAGCTCCCTCTTAGCTAGGGACTTGTTCAACAACAACTCTTTAGTGGAGATCATCGTACTATCAACTGCAAGTAGAGCTCATCCTTTCAATGTCATCAATTTCATCTTCTTTATTATGGAGCTTTCATCTTCTAGTTCTTCTTTGTAGGGCATCTACCATCCATCAATTTCCTTAAAAGAACCATAATATTGAACCAATATTCATGTCATCCATATTTTCATCAAAAAGTGACATTTTAGTCCAAATCTAGATTTTCTTCATAAAACTACCTCTTTCAAGTAAGGTTTCCTTCAGGATCTTCCATCCAACCACATGAGTGCTAGTTATATGTGACATCTACAGCTCTTTTTTGGTAGCCATGTATCAACCCATCCAGATGTTGTTAAAAAATAAAAAAATGAACATCAAAACAAAGTTACCTTTTGTGATTCCCTTTCATCATGACATATGGTTGCTTGTGTTAGTCATCAGTATTTTTCACTATCTTTGGATGACTAAAGGATGTTTATATATTTTTGAAAACAATATTCTTTGAATATCTTGAGTTTCAGAAATCTCATTGCCTTCATTATCCTTATAAACCTATTTTCACTATTCCTCAGTTATTATTCCCAAAGCCACCCTGTTGCTCCTAAAAGACTCATCATGGGCTTATACCTCTCATTTTCATCCTCCTTCTATGCCTATGACCTCATTTCCCTATTTTCCCTGCCAATAGACTCCATCCTCCCTCTAGGGTTTCCTATAGCCAACTCATTCCCATGTCCTTTTGGGCACAATAACCTATGACAATACTCTGTTTTCACTTGGCAATCTCTAGGTTCAATTTTAGTCAAAATCAGGTCAAAAGACCCTCCCACTAGGTCACTAGGGTTTTTACATGTTTTTAGGTCATCATTAAATGTTTCAAGCACTACTTTTCCTTTGATAGAATCTGGCTCAGATATGATAGAATGTCAAGAAATGGTTATTCAAGAAGGGCCTAAAAGTTTCCAAAGAGGGTTATCTTCTTAGTTTAAAGTCTGCAAGTGAGGAAAAGGCAAAGAGTTTGGTACTTTTGTAGGAGTGTTGAAGGATTTGCCAGCAGAAAGTACTGAAGAGGTAGGCTATCTACTCCTGAATGAAGACAACTTACAACAAAGGAAAGGGAAACACTTGTTCTTGCAGATGATTAGGGTTTATACACTTGATGGTCCAGTTGAGTGC
This sequence comes from Pinus albicaulis, assembly GCA_034641835.2. Taxonomy (NCBI): domain Eukaryota; kingdom Viridiplantae; phylum Streptophyta; class Pinopsida; order Pinales; family Pinaceae; genus Pinus; species Pinus albicaulis. The sequence goes on from CM076569.1 coordinate 294,494,910, forward strand.
CAAAGAAGTGATCATTTGCAAAAAATAACATAGAGGAAACACACCAAGCCAAGCATGAAGGAAGTCTAGAATACAAGATTAATGGAATATGGAAGAAGGTAAGGTGAACTAGATGGAAATGAATGAAATTGAAAGGGCTATAGAGAACTTAGAAGACAACACTGATGATTGTTGTGAAAACTACAAACAATTAGGGTTTTGAGAAAGTGGCCAACCAAGGTGGAAAAGATAAGTTGAGTGATATGATAGAAACCACAGAAATTTGAAGATTCTAGTGTGTGTAATCTCCCAAAGGTGTCAAAATAAACTTATCATGCCTCCATCATTTTCCAAGAGTCAAGCCATTGGTCACTTATAGGGCCAATTTATCTTCAAATTATGTTTCCAAACAAAAAAGGTGAATTTGACAAAAATGAGAGAGGTTTTTGCCCATAATTGGTTCAATATGAAAAACCTCCTTCATATTTTACACAGGTATCATGGTTTGGGAGAAATTTAAAATGTACAGGTGCTACAAGAGGTTTGCTACACTTCTGGAGTGACCTTGGGAAAATCAACTTTTCTCATAGCTGGAGTGTCCAAATGGATTTTTTGATGAGTCAAATGACAACTATACTGTAATAAATTTCCAATGAGCTACCAGGAGTTCAATTTTGAGTTTAGGAAGGCCTCCACAAGTTTCCTGCACCAGCACTCTGCATTTCTGCACCAACATTCAACACTTTTTGATTGGTCTTGGGAGAATCAACTTTTGACGGGTCAAATCAACTCCAATCTGCAAAAAAAAGGTATATTTAGAAATTAGACAAGATAATATTTCCAACGAGCTATCATGGCCCCAATTTGGACATCGGGAAGACTCTAAAATTCCCTCTGAAAAAAGGCGTTGCGCCCTTAGAAACTGGCATTGCGCGCCCAGAAACTAGCGCTGTGCCCTCAGCCCTTGGCGCTACGCCCTTAGCACTGGAACTGTGCCCTTGGACATAGAAGCTTTCTAAGTGATCTAATCACCCAAATCAATTCAAATCTCTTCCAAATCTTGGCTCAAGTTTTCTAAGGCACTGGGAAGAGGTAAGTACCTGATAGACATCCATCTTCAAGCTGTTTTGGTGATTTTCTTAATGAATGGAATGGAACCCTAAGATCAAACCCTAAGTTTCAACTGTAAAATCACTTTTTTCCATTTCTTCATCTTCCTAGATGGACTGTCAATGATAAAAATGGTAATTGTACAGCTGGAAGGTTTTCATTGAGTTCGTTTAGCCTCTCACTCATTCTCATAACACCTATACCCTCACTCATTCATTCCCTCATTTGCAAGGAGACCTTTTCATTACCCTCTCTCCATCTCATTTCCATATACTCTCTAGGGTTTTATAAAAGAAAATTTTACAATGTCAAAGGACAGTGGCATTGATGTGGAAGCCCAAATGCCAAGAAGGCATGATCACAAGAGAGGCAAGATAAATAGTGGAGGCAAAGAAGGCCATCAGTGACATTAGAGCAATCAGAGCCCAAAGAGAGGCCACAAAGGCCAAAGTATTGTTAGATGAGGCCTTGGGTAAGTATGAGGACATTGATGGTGAGAAAGAAAATCCCTTGAAGAAGTAAAACAAGGACAATGACATATTTAGAAGGAGGGCCAAGAACTACTTCAAGAAAAACCAAATTGCGAGCTCAAAGCTACAAAGGTCCAAATCAAGACTTGAAACCCTAAACCAAGAAAAATTAAGGGAAAAGCTTTATATCCTTGCTTATGCATCCCCCTAAGCTTCCAAAACATGATCAGCAAGACAAAACCAATTTTTGGCATCTTTTTGCAATTTTTATTTTTTGACTGTTTGGCCAGAAGAAAAAAGGGCCAAACGCGTAGCGCCACTGGCGTTGTGCTCTTTTTTGGGGAACTCAATGGAAAAATGGCTTAAATATTCATGTTAATAATTCCAAGGACATCATCAAAAAAACATTTTAGCTCATTTGGAGCAAAACTGGTCCTCCAAAAGTGCCAAAAACCATAAAAAAAAACACCTTTCTGCCCCGTTTTCAGCACTGGTGCTGTGCCCTGAGAAATATTTTGAGAATGGGTTTTTGACTAGGAAAATGGGAACAAAATTTAAAAATAAAGAAATATTTGGAAACTAGACATGACAGGCTTTCCAATGAGCTATCATGGAGCTCATTTGGACACCGAGAAGGCCTCCAAATCTTAGCTGCAAAAAGAGAAATGTTTCCAGATTTGGCACTGCACCCTTGGCCTCGCATTGCGTCCTTGCACCTTGGCGCTGTGCCCTTACCTGAAAGTCAACAAAACACACAAAGAGTTATTGAAAAATATATTTTGGAGGCTTAAAGGACAAAAAACTCTAAAATTATATGAGGAGTTATGTTAGAAGTTATTTTTGTCATGAATGAGTTTGGGATATTTGTGCCTTGGGCCTTGCATGGTCTCAACGGTCAAATACATTTACTCTGTAGTTAATGAATTCTAAAACCATAGCTAGGGTTTTTGCCTCCTAATTTGGCATTTAAATACTCCATGTAAGATTCATTATATTTGTTGGTTGATTATTGAGCTCAATACACAGACTTGGAGTTGAGAAGAAATTGGCTTTGAAGTTTTGAGAATGTTTTGATTTGAATGGCAATGGAGCAAACACATTTACAGGATTCAAGAACATGGCTAATGGTGATGGTTTTCTAATTCAATACTTGTCTTCTTATGTTTTCCATATTGTGCATCTTCCCTTATGACAAAGTATAAATTTTAGATTAAGATATGCTGTTGAGAGGCACCTTAATGCTATCTACCTTCTGTTGTTTATATGTTTTCCTCTACTAGGTCAGATTAGAGAATTATTAATTTCTCTCTAGTCCCACTCAACTTGATTTTCTTAAGAATGGTTTAATGGAGCCAATGCCAAAGAAGTTTATGGTTAGCCCTGCCCTTTGGTATAACTTAAAACATTGTTTTTCGGGTCTTTTCTTTGAAGTATTGCTAATTAGGGTTTGGCTAAGGAAGTTTATGGTTTGCCCTGTCTTTTAGTCCATCTTAAATAGTTTATTTGAATATCTCTCATAGTTTGATTAAGGATTTTAGGATTTCCCTGCTCTTTGATCATTAATATATGTTATCTTGACTGTTTTCTTTGCCTCAAGGTGAAATCACTAGAGAATTTACAAGTTTCTTGCTCTAGAGGGTTTGTTGGATTGTTGTCTTAGGATTTGCTTGGTGAAATTTGAGAAAAGAAGCTTATGGTATGCCCTGTCTTTGCTTATTTATTTATGCATAGTCATCTTAAAGGCCCTTCTTGTTTAAAGTATTTGTTAAAGGATTCTTAATTTCCCTTTAAACCTACTATGTTCACAACTTAATGGTCATTTCACCCACATAAGCTGCTTAGATCCATTTGGCTTTGTTAACTTGCCCTCTGAAACACCCTTGACCTATTGTTGTACTTTTCAAGACCTTTTTTAGACTACATATCCCAATGGTCTGAATCTCTCTCACTCTATTTGTTCTGCTTGACTAGCAACCCACCCAAACAAAACAAACAAACAAACCCTATCATTATAACTAGCCTAAAATCAAAACCCTAAAATCAATCAAGATACATATTTTACACAAATATAGAGAGAGCCCTCTTTGAGTCCAGGAAGGCTAGGTTTAGGGCTCCAAAGGTGGTTTGATGTTACCCTTGTTGAATTTGGTCTTTCCAATCTGACAAATTACAGGGACCTAACAACGTGCAACATCAACATCCTGCACATTCATAAACATATCCCTAATACTTTCAATGTCAAGGGTCTCATTTATTAACATACCTTATTAGGGATTTCATACCTTCTCTATGGATATGCCATGGTCAATTATTCTTGTCATCGGATGTTGAATACCTTTCCTTACATGGCCATATTTACATTTTTCATGATCTCTTCTTTATTTCTTCACATATTTCTTGCCAAGAACTTCCATCCATGGTTCCTTCATCTATTTTAACTACCTAATATTCCATATGAGTAAATATTATGCTGATTTCATCTTGTCAATATGTGAATCATGCCTTCATGCATCTTTCCAAAGAAAGATATTCCTTTTCTTTGATCATGATAATGAGGTAGAGCATTCACCCATTCTATATGAAACTATATGATGGCATGGCTTAACCTATCAGACATATACACACATCTTTTCTCCTTTTGGTCATCTAGACTTCCTTAAGCAACTTCCTTTCCTTGATTGAAATTACTTCAATTATCTTGACATGTTGTGATCCTGTGTCACCATACCATATTCCTCCTAGAAAATGGATCCAACATAGGGTGAAATGATAAATGATACACTTGCTTCTTCCAAGTAGAGGTGAACCTTCTAATGAATATTCAAAAAAGGATCTTGATTATCCTCATCCTGAAAATGCTTATTTCTAGTGATAATGATGTATGCTGAATTCTTTCTATCTTCTATCATGCTAGATGAATTTCTTCATATTTACCACTTATGCTTTCAATTAGGTCAACAAGAGCTACTTCATTTCTATGATGACTGCTACATCCATGTACATTTCTACTTCATCTATCCTTTCAACCTTCTTTGGTGATGCCATGAGCTCTTGTTTCAATATTATGCTTCTAATATTATGCATGCTACAATTCTTTACATCTAATAGTAATATTTAACCATAGTAGAGGTATTTTCACCTCTTACTTATCCTTGCTATAGAGACCTTAATAGTGAACATATATCCCTTCTTTCCTGGATTTCTTCTCATAAGGTTCTTCTACTTCTTCGGTGATATGGGATTCAATTATTTCTTTCCTTTTATTCTTTCCCTTATTGAGTTTAGTCCAATCTCTCTTGTAGTGCCCATATTCCTAACAACCATAGCATTATATTTTTGACATATAAATCTTCTTCCCTTTCTGGGAACCAAAATTCCCAAAATTCCCTTTTCTCTTAGCCATGGCAGAAAATTCTTGTACTTGTTCACTTGTTCCTACATCACTTTTTACCTTCAACCCAGTTTCTTCAATTTCACACAATGATCAGAGTTCACTGAATGTGGTGGCTTCCATATTTCCATAAATGATTGATAATTTCCCCCATTCATCAAGTAATTCATTGAACACCATTGTGGTCATTTCTTTATTAGAAAATATGTCCCCCAACTCTTGCAGTTGGTCTTGTATTTTTGACACCCTCATAAGATATGAGGATATCCCTTCTTCCTTTGAGACCTTCATCTTATATATCCCGATTCTCAAATATATTACTTCTCTTGTAGTGCTCATAGATAATAATTCTACCAACTTGTTAAAGATGTATTTTGAGTTGTTTAATTTTTTCACATAAGGGATGAGGGAATCCTTGATTGATTCTTTAAGGATTTTTTGAGGCATTATCTCCCCCTTCATATACTTTGTTAGAGCTTCAACTTCTTCTTCTGGTGGTTCGAAAATTGAACCATTAATATATTCAATAACTTCATTTTCTATGAAGATCAAATCTATTCTCTTCTTCCATGCAAGGAAATTTGATGACCCAACCAACTTATTTCTCTCCTTGCAAAATGAAGTCATTTTGATAATAGATTCAGTTATAGAAATAAGGATACTTACTTTTCAAGTGAAGATTCTCCTTTGATGGTGATATCTTCAACTTTATTCCTTCTTGATTTTGATGATGATGTTTGATTTATTAAAGATGACAATTCTTCTTATTTAATGTAAATACTTCAATATGCTTCAATGTGTATACATTCTTTCTTTGAGTGGAGGTGGGGTCCTTGAGGTCTTCTTCTTGTTATTACTTCTAGATGGTGTGATCCTTGAAATGGGTAGTCCTTCTTGATGCTCCTTAGAGTGTTTGGCCCTTATGTATCCCTTCTTGATGATTCCATGTCCTCTTTGATGTCTTGACCTTTCTTGATACTCCTCTTGATGGTATTTTCTTCAAGCTGCCTTTCCTTGTCATGTAACCTTAGTTCTGATTCCATGCTGATAAATCTAAGGCATCTATATTATATGATTTCTATTGCTTTGATAACTGCTTGCGATGTATTTTTACTAAATAAACTTATCATTTCTCTTGATTATATTTAGTGTTATTATAATAAAACAAATACTAAATCACAAAGAACAATGAGACAAGAGGACACAATATGTAGAGATCAAGCAAGGACAAAAGCTCTCCTTTTGAGAGGAAACCCACAATAATTCTTCTCTTCTTATAGAATCTTCAAATAAAGAATTCCAAGGCCTAATACCCTAGAGAAAGATAGATCCAAGAGCAAGTCAACCTTGAGTTTTATTTCCTGCAATATCAACCCCAGCAACTCCGACCTAGAAGTTTCTTCTACAACTTCGACCTAAAAATTTCTTCTGCAACTTTGACCTAGCAGGTTCTTTTGCAACTTCAACCCATCAATTTCTTCTACAACTTCGACCCAACTCTTTCTTCTGCAATTTTGGCCCAACAGTTTCTTCTACAACTTTGACTGAACCATTTCTTCTAGAAATTTGACCCAACAATTTCTTCTGTAACTTCGACCCCAACAAATTTCCAACAATTCAACTTGTCCAACAAATTTCCAACACTTCAACTTACCCAAAAATTTCTAGTAACTCGACTTTCCCAACAACCTTTCAACAACTCGACTTGCCCAACAAATTTTGGAAACCATAACATTGTAGGTTTCAACCCTGTACAAAAATTACCTGCAAATGAATTTTGAAAAACAAAAAATAAACAATGGCAAGAACATAAAAATGAAACACATAAACATAGAGAATTTCCTCTGAATCCCAAAAATGGGACTACCAGATTGATTTTTCATTATATTCCTTTCAATGTTAATATATATATATATATATATATATATATATATATATATGTCAAAAAATTCATAAAACCCAATCCATTAACCCTGGATTAGAACATAACCATAGTTCCCTTGACAAGATCTACAAAATACCATGGATTGAAAAACATCATGCCCAAAAACATGTGCAAAAATCCATAGGTAGGTTCGCCCACCTAATATAGGGTCCAAACACAAGAGAGAGAGGCTAGGCATGGAAAGAATATAACACACACGCAAAAAACACAAGAGAGAGAGAGAGAGGCCAAAAAATGTTGATCTTTCTCTTCTTCTTCTTTTCTTCCTTTTCTAGCTTATTTCTTTTGGAGATAGAAATTTTTTGTTTTGTGTCCAAATACATTTGAGTTCCTTCTTATTTATAGGATTTCTAAGGGCACAAATTTCTTCCTTGAGGCTGACTTGATCTTTTATGTATGTCGACTTGCTTGAGGCACCATGACAAGGTATTAGATGGTCTTTGACTCTAATTTTACTCAAATAATATTTTCTTTACAATATTTAACATGCCCCAAAGGGTCTTTCATACTTGAAAATGACTCTTATGACTTATTGACTTAAAGAAAAAAACCTAGAAGCACTCAATGGGTATTTGACCTAAAATTAAATTTCCCTTGTGCATGAAATCCATGCCTCAAGAATGACAATAATAAATTTATTTTTCTCCTTACAATAATTACATAAAATCATAATGACATATGTCATTATGAAGACTGAAACGAGTTACATATTTCAACACATCAATCCTTCTATCTTCCCATGATACCAAGGTCATCTAATAATCATCAATGTAAGCTTCAACATTATTAGGGTGCTTACAACTCCCTCTTTCCATCATGATCAATATCATCATCAAGTAATCAACAAGTATGAGGTAGGAAAACATCTTCAACATATTGAAGTCTATGTACCTGCAAATATTATGAACAAGTACAACCAAACACAAATATATATATATATATATATATATATATATATATATATATATATATATATATATATATATATATATATTTTTATTTTTGAATGTCTAACCTATTATCATTAGATGGACCCAAGTACACCATGTAAGACCAATTTTACCCTAAGTAAAATTGCCTTCACTATGTAAAATAACTTAATAAAACACGTTTATTAGGTTGTTTATGGTCTAAACAGGAAACCCCAAAAGGAAATATTAAACAAACCTATATTTGTTTGATTTTCCTCAAGGAATAATTAATTAAACAATAATTTAATTATTATTCCTGGTCATGTTTAACCCAAAACAAAGAAATTAATTAGATAAATCTTTATTTATCTTATTATTTTCTAGAAATAATTATTTAAATCTTATTTAAATAATATTCCTTGTTAAATATGACTAAATCACCCATAAATAATTAAATAAATCATTATTTATTTGATTATCTTTCAACCACTTCCTTAAAATGATAAATAATCATTTATTTATTTATTATTCACAAATAAAGGGATTTGACCCAAGTCAAATACTTTTTCCCTCCAACAAATATAATAAAATATTCCATAAAAGGTGGATCTAGATTTGGTTAATGTTATTTTAATCATACACCAAGATCTAGAATGACCCAATATTTTATTATAAATAGGAGGGTTTTTCCTACCATTCTTGACCTTTTGTTGCCTATTGGATCACTCTAGATCTAAACTCTTGGTCTGACTTTGAGCCATTATCATTGTCATATTTTCCATTATTTGCTGTGTGAGCTCCCTTTGAGTTCTATCTTTGTCTGGGTTTTCTACACCAACAAGAGAGAGAAATACTAGATCTGAAGTGCTGAGGACTTCCAAGAACCCATCCCATTGAGGAGAATTTGAAACACCTTCTTGTTTTCCTCCCAGGTGCCCTTAATACAAAAATTCTTTCAAAAATATTGTTCTTGTCTTGTCTATTGGATGTATGGAGCAAAACCTTATTTTTACTGCTTAATGTCTCTTTATGCATAGATCTGGATTTTTGCAGCATTTGTCTTGATCAACTAACTGCAGATCTGAAGATATTGGCAGCCATATTTGATGTTAGGGCTATAATTTATGCGTAGCTAAAGTGGTATTTTTTCGTACACTTCGACAAAATATTCATACTAACAACTGGCGACTCCACACGGGTTTTCAATTATGACCGCTGTCGTTTTTCATATTCCTGCATATCCAACTACTTCAGACCCTAGGGTTTCTTTTCAGATTTTTTTTTCCTATTTTTATGTTGTTTTTCACCTATAAAACCCTAAAACATTAAAATTTCTAACTTCCGCGTGTTTCTAGACCTATTGCGTAGGTGACAGACATCAGCCGTAACTGAGATGGCAAATTTTTCGGAAATCTGCCGTCAGGACACCCAGAGCTTCAGGTCACACTTTTCAGCGTAGAAACTGTGACCTGGCCTCCAGGTCGCACTTTTCAGCCACGTGTCTGCGACACCGCACACGGAAAGAAACAGACAGAACCTGCGCGACACCATGATTTTCTTCTGTTTTTTATGGTGCACGGTTTTTATGAAGCTTAATGGGTTTCGACCTCATCTCGACCCATTTAGACCTGTTTACGATCTATTTTTCTCATCAAAGTGAGTGCCCACTGAGGCTTGATGCCCTCCACTTTTGGTGGAAGAGTTTTTCTTGTTTCGGTGTGTTTTTGAGTTTATTCCTTTTCGGATACGTACCTCCTTTTCAGATCCCTTTTAATCAGCTCTTCTCCCTTTCAAATCACCTCCTGAAGTTTTGTTTGGATCTACCTTTAGGGCCTCCTCCTTGTCCCTTCTGCTTTTTGCTGATTTCCTCCTTTTTTCCAGCCACCTTGCCTCTGCCTCTTGGCTGTGTTCTGCACCTCTTTTCAGTAGATTTCTCCTTTAGATCCCTGCCCCTTTCGACCCTAGATCTATTGGCCTCTTTTTAGTGTGTTTTGACTACAATTTTTCCCTCTTTTAGACTAGTTTTGAGAGACCCGCCTTTTTGGGTTAGATCGATGCATTGTTAGCTGTTAATTTTGTGTTATTTCAGCATTATATACTGTTCTCTGCAGCATTATTTTCAGTTACGCAACACACTTTTTCTCTTGCTCTCAAAATGAAGAGGGTTTAAAAATTAAAATTAACGCATGCCACACACTCACCCTAAGCGAAGAAGAGCCTGGTTTACATCGCCAGGCAAAGACTTTAAAATCAATTGACACTGCACCTTTCTGCCCTTATTTCGACATTGTAATCACTTGATTCTGCACCTCCCTACCTTTGTTGGTCATTCTTCTTCCCCTTGTGCCATGTTTGTGTTGTCACCATTGCGCCCCCAAGGCGCACATCCCGGAGACTTCTTGGCCTTCACCCTCAGTTTCCGGTTGGTCAACCTACTCCTTCCTGCCGTCGTCGAGTTAGTCCTCCTCCGAGTCCGCAATCCGACTCCTCTTCTGATTCATTAGGTTCTCCTTTTACTTCTGGTTCTCCCCCTGTCACCTTCACTATGTTTGGTCCAGGGCCTAACGCTAGTGTTAATCCCGGCCCTAATGCCGGGACTACTACTAGCGGAACCACCACAGGAACTACCTCGGCTGCACCTTTTCTCCCTTACATGGCAGGCCTCAGCCTCCCCGATTTCAATCAGTTGATCAATGACCCTATCCGCCACGATGTTGGTTGGCCTTCTATGCCAACCAAGCTCCCCTCCGACATCCCTAAGTTCGAAGGCCTTGCTGGAGAAGATCCAACCAACCATGTCCGATCTTTCCACATGTGGTGTTCCTCTAATTCCATTACCGATGATTCCATCTGTCTTCGGTTGTTCCAACGCACGCTTATTGGCGAAGCTTCTAAATGGTATGTTGACCAAGCCACCTCTTCCCATACCACCTTTGCGACCCTTGCCCAAGCATTTTTATCTTATTTCCAGCTCCCTCTCCGATACGATATTGGTACATAGATTTTGACTTCTTTCAAGCAAACCTCTTCGACCCGCCTTTCCTCTCATGTCCAGGAATGGCGGAGAAGACAGAGCTTATGTCGAGCTCCCCCCTTCAAAGATTGGGTTTATATGGATTGGTTCCTTCACACTCTCTTACCTCCCATTGGCAAAGATGTCACCTCCCATTTCCCTCAAACCAAAGAAGCCGCCCTCCAAGTAGCCTTGAAATATGACCTGATCTACGCTCAGTCTGGTTATGTTTATACCGTCCTTCCTGACCTCCCCAGGCCCGGTGGCGCTAACACCCCGGGGGCATATCATTCCGCCGACGGTATCGTTGGAGCCCTTTCTCATCCGTATGCTCAACCTCCTATGGGCTATGGTCTCCCTTCGGGAGGGGCCAGCACCTCTAGCACTTTTCCCCCTCCAGGTAGCATGTATCCGGGATACGGCATGCCTCATCCTTTTTCCCAACCTCTTGCTTACCTCAATGTTGCCCAACCTAACCATTATCATTATCCGCAGCCTGGTGCGCCCGCTCCTCCAGCATATGCACTTCCACCTCCCTTGCCTCCTCCACCCCCGCAACAACACCTACAGCCCCCTCTAGGGCAAGTCTTTACACAACAGGGCGCGACTAATCCCCCTTCTTCTCAAAGAAGGCAGAGAGGAAACCCAAATCAATCTGCCCCTGGTATTCGTGGATCCAATCCTTAGGGTACTGACCCTAACACTGCTAACCAGCAACAGGGCACTCAGCCCAAGCCGGACAGGCCTCTTCGCACAAATAAGCCTTGTTCGTGTTGTGGTGTTTACAGTCATTACACCCATGATTGTCCCCTCTTACCACAGATGCAACAGATGTGGGAGTCTCAAGCCACATTGCGAGGAAAACATGCCTCCCCTCATGCTCCCCCTAATGTGACCACTACTCAACCAACGGTGTTTACTAATCCTTTCCCTCAGCAAGGATTCGTGGCTACCCAACCACCTGACAGACAGGTCGCCACTCAACCTTCCCCTTCTGGTTCCTCCGATTACCAGATCCTCATGATGAACTCTGATACTTCCCCAATAGTCGACCTTCACCTTCAAACTCAGTCTCGCCAGTACCCCAAGCCTTCTGCTCAGTCTGCCCCCGAGTCCCCTCCTTCAGGTTCTACAGAGCCTCTTTTGACATCCAATGGTCCCTTACATATCCCTCAACCCAAAGTTGAGGTTCATACCAAGATTCCTAAGGGACCATTACGTCGAAATGCTGCTTCTGGTCGAGCTGCTCATTCGTATAGCATAGTAGATGATTTGGCACAATATCCTACTGCCATTTCCACATTGGAACTCCTCCAGTCGTGCCCTTCCCAAAAGAAGGCTCTATTATCTGCTGTGGGCGCTGTAGATCCTGCCGATGACCAAATGATTGTCTTCGACGCCCATCAATCAGAACATCCTCCTCTTCCTGCTTCCATCGCCTTCCGAATCCCAGTCAAAATCCGGAATGCCAACATTTCTCGGTGTACAATTGATGAGGGGGCATCCAACTGTGTGATGTCTGCTTCGGTTTGGAAGCAACTCGGATCTCCTGAGTTGGCCCCTTCCACGATCACCCTTCGAGCGTGGGACAGCCACGCCTCCCAGCCCATTGGCCTTTTCCGTAATTGTCCTATCACCCTTGCAGGCAAGACTGTTTGCGTTGACGTCGAAGTCATCGACGCCCATCTCGACTACAACATTCTATTGGGGTGAAGCTACACCTATGCCATGTCTGCTGTCCCATTCGTGGTTTTTAGCAATATGTCTTTTCCTCACAATGGAAAGATAGTCACCATCGACCAGTTGACTTATCATGAGCCACCGTCTCAGACCTCCCCGGAGACGACCATCTCTTCTGTAGCCAATAAGAAAACCGTCGATTCCTTAACTAGTGTCTCTCCCGGCGTCTACAAAGACTCCTCCTTTCTTGGAACTTTCCCTGGTCTCCATCCTCCTCATATCTCTGATCCAAAATTATCGAATGTTTGCATGATGCAATCATCTCGGGCCACCCTTAAGCGACCCGCTTCGGCTAGTCAACAACCTCAGACTCAACCTCGCCCACCGCAACCCGCTCCTATCCATTCATCTCAGCCAGCTAGACCTCCTCCTTCTGGCTCTTCTCCTACCGCTGGTGTCCCTGAACCCCTCTATCCTCCCGGGTTGGTTCCCCTAGGCCTCAATCAGCTCGGAGCCGTCCCTCCTGGTCATTATCCCACTGGTCAGATACCTTTCCTGGCTCCCCCTCCCGGAGTCTATACGGTCCCTGTCATGGCCACCCTCTCTCTCCCTAACCTGACCCTGGGCATACCCGTCTGGTACCTTGACCCTCCAGCCGCTACCCCACCTGGTCACCCCAAAACCTATCTTGATTTGACACCGGTTCAACTGGTCCCCCTCGCTTCCTCCGTTGCCACCATACCCCCCACACCTCCCCAGGACCCTACCCCCGTGGTGACAGCTCCAGGAAAGAAAGGCAAAGCTCGCAAGGGGGCATCCAAAGATAAGGTCACCCCGACTGACCCAACTCCTCCTCCGCCCGCAAAGCCTTGCGCCTTGTGTGATTTCGTCGGTCACGCCACCCATACTTGTACCGAATTTCCCCGCATTCAACCCATGGTTAAAGTCGCGTTCCCTGATTCTACGGTCCCTGACCCCTCTCTCCCGTCCTCGTCCGTAACCAAGAACCCAAAAAATATTCGCACCAACAAACCCTGTGCTTTGTGCGGTGTCCATGGCCATTATTCCCACCATTGTCCTTACCTGACGCATTACCGCGCCTCTTTAGAAGTAGTCCGTGAGTATGAGGTTGAACAAAATCAGTCCGCCTCTCCCATACTTGCGCAATATGCTTCGGGTCAGCTTGAGGATTCCCCCGCTCCCATTGACATCCCCCCCCCTGATGTCCAGATGACGGAGTCTACTACCACCATTCTTTACCTATCATCCTCTGTGAGACCCTTGGAGCACATTCCCCTTGAATCCTCCCCTGTTGTTTCGCTTGACCCCCCTTCAGTGACCACCCTGGGCTCAACATCATGTAACCATTTGTTTCCCTGTTCTTCTGTCATTCCCCGTGACGATCCGTATGCGAGCATTTCTTCCTCTACAGCTGATTTAGGTAACTTTGCCGCGTCATGTGGTTTCCCTTCCCCTCTTCATCCCCTCTTTTCCCGTCCGGATGACTCCTTGGGAACCTTTTCCACCCTTGACCTCCTCCTTTCCGCCCATACACGAGATAACACCACCCGTATCTCTATTGACCTCCGCAGCTCAAGTCTCAGCCACTCCTTCTATAACCCTCATATACCACCATCCAGTTTGTATATGCGTCATAGCCATCTTGCCCATCACACTCCCTCCCGCAGTTGCCGCTCGATGTCTACTATACACTCACGCTGCCGTCATTGTACCTCCTCCCCCCATTTGTTGTCTTGTAACACCATTCCGCAAGACCTCCCGTCCCCACCCTATATCGGTTACGCCGATGGTGCAAGTCATTACTCTTGGAATCTAGCCTCGGTAGGTTGGGCCATTTTCACCCCCTTGCATGCCCTTGTTCTCTCAAACGGGGTCTGCATTGGTACTGCCACCAACAATCAGGCCGAATATGATGCAGTGCGTGGTCTCTTAGCTGATGCCCTCTTTCATCGCATCCTCTATCTGCACGTTCGTTTAGATTCTCTACTTCTTGTCATCAACTAAATGGTGTCTATCGTGTGCGTAATCCTGTGCTGTTTAGACGATATTTATGAGTGAAACTCTTGATACGTGGATTTGAAACCATAAATTTCAACCATGTACCTCGAGAATAGAATCACTATGTAGATAGCATTGCAAACCATGTTCTAGATTGGCATTTATCACACGCATTTCATACAAGACAATAACATTCATAATCATTAAAAAAGATGCATATCCATAATATGTGTCACAAAAAATGTGTTTAGAGTCCATCTACTCTGATACATATGACATGCCCATAGCATGTTACAAAAAAACTCAAAACTGGGGACACCATCTGTCCCTACATACACACTAGGGGGCACCACCTGCCCCACACCTTATCACTATCTGGCAGATCCCGAGCCAATGGCTTTGCTCCTGCATCCTATAGATCACGTATGCCCTGACCGGCCATCGCCATGCGCCGCATGACACCTCGCCATTCCGAGGGTAGACCAATACATGGCTCTATGTACTGGTTGTCTAAGTCTTGCCACCCGTGCTCTGACACTCTGGTCAGCAACCTCTCGCATCTACGGCGGATGTCCTCCAGAAGGGCGGCCGCATCCTCGTTACATGCTGCTCTCGACCCACTCGGACTTGCAGCTCCAGATGCTGCCGGTCATCCCATATATCCGGTCGGTTTTACCGGAGCTATATCTGCATACCAAAAGTACATGAATTAGTACCCTATCTACTATTCAATAACTTTAACATGCCCAAAAAAGAATAGTTACTTGTCACTTACCATCGGGTCCCCATACTCGAATAGGCGGGAGTGGTAGGTCCGGATCCCCACAATAACTCATCCCACTATAGGGATAGTCGTCTATGTATAATGGCATCTGATCCTAATGGGCAAAGAACTCAGGTCGAAACACTCGTCCAACCGCCCCTCCTCCTCCTCTGCACAGTCGCTGCCCCCACCGGCACATCTTGGGCTCTCTCAGGCCCCCATCTGGGAGCTGTATACGAGGTCGTAAGGTCGGGATCTTCTCAAAGAAGAAGGCGCACAATAAATTCCCATACGAGCAATCGTGGTTCACTTTCCGCTTGCAGAGCGACAACTGTCATTTTAATGACACCAACATCATTTGGGCCCACCCATAGTAGGCCCCACTCAACACACTCTC